>CAHIKZ030001375.1:87500-235000 GCA_903632075.3 Acanthosepion pharaonis | reverse complement strand
ATTCACTCTTTGAAGGTCTTGATTTTAATCCTCCTCATAGCTACCCTCCCTATAAATATATAGATGGAATTTAAAAGGTTGTGTGTAAAAGGTTGTGTATATGATAGGTGTGTGTGTGTTCAAATGTAAACAACTAATGTAGAAGCAATTAAAAATGGGTTTCTACTACAGACCATTTATTCATTTTTTCATAGTGGAAACTGTAGGGAAACAAAATTCTGAATGTCTTTTGGATATGTTAATTTTCTTTTTCTGGTCCAGAACTTAGGGTAAGTAAGGATAAGCATCATTAGAATGGTCAAGCTTAAGTTGGCTTTGCGCTGATTTGGAGCACCCAAAAACTTGTCTTACTTCATCGGTGAATGTTTAAGCATGGTTATAATGTGCAAGCTCAAGTCAATTCCCTTCATAGGTAGAAGTTGTGGAAGACACATGTGAACGCCATATATTGGAAAGAGTGTTTGGTCGACAGTGGACCAGGGAAACAAATGTGACCCAGCAGGGACATCTTTTTCATGTTCTGCTACATCTTGGTGCAAGAAGGGGAAAGAGGAAGAGAAGGAAATGTTTTCCATTTTATAGACCTAAACAATGCCACCTAATAGTGTTTGATGGAGCCAAATAGAATAATAAAATTTCCACTTCTTTTATTATTAGCATCATTTCTTTTACTTTTATTATTCATTATTATTTTATTTATTAATTTCATTTAATTCTCCCCATATATAAAATCAACCATGTGTTGGATTCATTTTATTATAAAAGTTCCCAACCATATGTTGTTACAGTTTGTAACTGATCTTTCCATAACATTTCTATGGAAACAAGATTGCAGATAGATATTTTTGGCAAGTTTCTACTTCTTAAATTAGTGAAAAAAATAGAACTTTTTCTTCCTTTATTCAAAAGAAATTTGGTTGATATATGAATGGATAATAATCTGACTTTATCACTTGCCACTCACTCAACTCCAGACAGGTCTTGTGATCTGATAATCTAGAAGTTCCTCTACAGATATATATTACATATGAATTTTTACCAGCACCAAATAACCAGCAACAACCTACTTTGCAAAAGTCTTCTCAAATGAAGCCTTCTAGGCTTTGTGAGCATCTGAAGAAAATGCATTCTGATAGAGAAGACAAAAACTTAACATATTTTCAGACCCTTTGAGAAAACATTCTGAAAAGGAAAACTATTGGAAATTTGTTTGCTAGCATTTCACATCAATCCATTGATAGTCTGTATGTATCATACATTTTATTGCTGATTACCAAATGGTAAGCCTTATAAAATTGGAGAAGAGCTTATTCTGCCAGCAATAAAAGAAGTTGTGTACACAGTTTTACACAAGTCACCCAAACAAATTATTAAGGCTATTCCTCTTAGTGACAACTTTGTTCAAAGAAGAGTGAATGAAATGGCTGAAAATATTGGGGAAACATTATGTAATATACTAAGGAATACAGAATTTAGCTTGCAATTGGATGGCTTTACTCTTTACTTTTTGCTTATGTTCATTTCTTAAAAGATGAATGAATAGTTATTGCAAGACAACTAAAAACAGATACAAAAATTAGTATTTCATGGTGTTGAGAAAAAAGCTGTGCTTGGTATGTTTACAGTACATTGTATAATACCCTGGCAACATCTGGTTACAAAAAACCTAAGTAGTCAACTTCACAAATCATTGAGCACTGTTATCACAGTAATAAATAAAATAAAAAAAATATTATCTCAATTCATGACTGTTTTGACAACTCTGGTATGAGAATGGTGAAGATTTTGAATGTTTATTGTTGCACACAGAAGTTAGATGGCTGTCAAAGAGAGACTGAGATGTTTCTATTTTCTTTTTAACACAGTTGTTAAATTCTTTAAAGATTCAAATTCTGTTCTCTGTGATAAACTATGAAACATCAAACATGACATTGCTTACTTATCTGAAATATTCACCAAGTTCAATGAAGTTAATTTAAAAACTGCAAGGAAATTTAATTAACATTTTCAAGGTCAAATCAGCCCATTCCATGTTTTTGTCTAAGTTACAGTTATTCAAACTTAACATAGCCTGTCGTGAACTCTTTCAGTTTCAAATCCTTACTGAAGTGGAAGAGAACATACCAGATGATGACCTTCAAATATAATGTGCAAACCTGGATGGGCTGCACAGAGACATGTCTGATAGATTTCAGGATCTTTTTTGCTTGAGATACCAAATTGTATGAGCAATCCATTCCTAGATATAAGCAATGAAGAGACAGGGATTATCGAGAAAGAACTGATTTCACTCCAAAATGATACTGAACTGGGGCCAAAGTTTAAAAAATCATATCAAGAATTTTGTTTACAAAAAGATATTTCTGATCACTACACAGCACTGTAGAACAAAATAAGGATCTACTTCATTGCCTTCCCAACATCATATTTAGTGCAACAAGATTTCGGAACTGTCACCCAGTTACTTTGCAAGTAAAGGAACAAACAGAAAATAACTGAATGTGGTGATCTCCGACTTCTTCTTAATACCTTCAAGGCTGATGTTTGTAATGATATTGCCTACTCCTCCATTCCGGATTCCCGGAACGTCAATCTGCTTTTTATATATACAAACACGCATGCGCTTTTATCAATAAATATACACCATGACAGTCCCTTATTCATAACTACACACATGTTTGTGTTATTATTATTTATCAATACACATCCATGCACTACACGGCATGACATGGTGGCAGATATCATGGCTACAGTGTCAATACAAGTACCTAGTCTTGACTGGGGCTCGCCAAACATCGCCGAATCATTCAAACTATTTCAGCAACGTATGGAGCTTTACTTCACTGTCAAGGCAACAAAACACGAAGACAAGGTGCCGCTAATTCTCCTCGCAGCCAGTGAAGAAGGCCTACACTGATACAACAGTTGGTCCATGACAGACGACGACCGCAAGGATCCACAAAAAATATTCTCTGCCTTCATGGAGCAGCTCAAACCGGCAACCAACCACCGTGTCTGTAGGCTCGAACTCAGCAAATACCAACAAAAGCCAACTGAAACAATGGACATCTTCGTTAACAGATGTCGACTGCTAGCAAAGAAATGTGACTTCACTGCCGACGAGGTAAACGAACGCCTTGTTGAGTTACTAATTGCCAGCACACCCATACCCAAACTACAAAAGGAACTGTTGAACAAACCAAAGGGTTACAAAATCGAAGAGGCTGTTAAATAAGCCCGTTCACATGAAGCATTAGCAATATATGTCAGCCAACTCTACCAGCTACAGGGATCACCACAGATAGCCACAATAAACCATGGTACGCAGCAAGGGAGTGATAGAAAATACGGACCGGTTTGCAAAAATTGTGGACGCAGTCACCATTTTGGCAAAGAACGCTGCCCTGCCAAGAACGACACATGCAACACATGTGGCAAAGTAGTCTGCATATCAGAGAAACACAAGACCAAGAGACAACAAGGGAAAACCTGGTCTAACGGTCGTAACCAGTCGAGACACCCACAACAGGAGTTTGGCAGGAAAGTTGACAGCGTCACCAAACATAACGACCAAGTCATGGCCAACAGACACAGCGATGAAAAACCTCACCTTTACCTCCATCGAAACCAACAGTGGAAAATCATCAAATATGAAAGGCCCTCGAAATGAGGCATTTGTTGATTTAAACATCAAGTTGATGGACCACCCAGGCACTCATACTTTCAACCTGAAGCTAAATACAGGGGCACAAGCAAACACACTGCCTATCCACATATTCCGCAAGATGTACCCCACCAGTATAGACAAAGCTGGAAATCCAATACCAGGATCACACACCTCAACACAATACCTACTAACAGCCTTCAACAACACAAAAATAAACTGTTATGGCACCACAAATATTAGGTGCAAATACAAGAACTCTCCATGGCTGGATACCCAATTCTACGTGGTTGATGTTCCAGGAGCAGCCATATTGGGCCTGCCAACATCAGTAGCACAATGAACTGTGCTATCTCAGTCCAGCACCAACTGAACTAGTGACAATGAACTGTGCTATCTCAGTCCAGCACCAACCCATCAACAGTGTAGCTGACCTAATGCGCCTCTACCCTGACAGATTTGACCGTATTGGTGAATTTCGGAGGACTCACAAGCTTGCTGTTAACCCCAATGTGTCATGCCACATAAACCCACCAGGAAGGACACCTATAGCCATGCGCGAAAAACTCAAAGCTGAGCTCGACAACATGGAATCACAAGGAGTCATTCACCGTATTGAAGAACCTACAAACTGGGTAAGCTCTCTTACATATGTCACCAAACATGACAACAATATAAGAGTCTGCCTAGACCCACGAGCACTAAACAAAGCTCTCATACAGCCATACCACCAAATTCTGACTGTCGAAAAGCTCAACCATCGATTTGCAGGAGCAAAATTCTTCTCAAAATTGGATGCTAAGTCTGGATACTGGTCCATAAAGCTCAATTGTGAAAGCCAGCCACTAACAACTTTCCAAACGCCATTTGGGAGGTACTGTTTTGAACGACTTCCATTTGGTCTGAGTGTAAGTCAGGATATTTACCAACTTGAGATGGACAGGATACTCAAGAAGTGCACTGGAGCCTGTGGTATAGCTGACGATATCACCATATATGGGTCAGCAGAACATGAACACGACGAAAACTTAAAGCGCTTTATGGAGGTCACTACTCAAGAGGGCCTTACCCTGAACTTGAAGAAATGCAAGATTAAACGCCGGGAAATCTCCTTCTTTGGAAACCTGTATACACATACAGGATTGAAACTTGACCCAACAAAAGTACGTGACCTACAGGAGATGTCAGAACTATGTAACAAAACAGAATTGCAACAGTTCTTAGGTGTGATTACATACCTATCTTGCTTCATCAAGGACTTCAGCTCCAAAACTACTGTGTTGCATGACCTGTTACACAAGGACTCTGATTTTCAATGGGAACCACATCACCAGAAAGTTTTCAGAGATCTAAAGAGTGAAGTATCTGAAACGTCTCTGCTCCACTATTTTGACCCCAAACTCCCAATTTACATGCACTGTGATGCGAGTATACGGGGAATAGGTGCATCTATGCTACAACCGGATGCAGATGGCAATCTATCGCCTGTCACATATGCTAGCAAGAGCTTAACACAAACAGAACAAAGATATGCATGTATCGAGCTACTAGCCATCGTATTTGGCACACAGAGATTCCACACATATCTGAATGGCCACAATTTCCAAGTCGTCACCGACCATAAACCCCTTACAATGATTATCAACAAACCGCTCATACAACCGCTTATACAACTCCAGGGATACAACTTCAGGCTCACTTACAACAAGGGATCTGACAACATCTTGGCTGATGGACTATTACGCCTACCATCATCCGGTAATTCGGACCCTATCGAGCTTGATGTCCGGGTTGATACTGTCCGTTTCTCCACTGATCGCATTGAACAACTGAGAAACTGTACAACACCGGATCCTTTGCTTAACCAGCTGCGAGAGACCATCATCACTGGATGGCCAGAGACAATCAAGCAGCTGCCCACTGACATCAGAGTGTTCTGGGGTCTAAGAGACCAGCTCTCAATTGATGATGATCTTATCCTCAAAGGACAACAAATTGCCATTCCCCAGACACTTCAAGAAGACATCCTAAAACAGCTTCATACCGCTCGCTTAGGACAAGAATAAACAAAACTCCTCGCCAAGGACACTGTCTACTGGGTAAACATAAACAGAGACATCAAGCAGTTCACAGTCATGCAGCATCTGCCAACAGCATCAGCCATCCCAAATGCAAGAACCCCTTATGCAACATGACATCCCAACAAAGCCATGGGACGTAGTTGGCACAGACTTGTTTGATCTCCATGGAAGTCAATGGTTGATCATAGCCGACTATTACTCCAAGTACCCTGTAGTCAAACACCTACCTGCTCACTCACCAAGCAGTGTTATAGTAAACATCACACGCCAAGTCTTTGTAGAGTTTGGGATACCATCAAAGGTAGTCAGTGATAATGAACCACACTTTTCAAGTCACCTCTACCATGAATTCGCCAAAGAATGGGGTTTCCACCATGAGACCACTTCACCTCGGAGACCACAGGGAAATGGCTTCATAGAACGGCAGATAAGAACTGTCAAGAACATCCTCAAGAAAGCCAAGCAGTTGGGAATAACGCCTGAAATTGTGCTGCTGCACTGCCGCTGTACTCCAATTTCAAGCGTCATACCAAGTCCTGCACAACTACTCATGGGTAGACAAATCCAATCTCCACTGATTACCAAAATCAGAAACGATCACCAAGATCAGGATCAGATATATAGCGCAATTCAACAACGTCAACAAAACCAAAAGAGGTACTTTGACTGACATGCACACAAGGAGGAACTACCACCCCTGTACCGTGGCCAAAGGGTAAGGGTACAAAACCCTATGTCTGGAAGCTGGGACCCAGCGACTGTAGTATCCCAGGCAGATGGTCACCGCTCATATCTCCTGGAGAATGTCAATGGGTATGTGCTGCGAAGAAACCGGCAACACATAAGGAGTATCCCAGTGACGCCTGACCCACAACTGTCGCAAGACGTCTCAAAAACAGCTTCACAGAAATGTGTGACTTTTGTGGATACACCTGTGTGTGCAATCCTAAACATGCCAAATGACCCTCAAAAACGTACCCGTAGTGGTAGGATGGTGCAACCGCCATCAAAGATGAACTTATGATGAACACATTCTCATAACCTCACAGCAAGCACTTAATGGGGCAGAATAATCCCTGCTTTGCTGTAGCTGTTCAGGTAGTCTACCCTGAACTAGCCTTTCTGTTTATTTGTTATGTTTGTTTTGTTTTAGAGACCTAGTATTACGATCTTTGTTTCGGAGAAAGGGGGATGTAATGATATTGCCTACTCCTTCATTCCGGATTCCCGGAACGTCAATCTGCTTTTTATATATACAAACACACATGTGCTTTTATCAATAAATATACGCCATGACAGTCCCTTATTCATAACTACACACGTGTTCGTGTTATTATTATTTATCAATACACATCCATGCACTACACGGCGTGAAAATGTTGAGAAACTGATATACATGCACCAGCTACATCAATCACCTTAAAACTGAACATGAAGTTATGAAAAAAATATAAATTTTCTCTTTTATATTAATAAACAAGCTAAAATATTAAAATAAATTGGTTTACTATACTTATATATATCCTCATGTTTCTCCAGCATTTTGTTGTAATTGGCATTAATTTTATTAAGAACACAATTTAAAAAGAATAAAATATGGCCTCCAGAAACAAAACCAATGTGCATGATGTGTGGGTCTCCTCAAATATTGCAATGAAACTTCTTGTCATGCTATATATTTGAAATACATAATATATGTGTGCAGGGTCAGTGCAAGGGTCTAATGACCCCCACCCCCAATCTATGACATGCCCCTAATCTATGATACAGGATCCCCCACTCTACCACATCTCAATTTTCATAAGGTAGTATTTATATAAAATACAAATGTTATTGTAACCTGATTATGTACAATAATGGATTATAGCAATTCAACTAGAAAAATTGAAAATAAATACAATGTATTAAATACAAGTTAGAGACATGTCATTCCATCTTAAATGAATCAACAATGTTTTGTAGCAATTTTTAGCATCAGTTTGGGATTTTCTTGTTAAAAAATTGAATAATTTTAATAGATTCAAGATTATGGATAAGAAATATTGAATTTTACACAGTGTTTTTTTTCAGACTTAGCATGAATAAAACAAATTCACAGATTTGGACAAAAAAAAGATCCTAGAATGTCATCAAAATCCGTGAAAATTATTCATCCTTTAATAGTCAGTTGTGCTTAGTTTAATTTGTAATGTATATAAATGTAGATAGAAAAAAAGCAAATGTTGATAAGTGGGTCACAAAGCACTGCCTGGATCTCCCAATCAGGCTCGAGCACTCTCCAGTCACGAGGCTTCGGGGGTAGTATGCACCAGCTCTCTATTTGTGGACACAGCATTAGATTTCATGTTTTAACTTGCAACATACCTAATACCATGAATGAAGTGTGTCTTAATATGTAAGGGAGTTAGGATTGTGCTTTGGTACACAAGGAGGTGGTTACCCCAAAAGATTTACAAACCACTGCTTTAAGGTGATAAATATAAATTAATTTGATTTAGGTAATAAATTTGTTTTGGAGCTGGAAGGATTTTTGTGGAGGTATTATTGATAGTAATAGAATAAGATGATAAAATAACAAAAGGAATATAGAAATTTATTGCGATGAAACTGCAAAATAAAAGAGTAATTAGCAAGGATTATTTGTGTTTAAAGTTCTTGTTAGGTGATTGTATGAAAAAAATGTTCTTGCAGCAGCTGCATGAAGCCTAAACATTCCTAAAACCAGAAGAAGATTGCATTTTTAGAATAATGACAAGAAAAAGAGAAGAAAAATGAAACACAAGAAAAATAAATGATATTTGATGATAAATTAGACAGCATCGTGATAAATCTGTTCAATGTTGTGATATTGTACATTGTGTTTTACTAATAAATTTCATTTAAAGTCATTTTGAAGTTGTTTACCTTCTGCCTTGGATTCGTTGCTTTCATTATTGTCAGTATAACTTAATGCAATATCTGCAACCTTTATAGTCCATTAATTCAGGTGTTTTTTGTCATTAACTTCACTCTTATTTATTAAAAGTTACTTAAATGATTTTATACTCAGGTGAAAATTTTGATTTGTATACATTTTAAGAACAGAAAAAGATTGAACCCTAATTTTTCAATAATTATTGGCATTCTTTCATTTAATATTCAGATATCTTTATATTTGATTATCATACAAATTTACATTTTATATTTGTTGGTTGGTTGATTTTGTTTAATGGCATATCAACACCTCTATGGGTTATTTAATGCTGAAATGTAAACATTTTGCATGTAATTTTATACTTTCAGGGTAAAGGTATGTTTTTTAGATAAATAGCTTGTAGATCATAAAATATATTGTTGGTAATTTTTTATAAAAATATGTATTGCTGGTAATTTTTTTATAAAAATATATTGTTGGTCATTTTGCTATAAAAATGTACTGTTGATTTTTGTTTGGGAGTTCACTATTTACTCATAGCTGGGACCCTAACAAGGGCTACCACCCTGGGTCAGAGTGGACATGGGAACAACAGTTAAGAAGTGGTTCCACATTCCTAAACTCCAATTTCTTGATCAGAGGCCTTGCTGCCAGATGTAGTTTATCATCATACCCAGGATCATTTTGCATTTGCAAACACAAAATTGATGTCTATATTATTACGTGGATGGATAAAGAAAAACATTTAAAATGAAAGGAAAGTTTGTGGTACATATAAGTATTACAACTGGCAGTTTATCCCAAGTTATTTATAGTACTAGCTTGACACATTGTATAAAGTTTAATATTGGTTTTTGCAAATAAAAACAACTCGTTTTTGTTTCTAACCTCAAGCTAAGCATTCTAGCCAAAGAATTAATCAATTAGAGAATAAATGAGGCTTGATGATTGGATCTGGGAGAATAGATGCACGGAAATATTCATCCCCATATTTGTATGAAATAATCTGTAATATCTTTTTTATATCCTAATGTTTCAAAATAGAGTGAAATTATGTGTCAGTATGATTATCCATTTTATTGCTTATCCCTGAGACATAAGTAATTAAAGTGAAAATCAGTAATATTATTGAATCTTTAGAGTAAAAATAAATATTCAGGTAGAATATTGCAGTAATTAAAATGGTTATTCTATCATTAATGATTATGGTAGCAGGAATATCATTTTTTACTTTTTCAATTCCACAATTTTACCATCTTTTTTATGAACTAGGTTAAAATTTTCATTTCTTAAATCTTTTAGTGATAATATTCCGCTGTATCAGTCTATATTTCTGAGATGAGGTATTATGTACATTATTTACATGATTCGGACTATTGTCCTCATCTTCGTTGCCATATTTATTACAACGTTTTGGCAGTTGCATGCTCTGACTTTCTTCAGTTGGTTGGAATGTCGAACTGAACCCTTTATTTCGCTCACTGGGGTAGACTGTTCTAGTTCCACATGCCATGTTTTTTAATGGATGTCATTTATCAGTCCTGTTAATTTCCCTCTGAAAGTTCTCCACTGCCTTAACTGGGTATTGAGCTCATACTCTTTGGGTCCTGTCACTGGATCTAACCAACGCCTTTATTCGCTGTGCCATGTGTCCAGTGCACTTTTATGATGGTATTTCTTATTTACTTTCATAATATTGAGTCAAACATGTGGTGTTGCTATATGCTTTATTTCACCATCTTGGCTTCTTCAATACTTATAAGGGACAAAACTCATGAACATTAAAGAGTTCCTATTACATTTTTTTTTAGAATTGCTCATTATTATTGCTATGTTTTTAAGTAAGAAAAATAGTTATTTAGGTTTAAAAATTTGAAAATATACTCCAGTGGAACCTTAGTACACAAATTTAATTCATTCCTGAAGCCCGTTCATAACCCAAAATGTTTGTAAATCGAAACTATTTTTCCAATAGGAATCAATGTAAAATGGATTAATCCACTCTTGGTCCCAAGATGATTGCTTATTTAAACTTTAACAACAGTACTTTGCGCACAAGTTTATACATAAAATTAATGAAAATCATATAATACATAAAACTAATGAAAATCATTAAATCTAAGAAAAAAAATAAACCCAATACTAAACAGATAAAATATAGACGAACACTTCAATTTTACCATACCTGTTATGTAGAAGAGTTGATGGTGTAAGTGGAAGGGCAAGGAAAGCGATGTTATTGTTTATAAGAATAGTATAGATCGTTGCATTTGCCATATGAAACTGAGTAGGAAGAGACAATATCATCATCATAGAGACAGTGTCATCAACAATTTTTTTTTTCTCTTAACTTTTCTTTTTCCTTTACCAGTATCACTGCTAGCTTTCTTTCGAGCCATGACTGAGGACTAATGAAGAGAAAAAAAAAAGGCACAGTACAATAAAATTGGAAAAGAAAAGCACCAGCACAACATATGAATGTATAGAACACAGCAGTTGAGTAAGAAATGATTCCATTCAGGTTAACTCAGTTCAGCTCGGTTTGACAATGTTGTTCAAGAACCAAAATTTTGTTTGATAACTGAGGCATTTTCATCTTAAATATTCTGTTCAAAAACCAATTTGTTTGACATGTGAGATGTTCAAGAATGAAGGTTGCATTGTATATCAAAATGGATTTTTAGGTTTAAAAATTTGAAATATACTATATCATCAATGCTGGGAAAGTAATTGAAAAATATTTCTGAATATGAGATGATAGAAATTTAGCCAAAAATATCCATTGCCATTTGAATCTATACTTGATCTCTGTGATTGCTTTATTACTGATTATTTGCTGATAAATCTTTGAAAGGTTCATTTTAAAATGTTGAAGATAAAATATCTTCAACATTTTATCCCCTTGTAAAGATTTATTTGCCTCACCCACAAAAACAAAATATGACACAAGGTCTCTTTTCAATATAGGCACCCTACACATGACTTTCAAAAATTGTCCAGTTCCACCTACAATAATCAGGATGTGCATCTGATGAAACCCATTTTTTTTTTGCAATGGGGAGATACTGCATTGGATTTCCCCCCAAACCAAGCATCTATACTTAAAAGTATGATCCCTTAAAATATGATGTGTATGTGTTTCATTAGTTGTCAGTGTCATCTCATCTTTAGAGATTTCTAAGCAGCTATAGTAAATGGAATTGTTTAATAGTCACCCAGTTGGCACTAGTAAAATATAACTTTGCTTAACTTCAGAGCACAAATAAGGAGTTGGTGTTTCACTACACTTAAACAATAACTATTTTTTTATCCAAAGAAATCTCAGTTGTGCAAATATTTTATTAAAAACACTCAATTGTTCTACAAAATTGTTTGGGCTAGCTCTTCTTTTTTTTTCTCCATTATTTTTCAGTTATTTTTTCAGACTAGAATTGATTTTTGTCAAAAAACGATCTTGTTAAAAAAAGAAATGAAGCAAAAGAAAATATAAAAGAAAAAAGTATGAAGATGTAACAGCTATTTTCATGAAAAGAGTAAAGTAATATGCTTGCCTTATAAATATTATATGTTGAGAGGCTATTACAAATTAAATATCTATTGATGGCACTAGCTGAATATATCAAAATAAATCAAAATCATAACGATTAAAATAGAATAAATGACAGCTTCAGACCAGAAAGAAAATCAATCAATTATTCCACTATTGATATTTCATATTGATTATTTCACCATGGAGCAACCAATAATTTGTGTAATCAGTTTCCTCATCTCAATTACTAAATTTTGGACTATTGCTGAGAAATAATTTGTTTCAATGGCAGAGATTTCTGCTTTTGAACATTAATTGTTCTTGCTGAGTTATTTGAAGGAGTCCTCTGTATGAATAATATTATTGCACAATATTTCAAGCAGCAAAATTTTATGAATCAATTTGAGTCAATACTGATAATTAATTATTAAAAGGAAAAAATCAAAATTTGATGGGGGGGGGAGAATGGCAAAAGACACTTGTAAAAATGTCAAAATATCATGTGAATTGGCATTCCAATAGTAGAACCTGATTCACAAATAAAATTTGCTCCTTTCTCGAAATAGTCCTCTCTCTCAGATTTTTCACATCTTGTAACCATAAGTATCTTAACAACCTCTCCCCCATACATGATTGATCAATATTGTTTGATAATCAAGAAACCAAACAAATTAGTGCAAATATGACTGCCATCCATTTTCTTTATTCTTCAAAATCCCAGACTGTATTGAAGTAGCAGCTGTCAATCTACAATGGTGGTACAGCCAAATATATACTTAGTGCTAGGGCCCATGTAAACTGCTCCAATGAAAACTGTTGGACTCTCTCATACAAATTGTACAGTAAAAATTAATATTAGTTAATATATTCATACATGATATTACAATTTTTAAACTTTTTCAAACTTTTTTATAAAATGCAAACATTTATAAAATTTTATTTATATGATATGTAGTTGAGGTTGTGTAATTATGATATAGGTAGACAAATATTAATTTATATGAATAGCATTATAAAATCTTATATCGTACAATATTTTCACTCAGTAACAAAAAAAGAAACAATCTCAGAAATAATACTTTAAATGAACTGATATGGTTACTTTATTTTTGTTATTCAGTAATATTGTTTTAATAATGCCAAACATATAGGACCAGCTTCAAGTGCAGTATAGAAAAGTAAATTTTAGTTTGATTATGTGTTATTGGCACCTGCTCACATTCAAGTATCAGGATCATCATTCTCTCTCCTGAAGAGTCATAAGCAGTAGTCACAGAAAAAAGTGTGGGTGGTGGATGCAGCTGGGCAAGTCGGGCCCTACTGACAGCACATTGCAGATCTTCTGAATATTGAGAGTTTGACTTGAAAGTCTCAGTAGCCACCCCTTGGATGGTTCTATACCAGGAAAGCTGATTTGCAGGTCTCATAGTCGATGATTGCCTGTGTCAAGGATATCTCCAACTAATCTTTGAAGCATTGTTTTGGGCGTCTATGTAGCCTTTTGTCACTTGTGAGCTGTCCAAACAGGATGATATGTGGGAGTCAAGTGTACATAATATTAATAATGTATGGCCTTTTTAAATGTATAACTTGTGTGGAATATTTTCTGTTTGATATTTATTGTATAAAAACAACTTCAGTTTTAATCACATTCATTTTTTAATGCATGTTTGATACAAATCTTGTTAATATGAAATTTCTTTTTATATTACTTGTAATAATATTAAAATAAGATTTGTCTCATTTACATATGAACACATAGATTTATATGTATAGTCATTTTACTATTGAGGAAATAATATTCAAAGAGGAAACACACACTTCACAACATTACTTTTGAAAATGTTCTTACATATCTTGCTTTTTGTGTCTCTTTGTCTTTACTGAAAAGTCACCATATTTAGCACTTATGAAAGATAGAGAATAAACCAGCTAAAACATTACAAAAAAATGGAATCAAGAAGATTAAAGTTGTCTTAAAAAAATCCACTGACAATCTCTTTTCCAATAATTATCTATTGATGGTCTCATGTTTACAAGCTTCTCTGAACCTGCATCGGTTCATCTATGAACTACTAGTCACCTATTTGTAAAAGAAAAAATTGTGATATCTTAGGATATAAAAAGCTATAATTATAATGATTGAGATTGATAGTTTAAATACAAAAATTTGACTTTTCAATCACCAACAAATTTAAAGATTTTGCCTGATCAGAACCATATGAGAAAATCAGATTTTGTAAATAAAAGAAAAGAAAAACTTAAACCTTGCCAAAATTACATTTTTCCTTTGTGAGTGATCAGTTTACTAAAGGCAAACTTCAGAATATCTCTCTGATTTTAATATCTATTGCCATAATGGCTACTGGTTCAAATTCCAATGGAGCAACTGTGCTGGAAAATATATCACAATTTTCTGCTATGGATTAATCCCCATAGCAACCAGTAAGGGATAAAAGGCCTCCCCCACCAAAAAAAAAGATGCCAAAGAAGAAGAGAGTGTAGTACTTTGTTGTACCAGAAGCTTAAGTGAAGACGAGGCAGATGATAATTTGAACAGTATGATAGAATTTGATTGTAAAGCGTGAGGGTGAAACCAAAAACTTGAAGAGCCAAAAAAATGAGAAAAGCATGAAGAGTACAAGACAAATTTTTATCATTTTTTTTTTTTTTTTGCACTCATTCTGTGAAAGGATACAATTGAATGGTCACATGATCATGTGGAACTTGTCTTAACAAAAGGCTTTCAGGTTGAATTTGCCATCTCCATTTAACTGCAAAAAATGAGTCTTTGGATGTGGCATAGTTTCTCCTCTGTGCACTACACTGACAGTTTCTTAATTAACACTTGTCAAGGCTGCTAGCTCAGTGAGTGAAAGTGTTTAAAAACTGTGTATTATTAATGTGTTGAGGTGGTGAGTTTGTCTTTTTAAAATACTATGTGTATATGCATGCATCAATATATAAACATATATGCACATAAACGCACACATACACACACACATTACAAAGTCTGTAATATAATGAAGATAAAAACAATTTAACTCAGCAAGTATGTATTTATTTATACTATTTCCATTGTTTGGACTGTTGTCCTCATCATTATTGTCATATTCATGATGTTGTGAAAAAGGCAATAAAGATGAGAACAACAGTATGAACAATGTAAATCTCAGAAATATAGACAAATATGTATTTTCCAACATAATCTTCTTCATTGTTAATGTCAATACTTTCCCATAGCTTGCATAGATTGAACATTATATAGTGAAAATTTCAGATCAAAATTCAGCTAGTAACTGTTTGAGCTAAAGACTTATTAATTCACTATTGTATATATGTATGGACTTATATGATAATTTTTTATGGGTATTATAAAATAAAATGTATGTATTACTGTGTCTCTGTGTACACACACACACATATGTTAAGAAATTAATGCATTTTTATCTGCAATCCAATACTATTTCTTACTAGTATATGCATATTAAATTATATATTATATTACTAAAATAAACATTATGTAGGTATTACACACATTATCACATTATCTCTCTCTCTCTCTCTCTCTCTCTCTCTCTATATATATATATATATATATATATATATATATATAAAAAAGTTCATGGATTTTTATCTGCAATCTGACATTATTTCTTAACACTATAAGCATTATATTAAATGTTTACACATGTTTTTTAAACTATATTTTCATCAACTGGCCTGAATTTTTCTTTATTAAAAACTCCCAAAAAACTCAGGTTGGTAGACAAAAATATTATGTTTAAAAAACAGGGAATCTACTTAAACATGCTTATCCACTAAATATAACATGTGTAGTGATAATAAATAATGTTTGTTTTTGATTTTGTCAACTGCACAATCTGTGAAAAAAAGTACCATGATTCAATTCACTCCACCAGAAATTTGTAAATGGCATGCTGTACTGCTTGGGATTTGTGCCAGAAGTTCCAATCCGAACATTTCAGAGTATTTGGATGTCAATCTGAAGACAGTGCAGAGGATTCTGAAAGAGTTATATGAGTCTAATGGTGATTATGAAGGTACAGAAATTCAGAAAATTCACTCAGATCATTCTGATAAAAAAAGAATTCTTAAATATATTGGCGAGGGCCTCAGACTCAACTTGGAAGCCTACATTAAGTGCCTTAAGGAGGTGGCTGCTGGAAAACCCTATGTCTGCACCATGCCACACAAGCAGGAGAAGCCAGTCACAGCTGTCATACAATTTCTGCAACCACATCAACCCTTACATCTGGCCAACTAACTCCCAAGACTGTAACCCTTTTGATTATGTGGGAGATGCAGTTGAGCAAGAGACCAATAAAACTCCTTGTAACACCAAAGAAGAACTAAAGGCAAGGATTATGCCAGCATTCACCAACTTAAACAAGGAGATCATCCAGAATATTTGCAGGAGATTCTGAAGTCATCTGGAGGCCGTGGTTGAAGCCAATGATGATTTTATTGAATAAATTTACTCTTTAGTATTTCAAGATATTTTTGTGTAATTTTAGTAAATATATCTGTAAAAATGATATATCAGTGTTATTTTTATTTTTGTGTAATTTAGAAGACAATTTATCCATTGCATCCTGTATATACACTGGCAAAAATAAGTTTAAGACAGATGGCTCAAGTTTTATTCATTTCAGAATATGTTTCTAATAAAACAATATAAATTAGTTTTATTGTGCATGCTTTATACAGAATTTATTTCTCTTTTGAATGATGTAAAAATTGTATATTTTTCTACAACTTGAAAAATTTTAATACTGGATTAATTAAAATTATCCAAATTTGCTGGCAAAATAAGTTTAAGACTGCATGGGTATTATGCAAATTATTTGCTAAATTGGTGGTGTTATATAGGAATAAAGTGTTACTGCCGACACTTGAGTTTGAACATAGATTGTCGGTGAGCAAACATGGGTGAACCCATTATTGAATTAAGTGGACCATGTAACCAACTAAATGATCGCAATTTCTATTACTATTCACATGAACATTTCTATTTTATCCTCTATTGCTATTCAGATCACCATTTCTACTCTATCCTCTATTATTTTATAGATTGTTATTTTCTACTCTATTCATTATACTATTTCCCGATTTGGATCACTATATCGATTACTGTTCGAGCGAGTATTATTGAGTAAGTATTATTAGTGTAAGTGATATTTGAAAGTGTTTGACACCAGTATCATTCAATGATGTACTATAGTTGTATCTGTGATTACAAAGTCTCTATGAAAATGAACATTACTAAAGTGACAAGTATTTGTTGACATCACAAAAGGTGGTCACATGTCTGGTCTTTAATGCATTATATAGTGTAATAACTGAGCATTGTTATAAAATTAATTCACTATGGGAAAGCATTGTAGTCTTAGCCCAATGACTAGATCAAAAACAGTGTTACTTCATCAACAAAATGTTTCTTTTATGAACATAAGCTAGCAATTAAAGTGCAGCAAAATGTCTTGTGCTCAGGCTTGGAAGCTTTACCAGGATACTGGACAATATAAGGATAGGAAAAGATCAGGAGCACCATGAAAAATGACATTGCAACTGAATAGATGAATTCATAGGCTTTTCGAAGCTAACCGAATGCTGACGGCCATGGACATTTGCAGCCAATTATCTGGTAAAACTGACATTAGTTTTATGCCACAAGCTGTCTGAAACTGAGAAGAGAATTTGGATTATTCAGGCACATTGCTAGAAAAAGCCAATTATTTTGGAGAGGAATCAACTCAAGCAGCTGAATTTTGTGAAAAGTCATTTTCAATGGATGGCCAACGACTGTTGTAGAGTTCTTTGGAGTGATGAATCATGCATTTGCATCTTTGGATCGGAAGGAAAAACCTTTGTCAGATGCTGACCAATCAAGAAATTCTATCCTAAATGTGTCAAAAAGATGGCACAAACAGGAAGTGTGGGTGTAATGGTGTGGGGTGCATTCAGTAGCTTTGGTATTGGTTCAATTGTTGAAGTTGATGGAAAACTCAATAGTGTAGGCTATATGCAACTAGTTAAGGAAAATGTTCTACCATATTTGACTGACCAAATGCCACCTGGAGTTATTTATCAACAATAGCCCCATTCACAAAACCAAAAATGTAATGCAATTTTTTGATCACCGTAATATGGACGTTATTGAGTAGTCTCCATAGAGTCTGGATCTTAATCCAATTGAAAATTTATGGAATTATATTTCTAAAAGAGTTCACACTAAAAAACCAACAAATGTAGCCCAATTATATGATTATATTAAGACAATATAGCAGAGCATTCCAAATTATTTTTGTGCTCACTTATCAAGCTCGATGCCTAGGCGATGTGAAGCTGTAATTAATAATAATGGTTATGGCACTAAATATTGATAAATATTTTTTTTTGCTCATTTTTACTATAACTTTTTGCTTTAAATATAATAATACCCATATGATCTTAAACTTATTTTGCCAGTAAATTTGGATAATTTAAACTAATCCAACATTAAAATTTTTCAAGTTGTAGAAAAATATACAATTTTTACATTTTGCTCTGATTTGTTCAACCACTTTCAACTGTATCCATCATTATCAAGAACTGGGTGTTGTGAGTGTGACAGACAAGATTTTGTTCGCTATATCCTGGCATTTTTTAGAGCACTGGAATTTGAATTAGTCCAAAGTAACATCATCTGTAATGGTTAAATGGTGTTAAACTGCACCAGAAAAGCATGTATCAAATATTTATATATATTATTATTTTAGACATAATTTAAGATCCTGTCTCCAGTGATGAAAGATATTTTATTTAACCTGGTTTGTTTCTTTTATATTTTTAGTACTGTAAAATAAAGTTAGTCTTTAGTTAAAGGTGTAATAAATAAATATTTTAATCATCTGTTTTTATATGCTGTTTTGAGGAAAGTGTATTTTTAACAAAAGCCAGACAGGTTGTAAAATAGAATTGTTATAGTTGTGTGAAAATCTATTTTTAGAATTAGCAGTTAAAGAACCACCAAAATTATTTCTTTTTGAATTTTTGAGGATTTTCTGAATTTGTGAAAAAATATATTTTATTGATTTATTAACCAATCAGAGATGTGCCCAGATGCCCTTGTAAAACTTGGAATTGGGGTCTCTGGAAGACTATTTTTTCTCATAAAAGGAGGCAGGACAGCTGATAGGTTCAGAAAACATTCAAACTTTAAAACAGAAAGCACTTAAACATCAGTTGCAAAAGAAAGCCAGCTAGCTGCAAGGAACGGAAGGGTTTTTGACATTCACATGTGAAAATCACTAGCCGCTGCTAGAACAAAAGGCTTCAGCTTTCACAAGGACAACACTGAATGAAAAGAGAAGATAAAAGTAAACATTTTCACTCTTCCAAGCAACTGATAACAATGAAAAGAAAGTTCACAGAAAGCATAAAATTTTTTTTTAAATATCACTAAAGGCTCCAGTGAAGCATGTGGGTTGCCAAGCTGAAAGAAAACTAAATAATATTTTAAATATCGTAAAAGGTCCCAGAGATGCTCATGGTAGTTTTTTTTTTTTGTTTCTCTATTTGGTGGGTGCACTTTTTGTATTTTCTGCCTTGTCTAATTTTTGGCTTCCTCAAAATTTTTTTTTTTTCATTTTCAAAAAGTGTAATCTTTTTTGTGTTTTGTATATTTGATTCTTATGCAGCCTTAGATGTTATATAAGGTGCACAAAAGGAAATTTCTGTGCAATCGCCTTGTTTGTAAATTTTGTACTTGTTTTTTTCCTTTTGAGTACTGTAATTAATGTTTGTTCTTTTAAACTTCCCATAGTGGTTGAGTCTTTTTTTTTTTTGTGCTTTATTCAATTTTAGGGATAAGAGAGGTATGTGTTCTCTTTTTCCATTCTATCCCTACTAACTAAATGTTGAAACTTGAATAAAGCATGGAATAATAATAATACAACACAAAATGTACTTAAACAAAATGTATTGACACAAGAACGTGTACACAATATTTACAGATAGTTTGGTATATTCTTGGGAAGACTTTTTTGTGTAGAATGGGTTGACTTAGTCGCAGTCGGGCAGAGTCACTGGATTGGATCTCTTCTTCCTCCTCCTGTCTTCCCGGTACCAACCATATTTATATGGTCGGTAATATCCATTATGTAAATTAGGTGGATCATACCACAACACTAAATTTTTATACTTTTGCATAATAATAGCTTCCAGAATTCTGAGTCTTTTTTTTTTTTTTTTTTTTTTGCATGAAACTCGAACACGGATATGGAATAACACAGATATATTACAAACAGGAATATATACAGAGAAGTAGAAAGTGTTAGTACGAACAATCAGGTTTAGTAGTAATTGTCTGAACGCGACTCTGTTTCGGACTGCCTCTGACTCGACTGACTGACTCTGACTCGACTGACTGACTCTGACTGACTGACTGACTTCTGACGGACTTCACTCCAGACTTCAGACTGAACTCCCCCTGCTTCCTCTTGAGGCGCAGTATTTATTACGTATTTATTACGGAATAGTCCATTATGTTATTATGGGTATAAGGTCCCATAACACCCCCCTTCCGAAAATTTTGCGTAGCAGGGTTTTTTTAATATCTTTTTTTTTTTGGATCTATTTCCAAAGGTTCAGTAAATTTTTTCTTTTCTAGACGATTTTCTTGGTTCTGGCATTATTTGCGGTCTTGTTATATCGAATGTGTCGAAAATCGTGTCCAATACCTCTTTCTTGAGGTGGACCGTTAGCATCCTGTAACGGTCTCTTCCTTATTTGGTTTACGTGTCTTCTGTGTGAGAATTTTTTTCCTTGAACTATGTACATCATATTGCCAATTCTTTTCTCAATTATCCCTTGTTCCCAGCAAGAGGTATTATTTTTTTATGCCTTAAAAAAAAAAACTTTTTCCCTGGGAGGAATTTTCTTTTTGGTGTGTAGGACTGTGTTACTTGTTTTGTTTTTTACTTGGTAGTAATTTATCGAACGCTGATCTGATTTTCCTAGCAAACATGATATCTGCTGGTGATAATGTTGATGGTGTCGCATTATTTGGCATTATTCTATATACCTGTAGGAATTGCTGTAATGCTTTCTCTGTAGGCACATCGTACGCTTTTTGTAATGCTCTTTTGAGAGTATCCATGAATCTCTCCGCTTGTCCATTTGATCTTGGATGGTAAGGCGGGGATTTTATACATTTTACTTGATAGATTTTGCAAAACTCTTGGAAATCTGCTGATGTGAATTGCGTTCCGTTATCTGTTACTAAACAGTCCACTACGCTAAACCGAGCGAATAGCTCGTGGAGGAAATTTATGGTCGTTTCTGTAGTAGGATTTTTTGCACCGAAACACCTCCGGCCATTTACTGTAGCTATCAACTATGATTAAATAGTAGAAACCCGTCAATTGGTCCTGCATAATCTGCGTGTATTCTTGACCATGGACGATCAGTTTCAGGCCAAGGCTTATGTATGATTGGCGGTGCTTTAGCTGCTAAATTACAACCCTTGCACATTTCCACCATTTGAGAAATATCCTGGTCCATATTCTTCCAATATACATAGCTTCGCATTAGCGACTTCATTCTATTTTTACCCGGGTGTCCTCTGTGGAAATTTTAGTATCCGTTTTTGTAAAGTTTTGGGGATTACAACCCTTTCGTTGTAAAGTAGCACATTATCGCATAGAGAAAAAAGCTGTCCGAAATTTTCTCATTTTTTTTGCTATTTTTGCTTTTGTTTCATTAATAAATTCGTCATTTTTGGGCTTCATTTTTTTATGTCTTGCAATGTGACTGGGAGGTTTCTGACTGTACAACATAGTACTGTTCTTATGTCTTCTTCATTTCTAAGGGCTGCGATTACCGTATCTTCCAATGGCTCTGTCTTTGTTGGTATAAGTCTCGACAGACCATCCGCGTGCCCGATTCTTTTCGTTGGTAAATATTCCAATCTGAAATTATAGTTCAGAAGAATCGTTCCCCATCTAAGTAGTCTATTTGCCGTGTACACCGGTAGACCTTTTTTTGAACCAAAAATTTTTATTAACGGTTTGTGATCCGTCTGCAGAGTAAAGTGTCTACCATAGACGTATCTATGGAATCTTGTTACTGCGAAGATAATTGCTAGAGCTTCCTTCTCAATTTGTGAATAGTTTTTCTCCGCTGGTAGTAGGGTTCGAGAAGCATGTGCGATAGGTTTTATTGTCCCATCTGGCATTTTATGTAATATACACGCTCCGACACCGTAGGCGCTCGCATCACTTGCTACAATAATCTCTAGTTTAGGATCATAGTGTGCCAAAAATAAATCCGATGTTAATGTCTTGATTATTTTTTCAAATGTTTCCTGGCATTGATCTGTCCACTGCCAAACTTTTTCTTTCTTTAGCAGTTCGTTCAATGGTGCGCGAAGTTTATGCATTTGAGGTATGAATTCCTGGTAGTAATTCACTAATCCAAGAAAAAACTTTGTAGTTCTGTTATGTTCTTAGGAACTGGCATCTTTTTTTTGCTGTAGACCTTTCAGGGTCTGGACGTCTACCTTCTTGGTCTATTATATGGCCAAGATATTTAATTTCCTTCATGAAAAAAATCACACTTATTTTTTTTTCACTTTGAATCCGTAGCTTTGAATTCTCTTAAACACTTCTTGTACATGTTGCCAGTGTTGTTCAACGCTTTCGCTATTAATCAATATGTCATCCAGATATGCTATTGTGTATTCTAGTCCTGCCAGCATCGTATCCATTGTCTGCTAGAAAATAGCCGGCGCTTCTTTAATTCCAAATGGTAGTCTTTGGTATCTGTACAATCCCTTGTGTGTGTTTATGCATAGTAGTTTTTTGACTTTCTTCATCGACTGGAATTTGCAGGTAGGCCTCACTTAGATCAATTTTTGAAAAATATTTTCCGCCATTTAATTTAGTGAATACTTCTTCAGGACTAGGTAGCGGATAGTGGTAGTCCTTTATTGCTGCGTTCAAACCTGTAGAAAAATCAGCACAAACTCGAATTTCTCCTGATTTCTTTTTAACGTAGACCGTCGGTGCGGCCCATTTGCTGTACTCTACTTTTTTTTTTAATATGCCCGTATTTTCGAGTCTAGATAATTCTTGGTCAATCTTTTCTATTGACGCAAACGGTACACTCCTTTTTTTTTTGAAAATAGGTTGAACGTTATCCTTTATTTTGATATTAGCTGCCATTTTTTGCATCTTCCGAGACCTGCCGAAAATACTTCGGGGAAACTCGTTTTTAGTTTTCCTTTTAATTTGTCTGCCTCGGTTGATAAGCTTTTTACATTCTGGCAGTAGGTGCTAATAGGTAGATCCCACAATTCAAATTTTTTGCATCCAGTCTGTCCCGAATAGGTTTTCGGTATTTCTTAAGACGTACATTTTTAGTTTTTTTCGTCATTCCGTTAAATGTTACGTTTGTGATTATTTCACCCTCGAATTTTATCTTTCTCCCCGTAACTGATCTCGCAATTTTATCCGTTTTTAACATGACAGGTTTGTTCAGTTTTCTCCATGTTTGTAGATTTTTATGATAGTTAAGTCTGAGCCAGAATCCAGCTGTAACCTAACTTTTCTGTTTTGCATTTCAACTTGTACATATTTTCTTATATTAGTCTCATCTGTTTGGTCGGTCCTCGTAATTTTTATTCTGCTTTCTTTTCTATACCAACAGTGAGAACTTTTGTGACCAATTTTTTTTTTTTTACATGATAGACAAGTTTTAGCACGATATGTACAGTCTTTAACCCAATGCCAAGACCCACAACGATAGCATGGACTTGGTGGTAGTTTTTTTTATGTTGATTATAATTAGAAAATTTTGTTTTACCTGTTCTTGAGGCGGGAAAATCAGTTCGGTTTGTTTGTGAGGAGGGAAAATTTGTTTGTTTGTTTGTGAGGAGGGAAAATTTGTTTGTCTTCGTACTTTGCGTATGTATGCTATGCCAGCTTGTTCTATGTCTTTAGAGACTTTTTTTTACGCTGACGCATCTCTGGCAGTCTTCGGCTAGTTTTGAAGTGTCAGATCTTGTTCATTTTCCAAGTTAGTAAGTATTCTACGTCTCATTTCTACGTCTTTGGTTGAAACCAAACCTTGGACGTAAATTAAGCATTTGAAGTTGTCAGCGCTGAGTTCCGATAATTTGAAGTCATCACAATATTTATTAACAATGGATGCGAAAGTTACGTAATCTTCGCTATCCTTTTTTGTAAGGTTCATGCATTTCCATCTTTCATGAAATAGTGAAATATTATGGCTGTAAAGTTCCGTTAGCAATTTTATAGATTCTTTGAACGTTAACTCGCTTGTTTTTTTCTGGGAAGGATATAATCAACGAATTTGGTATATTCGCCTGTGCCTAATTTTCTTAATAAAAGGCGTACTTTACGTGCGTCTGACCAATCTTTGCAGTCAAAATCATATAGATCTTCATACCTTCGGAAGTAATTTGCAAAAGTTTTATCTTCGTCGGGTGCGTACTTGAAATCTTCGATATTACTCCAAATAGCGTCTTGAGAGAGAACTGATTCGTTCTCGGGTTTTTGCTCCTTATTTGCCATTGCACGTATCAATAATTCTTGCATTTCTAGATGTTTTTGTTCGTACCTTTGTTGTTGTTCAAACTGGATTTTGATAAGTTCCATAATGGTTGACTTAAAATCTTCCATGTTAACGTATTTTTTTTTTTGTAAACCTGATATTCTGTAGCCTGTGCTCGCAAAAAAAAAACTTTCCTTTGTTGTCAGTGAAATTTGATATCAAGAAAAGAAAAAATTTTTTTTTTTTTTTAATTTTTTTAGAATTTCGTCGTCGTCCACTGTTACGTACGACGGATAAAAAAAATGTCCTCCGAGTAGGGAGTTTATTTTTCTTTTAAGGGTTTTCCAGATCGCCACTTGTTATGTGTGACGTATAAAAAAAAAAAAGTCCTCCGTGTATAGAGTTCGTATTTCCTTTTTAGGGGTTTCTTCGTCGTCACTTGTTATGTTGACGAGAGATGATTTTTTGTTTGTTCTTCTTCACGTGAGAGTTCGAATCTTCGTCGCCACTTGTTATGCGCGACGGATAAAAAAAAAAAAAAAGTTCCTCCACCGAATGAGTTCGAATTGGTTTCGTCGTCGCCACTGTTATGCTGTGGCAAACGAAAAATTTTTTTTTCTTCCACCGAATGAGTTCGAATCGCTCGTCGCCACTGTTATGGTCCGGTTCCTTGTACCACGGTGATAGTCCAAGGTAGAACCAATAAAGAAGAACTCGAACACGGATATGGAATAACACAGATATATTACAAACAGGAATATATACAGAGAAGTAGAAAGTGTTAGTACGAACAATCAGGTTTAGTAGTAATTGTCTGAACGCGACTCTGTTTCGACTGCCTCCTTTAGAACTGACTGACTGACTCGGTTTGACTGACGACTGACTCTGACTTCGACTGACTGACTGACTTCCTCACTGACTGACTTCACAGACTTCTGACGGACCTCACTCCAGACTTCAGACTGAACAGTATTTAGTCACTCCCCAACCCACGAGGGCATCATGTGGCACAAGGCCGGTTTAACGTGGGATCTCCGAGCCCGTGGGCTCGGCCAAAAATATGCCCTTTGAACCCGTATAAACGGGTTCAGGGTCGGTTTACCTCCCCGAAAGAGACTCCGCCCTTCGGCGTAGCCTCGTTCGGGTTCCTCCCCGCCCGAAGGCAGAGAGTTCAACCGATCAGCCTGTCAGCCGGTCGCCCGACTTCGGACTGAACGATATTTATTTGTACAAATGGTACAAAATGTGGCACAAGGCCTAAAAGGGGGTTGGGGAAGGACGGTCTTCTTCTGTCTTAAATCTAAACTTAGCTAGTCCCAGACACGGACCCAAACATACCAACAATATTCCAATCACCAAAACAACACATTCACTCCTACCTTTCTTACTGCGTCCACCATAATACCTCAAATTCTCTATGAAATCCTAACTAGTCCCCCTATGTACAAATATTGTTCGTTGGGGGAGGGGCATAAAACAACAATTTTTAAAAAAGATCCCCAAATGAATATGTACAATGTCTTAATATATTTACAAGAAACTAAACAATGTGTTAGTAATAAAAAACCCACAAACCATAAATGTGGCAGAAACATCAGTTAACCGGACGAAATCAATGCGGGACTATGAAAAAATAAGGAAAACATTCATACCTCCAAGCATTCACACAGGCACACACATTTCATACACAACAACAAATACGAAAAAATCACACACACGAAACGAAAGGCGCCCCCCGCATCCACCAGAGAACTGACATCACTGACCACCTAACGAGGGAGGGGATGGGGAATTAAACAAAAGAAAAATAGGGACAGAAATAAAAAGGACCAATGAGCATGCATACCCTAGCTAAGTTAACCAGAAAAAAGAGAAACTAAAGATTCAAAATCAAAAACCCTAAACTAACCTAATATCGGAGTGGGTTGCCTCTGTTCAACCCTGTTAGGACAAAATTCTGTACCTAACCGACATCCAAATGCCACTCTAGGTCAGCCCCTTTCACTCTACACATTCGCGCAAGATTTACCCACCTTTTGCCAAATTCTGATGAAGGGAGCCGCCGCCTTTCCGTCCTAATCTTGACTTTAAGCTGATGCTTAAAGAACAAGATCAGTTGGGAAGAGGTGAACTTCTCACGATCATAGAATTCCTTCTGACGCGTCGTCCAAATCACGACTCTCATAACCCCTAGTAAGCAACAGAACACATAGTGTTCAGCCTTCGTCAATTGCGGCACCACATTGCTACAAACAGAACTGGCTTCCAGGACAAAAAACTTTCCCTGCAGCATGCGAACCATGAGGCCTTCAACAAACCCGCACAACGGCACTACCGTCTTGCACTGAAAAAAGGCGTGACCAATGGTCTCGACTTCCCCAGTACAGCGACGACAGTTTGGATATTTCTCCAAACCTGCTGAACAAAGTTTCTTGCCGACCCAGATGGCCCCACGAATCATCAGCCAGGTGAGTGATGCCTCATCGTTATTGAGACATTTCAACCCAGGCGCCCAAGGCCATATCGAGCGAGCCTCCTGCTTCGTAAGACCGAGCTCGCCAATCAGCTCATCTTGAACGGCCCCCCTAACTAACAATCGATACAATGCCTTACGAGACAACGCCTGGGCGTCGGAGAGGCCATCCGACGTCCGTAAGAGGAGTTTCAAAGCACGACGACATTCGCGGTAGAAGGAGCACTCGGCTCGGGGTGTACGGCCGGCCTCCTCCTCACACGAGTGCACACTTCTCAGGGATGGGAAATGTTTTCGGACGTCTTCTTTCCAAAAGGTGCCCACCTCATCCGAACCGCGACACATTCGGTCTAGAAAGATAATGCGAAGCATATATTGACGAATCTCAATGCTAGGCATACCCAGACCGCCCTCAGAGGGATGAAGGCAACAGATCTCGCGAGATACCATATGGGCCTTGCCTCTCCATAAGAAAGAGAACAAGGTCCGTACTAATGACATTAGTCTGGCATACGGGAGTGGAAGCACAGAGAGTCGGTACAGGAGAATCGGATAGATGTGTGAAACACATACTTCCGCCCTTCCCTTCAGGGAAAGTCTCCTCCGAGACCACAGATTAACCGCGACCTCGGCCTTCCCTTGTACCTCCGACCAGTTCATTTCCAACTGGAGATCAGGACCGAACCAGACGCCGAGTATCTTGATCGGCCCATCCGTCCAGAGGAAAGGTCCGGGAAGAGAAACTCCCTTCCACGCACCCAACCGCAAGCCCACAGACTTATCGCGGTTGATCTTGGCCCCTGTCACCATCTCATACCCACTGATCTCTTTGCTGACTTCGTCAATCTCGGCTCTGCTCGACACAAGAACCGAAACGTCGTCAGCATAGGCAGAATACCTGGCTGAGGTGGAAGCCCCAGGCAGGGAAATTCCGCGCAGGACCGGATTCGCCTTTAACTTGCGAAGGAAAGGTTCCAACGCAAGAACGTAAAGCAGAGGCGAGAGCGGACAACCTTGACGAATGGAGCGAGACAATACGAAAGGCTTCGATCTTACCCCATTCACTTCCACCAGCGCACCGGGGGTCGCATACAAAAGTCGGATCCAGGAGCGAAAGTCGGCTCCGAAACCGGCCGCCGAAAGGACAGCCTCCAGAAATCGATGGTCAACCCTATCGAAGGCCTTGGACTGATCTAAATTAATCAGCGCGGCTTCACTGTCGACTTGTTCTAAGATCAAGCGTACCATATGAAGGTTATCCTGAATAGTCCTACCCTTCACAGCACAAGTCTGTTCAGGGCCAATCAGACTAGACAGGACAAGCTGCAAACGGTTGGCTAAGATCTTCGCCAAAATCTTTAACTCAGTGTTTAACATCGTTAAAGGGCGAAAGTTCCCTAACCCATCCCCACCGTTCTTGTCCTTACGCAGCAACTTGATCACACCCCCTGGTGAAGCGTTGAGGTAAAGACCCCTGCTTCATCCAGTGGTTGAAAATCAGTTCCAGCAAAGGAACAAAAACGTGCGACACAACCTCAAGTAAACTTCGTAGGGAATACCATCTAATCCCGGAGACTTATCCAGGCCAACCTGCTTCAGCGCTTCCCAGATTTCCGACTCTGTAATGGGACCCTCGCACCTAGCCACTTCAGCTGCCTTGAGGCAGGGAAAGTCAGCTAAATAGGCGTCGAACTGAGCAGAGCTCAGACCGGGCTCCCTGGTGAAAAGATCCTGAAAGTAATCCCGAAAGACCTCACATATGCCCGCGTTTGTAGTCACGGTCCGCTTATCCGGCAATGTGACGCACGCTATATGTCGCCTAGACGCGTTTCGATTCTCCTCTGCACGCAGTTCAGCGGCCATATTCGTCGCCTCAGAAGACATTCTTTTTAACCTAGCCCTAACTACCAGAGCTTGATCCTTCTTGATAAGCAAGGAGGACAACTCTGCCTTAGCTAAAGCTATTTCCCCACTAACACGGGATTTCACAGCCCGATCAACTTTATTTTCTAAAGCCGTTTGCGCCGCTAATCTATCTAGATTGAGTCGACGACTAAAATCGGCAGCAAACGTTCGAATTTTAGATTTTAAATTGCCCCACCAGGCATTTCCCACAACCGCTCCCGTCAATTCCCTTTGTATCATTAGTAACAGCTGGTTCCGGAAACACTGCTCACCAAAAAGTGAACAGTTCAATTTCCAGTAACCAGCCAATCTAACCTTAGTCTTATCTAAGTTTACACGCACCCGGACAAGCCTATGATCCGTATAAACTATGTAATGGAAACTTGGACACCCTAAGAGCCCTACATCGACTCTCCTAACTAAGACTCGGTCCAGGTAGCTCGCAAGCGTCCCAGGAGCCGAGTTGCCACTAGTTGTCCAAGTCCATGCTACCTCCCGAGGGTGTTCATTCCGGAACTTATCGACAAGATCAAACCCATCGATAAAGTCCCGAAATGGTTTCACGTCCGGGTTGTTAGTACCTTGTTTTTGCCCTATACGATCTATATCGGGGTCAAGGACGGCATTCCAATCCCCCGCTAAAACTACCCGACGAGACGTCGTCAAGAACGGCGCGATCTGCCGAAACAAAGCAGGCCGCTCGGAATGGATATTGGGCGCATAAACCCCAATGAGATGTAGAATCTTATCCTTTATGGTAACATCCAGCACGCAAAGTCTGCCCGCCGGATCCGCGAAGACAAGGGTACATGCAGCCTTCAAAGACCTGCTCACTAGCCAAGAGACACCCCTCGAACGACCATCAAAACATGCTGAATAAAGGGCGAACCCCTTAGACAGTATGTCCTCACGATCATGAGAAGAAAACCGGGTCTCTTGTACACAACATACATTCACCCCGAGGCGCTGAAGGTCACGAGAGAGCCTCGCCCTGCGAGACTCGGACCTCAGGCCCCGGGCATTCAAACTAGCTAACCAGAGTGCCATTGTGAAACCGATTAGGGTTGTCCTTCAGGATAGAACATGGCTGGGGTGAGGACACCGACAGCTCGTCCCATAGAACCAGACGCCATCTCACTTTCGATAGTATCATCTTGAGACAAGCCGCCGATGTCCGAAGGGTAAGTTAATTTCAGAGCCCTATAAAGGGATGGGTGAACGAAAACGGGGACCCTCCCTTTCAGTTTTTGATTCTGTTCATCTGTTTCAGGGTCGAGAAGATAGGCAGCTGGGGGCACCATTTTTAGAGACGACTGGGCCTCCTCTATCATGCCCCAAATCTCCCGCGTACCCGGGCCAGTTCTTATTACGGTCAATATTCTTTTTGCAGATGGGAAATTTTCGGGGTTTTCGACATCCACGCCGTTTATCAGTTTGAAGTTCCATAGAACTTTTAAGTCTTTCGGGTTCCTCGTCTGCCCGAAGACCCTTTCTGCCTGTTCCCGGGATACGCGGCAGACGTCTTCCCCTGGGAGATAAGGTGGCTTGATTTTTTTTTTTTTTTTGTCGGTGACTGTTTGAGAATCTGGGCTTCTGAATCCTTTTTTTTGTGGAGATTGAATGGGTGTTGACATGGGTGTGACATTAGGTGTTGTTGAGGGTCCATCCCAGAAGGCGTCCTCACCGGAGAAGGTTTGGATGAATGAAGTGATTTAGCTGGAGAGTTTGACACAGATTTGGGCGGAGGTGGTTTAGTGAAAGTGTTTTTTAGATGAAGAAGGGGAAGACGGGGCAGAGGATAGGGGGCCCGGTGCCCCCAGCGATTTTTTTTTTTTTTTTACCCCGCTTAGTCTCCAATTTTTCTTTTAGTTTTTTTAGGTCTAATATTTTTTCCCAGCTTGGTTCATTTAATTTTTGAGTTTCTGTGGCGTTTTTTTTCATAAGACGCCGAGGCGTCGCCCTCAGAGCTGGTAGAGGGATTGGGGCTGTAGGTGCCATTGTCCCTGGGGTCATGATGGGACTGAGGAACCGCTGTTTGGGTCTTCCCCTTGCCCCTAACTACGAGGCGCCATTCCCCCTCATCCTTCTCCTTATCCACACTTGTGGAAGGCGTCGGTTTAGGGGGTAATGTGGGTACGGACCCAACCGAGGGATTTTCCGCACCGGTCCGCCTCGCAGCTAGGCCCACTACAGGCGCCGCGGATTTTACCTTCTCGGCCAAAGGGGGATTTTGGTCGCCTGCGACCGGAACTCCAGGGGCCTTCTTCCCTGGGCAGGAGGAGGAAAGGTGACCAGTCTCTCCACACCTCCAGCAAGTTGGTTTCCTACCGGTCACTATGACCGGCATTTTCCGGTCGCCAAACTCCAAACAGTTGGGGACGGACTTGAAGGCCTTCTGATCGAGCATGATATCAAAAGTCCATCCCCCGTTCAAATTGTCGGAGAGAGCCCCTAAAATTTGGCCGAACTGCATAAAAAATGCAGCCAGGTGCTCTCCCGAAATTTGAGGAGGAACCTCAAAAACGGCCACCCTGGTCCTTCTCCGACCCTCATATTCCGTTCTAAATATCAGGTCTTTTGTTATTAGTTCTTTTTTTGCCATGGCCAGGCAATCTTCTGGCGTGGGCAGCAGAATGTCCCCACATGAAAAACCCAGTACCTTTAATTACTCTTTGGGGTTTTATCCCCAGGGACAAAAGTGATTTAATCACTATGTCTTTCGTGGAGCGACAAATTTTGCGTGTTTTCTTGTCGACCACGAAAACGGACACCATTCTCTTTGAGAACACATCGAGCTCTTGGACATTTTCAACCAGCCCATCTTTATTTACAAGATGGGCATAACTTTTTCGCCTTTTCCAAGAAATCCGCCATGTTCAAAATGCAACTTGGGGGGGGACTTCCAACAAGAGGGCAATTCCTCGGCAGTCTTAGATTGTGCCTCCTTCGGCACCTCGTCATTTTTTGACTTGAGACCTCTTGGTCTCCTTTTTTGAGCTACTAGCACGTTTTGAATTGTCATCTAAATTTGGGGCAGCATTTGCCCGTTTTTTCGGATTTTAATTTATCCGGCGGGTCGGCTTTAGCAGCCGACCCAAAAAGGTCTTTTTAACATTAGACCGACTGGCTTCGTCGGCCATATTGAATTTTGCGTGGAGACTTCCACCTGCGGGTCTCTAAAAAAAATTTTCCAAAAAACGGGAAAGGAGTTGGGAAAAGGCAAAAAAAAAAAAAAATAAAAAAAAAAAGAAAAACCTGGATAACCCAGGAAATTAAAATTTAAAAAAAACTGGGAAAAACTTTTAAAAATAAAAAATAAAATAAAAACTAAAGAAAAACTAAAAGAAAACTAAATAAACAGGTAAATAAATTTTTTTTTTTTTTTTTTTAAAAAAAAATGGCGCCCAAAGGCAGCCGAAAATAAAAAAAAAAAAAAAAACAAAAACTCCTCTTTTTTTTTCAAAAAAATTCAAAAAAAAAAGTAAAAAAAAAAAAAAAAAAGAAAAAAAAAAATAAAGGTTTGCGGCCGAAGCCGCTAAAAAAAATAAATTAAAAGCAAAAGAAAAACAAACTAGTCAAACCAAAAAAAGAATGCGACCGAAGTCGCTAATTAAATAAAAAAGAAGGAAGGTATAAAATAAAAAGAAAATAAAAACAAAGCTTTTTTTTTCTTTTTAAACTGTACTGTACTAAATTTTTTTAAAAAACTGAAAAGAAATAAACAGAAATAAAAAAAGCAGTCGTCCGGTAAGACTTTGTCAAACCGGACTAAAAAAAAAAAAAAATATGGGCCGAAGCCCAGAAAAAAATTTAAAACAAACAAAAGAAATGGAAAAAAAAAAAAAAAAAAAACTTAAACAATAACTTAACAGAAAAGACTTGGTGGGTCGAATAAAGTTCGTCAAGCAAAAAGTTCGTCAAGTATTTGGAGCAAATCCTCGTGGGTCAAAACAAGTTCGTCACACTTCAAAAAAAAAAAAATAAAAAAAAAATTCAAACCGACCGGTCAGAAAAAAAGTCAGAAAACGGACTTCAGACTGAACCCCCTGCTTCCTCTTGAGGCGCAGTATTTATTACGTATGGAATTATGTACCACAAAGGTCCCCAAAAGACCGTCTGCAGATTTTGAATTCAGAGTTGTCCTTCTCCTAGACCAGTTGCCATCCAAGGCTATAGAACCCAGTCCATCCTGCTATTTACCCATAGCTGGAGGAAGAAGAAGAGGATTAATACTTTTCCTAAGGGTATTAGCATGTAAGTGAATATAATGGATTGAACTGGAATTCAGACTTGGCTCTCCAATTCCTCAATCTGAGCCACTATCTGCTACTCCACTGTGCCTCATATATCTCTGTTATATATATATATATATAAAACAGAGATTGTATTTGGCTAAAAAGGGGCTGACCAGGGGAATTCTGGAGGTTAACATTATAAGGCAACCAGTTTTTGTAATTATAGTGATCAATATCAAAAGATAGAGAATTAATAGTCAATTTATGATCAAGTTTCATGAATAGTGTATATAATTCCATGAAACACAGAGTACTGACAGGTATAAGTGAATCAAATTTATTTTATATAATTAAATTTGTTTAAAATTTTCTAATTTAAAGTGAAGGACAATCAGTGAGAATCAAATCCATTACTGTAGTTATGATATGCTCATCTCATATGACAACCATTGTTCTATGGTGAAAAGATCAAATATGAGACTTTAAATGTTAACCTGCAACTCAAGTTCAACATAATTATGTCAACATGCCTTTTTAAAGATTGAAAAAATCTAAACAATTTATCTTGTATTCAAAGGAAATTAGTCAAAACTACATAATTAAGAACCTTTCAAATATTTAAAGCTAAAATTATTCAACCAATGAGTTTTAATCACAAAGACAATAGGCAGTGAAGTTTGCACATTAGGAAGAGGCATTAGAAAACTTGGATCTGTGAATTTCTTGGATGAAGAGCTATCATTATTTATATTATAAACATTCAGATTAAAGTCTTCATTGTTGTTATTTTGTTTGAATTTCTGGGATGAGGAGTTATTATTTACATTAATTACAGTCAGTCTAATATCACCATTTTTGTTATTATTATCACAGTGTTTCAACCATTATGCTTGCCAGGCTTTTTCAGATGTCCATCAACCCAGATAACCTTCAGGGAAATTGAAAACTGAACACTTTATTTAATCTACAGAAGCAGATTTTTCTCATTCTGTTGTCCATGTTGAAGTATACCTTGTCTTGTTCTGCTTTAGTACTGCTTAGTTATTGCTCACCCAGTTTCCCCGTCCTGGGTAAAACAATAAACTACATCTGCATCCTGGGTAAGATGATAAACTATGTCCAACAGCAAGGCCTCTGATCAGGAGGTTTTGAGAAGCGTGGAACCACCTCTTAATTGCTGGTGTTCCCAGATCTACTCTGACCCAGGGTGGTATCACCTGTTAGGCTCCCAGCTATGGGTAAATAGTTGGGGTCAAAACACTATGAAAGTGTAAAAATATGTTTTAATACCAGAAATACTTTTTAAAAAATTATTACTAACAATAAATTTTTGAAGAAAAATTATTATCAGCAATACATTTTTGAAAAACATTGCCAGCTATACATTAAAAAAAATATTACCAGCAATAAAAATCTTGTTGGCATTAAATAACCCATTGAGGTTAATATGTCATAAAGCAAAACAAACCAAACCAAACCAACCCAGTTTCCACCATGTCAGTACTGGCCCAGGCATTGAACTCACAATTACTATATAACCAAATTCACAAACCAATGATTTAATCTTCTATGCCATCTATTTAATCTTCTGTGACAAACCTGAACCTAGTACAGTGTTTCTTAACCTTTTTACCCTTATGGAACCCTTGGAATAGTTTTCATGTCACAGGGAACCCCTGCATAAAAATTATTATATACAATTATTAATATCTGTCTCTTTTATATTTTTTATCATAGTTAATGTGGTAAACATAATATATGGACATTTTGTATGTGTCCTGTATTCAAGTGAGTCAATGATACATGCATCCAACATGTACAGGTCCAGTCCACTAACCAGTGAAGGCAGTTTCACATTGACACCATATAGACATTGCTAAATATATTCCCTATGATTATTATGTGTGTTGTGGTGTAATGGATATTGGCTCAGAATGAGAACTTGGAGAGCCACATTTAAATTCTGGTCGAGTTTGTTAAATTCACTTACACCCAAATTACCCTTGGGAAAAGTATGAATCCATCTCTTCTCCCCCAGCTATTGGTTGAATAGCAGGACAGACTGGATTCTTTAGCCTTGGTTGGCAACCAGTCTACCACAGAAAGAAATGGCGACCCACTGTGGGAGAAAATCTGCCTCGTCATTTATGTATTGAAGGATACATGATTGCCCAAGTGTGTATCACATATGGCACTTAACTGATGATTATTATACTTTTAAATAATATAAGAGGTTGAAGCTTTTGTTATAATAACCAAGGATTTTCCATCAATATGCAGTACATGTATAATAAAATTATAAACATAAAATTAAACAAAAATTACTCAAAAATGTCACAGAACCCCAAATGACCTCTTGTAGAACCCTAGGGTTCCAGGGGAAAAATACCTAGAATATGGAAGATAAAACCTAATGATTTTCTTTCCTACCTGCTGCTGAATCTGCTGTTGTCATGCTTGACTTCATCCACTAAAGCTTCTCTTTTCTTACTCTAAGAGCAGTAGTAAGGATATTATTCATGAAAGGTAGTCCCCTTCAGAGTCAAAACACTGCCTCACAAAGGATTCTTCTTCTTCTATATGCTATGTCCCTTCAGAATGTGTGTGATTATGGCTCTGCACAATTTTGCCATTCTAAGTAAAATTTGTCATTTTGTTATCTTTCCTAGTCCCTATTCTACTTACATTTACACAAACTTGTTAGGTAGGTTATTCACTGCTTTCCTCTCTCCCTCTTGCTTTCAATATTTCCTGTGAGTATCAAATTCTCTAAGACCTCTTTCCTTAATATGTGCCCTGGAAATTTCAATTAACTCTTTCTGATTCTAAGTATAAGTGTCCTTTTTGTTTCCATTTTCCCTAAAATTTTGTCATTGTTCACATGTTCAGTCTATGGTATTCTCAGAATCCTTCTGTAGAACCACATTCCTGTTTCTTCAAGTCTCTTCTTCATCAGTGAAGAGATTGTCCAACATTCACTGCCATATAGAAAGACCAATATTACGTAACTGTTCAGTACTCTTTTCTAACGAAATTTTCCTGTCTTAATATTTTGCTCAGTTTTTGAAAGGTATCTTTCACTATTCCAATGTTTCTTTGAATTTCAGTGTCACATTTTTGATCCTCTGTTAAAACACTTCCTAGATATTTAAATGTTTTTACTTGCTTGATTTTGGTATCACTGATTTGTAATGTGTTTGTTGGGCCATTTCTTTTGCTGACAACCATACATTTTCTCTTCTTACAATTGATGTTTAGTCCTTTCTTTTTGCTTTCCTTTACTACCTTCTGTTGGATTTCCCATATTTTTTTTTCATATCTGCTATCAACACTATGTCATCAGCATATGTGATATTGTTAAGAGTATGGCTGTCAACAATGAATCCTGGTAGGATTTCTAATTCTCTCAGGCTCACCTCACTGTAAATGTTGAGTAAGTCTGCCATGAAGATGCATCATTGTCTTATGCTCCTTTCTGTTTTTGTATATTTACAAAATTCATTTTTTTTTATTCAGATGCAGGAAATTTGCTTCCAGTATAAGTTCTGGTTTATTCTTAATATCTTTCTCAAATAAATAAAGCTTACTTAGTAGTCCAAACAATCCTTTGTAGCATACATTATCAAATACTTTTGCATAATCTATAAAACATACATATACATCCTTTTGCATTTGTATTACTCTTTCTGATGTCATTCTGAACATAGATATTACATTGTTTGTTCAAGTGTCTTTAGCAAAACTGCACTCTTTAATTCTGCTATGCACTCTATTCATTAAAATTTGGATAATTTTTGTGATTCATTAGGCTGATTGTTCAATGGAGTTCCCATTAATTTTCATCCAGCTTCTTAAGCAGCCCTAGTAAAATCAATCTACTTAGATCTCCCAGTATATCACCATTGTCATATATTTTATTTATTATGTCTGTAATTTTGTCAATGTTGAAATCATCTAAAGCTGCCAGCATGTCTATTAATATTTCCATCTGGTCCTGGTGCTTTGTTCCTGTTCAATTTGACCAGTTTTGATTTCTCTTCAGACTTTTATATTTCCGGTCCTTCCATATTTTTGTGTAATGCAGATTTTCCCTTTTCGTTGTAGAAGAGTTCTCCGATGTATTTGTTCCATATTTGAGGCATATTTTCTTTCTCTATTATCAACATTCTTTCTTTGGTTTTTATGCATCCTGTTGATGAGTACGTCTTTTGTCCTGTTAGTTCTCTTATACTTTTATGTATATATGCTTTATTGTAATGCTCATTCTTTCTATTTCTGCACACTTTTCATTGAGCCATTCATTTTTTCATGTCTACATTTGTTTCTAATTTCTTTGTACAATGTCATATTCTGTACCACATCTTGACATTACTGTTTTCTTTTCATCATGTCAAGAATTTCATCTATCATCCATTCCTTTGTTCTTGTCTAGTTTTCTTTGGGATGATTTTGTTTGCTGATTTTACTAAAGCTTCTCTTAATGTATCTCACTTAGAATTTCCATTCTCATTTTATTCATTGTATCTGTTTTTAATGCTGTTAATATACCAGTCTTTAAAATATCATATAGGAGTCTGTTGTATTACAGATTGGGTGCTGCCTTGGTTCACTTCAGCTTCCATAATTTTATACAAAGGTTACATATCACTGGAAGGTGGTTACTTCTGCAGTCAGCATTGTGTACTGCTTGCAAAATATAATCCTCTTGTAAGTCAGCACAACAACAAAAGGTGACAAAGGAGAAAACCGAGTCTTACCTGAAAAAATTTTGTGTTCTTTGTGATTTCTGTCGAAAGAGAAAACCAGAATCAAGATTGGGTCAATTTTAGTAGGCCTCAAAATATGGTAATTGTTTGTGCTTCACTACCAGTCTCAGCCAATCACAACCTTTCTTATCACAATAAATGAACACTACTTTGAACCACAAGATTTCTTGGCTCTTCATGTCTGAGGATGGTAGTTGTATCACAATAAATGATCACTACTTTGAACCACAGGATTTCTTGCCTCTTCATGTCTGAGGATGGTAGTTGTATCACAATAAATGATCACTACTTTGAACCACAGGATTTCTTGGCTCTTCATGTCTGAGGATGGTAGTTGTATCACAATAAATGATCACTACTTTAAACCACAGGATTTCTTGGCTCTTCATGTCTGTGGATGGTAGTTGTATGTTACAAGTTGTGATATGGATTTTGTCCCTTTTGATTTACAGCCCAGCATTTTCTGATGTCAGATTTGTGAGACTGATTTATGACCTTTGGAATTATAACCTCGGACTTATGATTTTTAGGATCTGACCCCCCCCTTTTTCTATTCTCCTCAGATGCTGCTCATAAAATCAGTGGCAAAATTGATATGACATTCAGTTCCCATATGTTATTTAACTTCTTTAAACTTATGAGTTGCATCTCATACTTTTTATAACATTAAAACATACTATTTATAACTATTTGTCTGCATGGCTTTGTTGATTTGTCACCTATTATAATATGTGTAATATAACAACTCTAAGTAGAAGCTTTACTTGATTAATTCAGTTTTTTCTTTGATCGTAATGGATGCCTATAAGTGAGAGGGGAGATGAGATGTGCTTATTTTATTAACACAATGTGTTAGTATTGAAAGTTCTGTTATTATTATTATTATTATTATTATTATTATTATTATTAAACTTACATCTTTTAATCAATATGTAACAGAGCACATTTAAATGCAGATTGGTGATAACTGGATAATAATAATTAAAATTCTAAGGAGATTAGGTTGGATGGTTGAAAAGAAAATTAAAAATGAAATGCATTAAAATTTATGTTTTCAAATAATAAAATGAAATTAAGAACCAAGGAGAATCAAACCCAGATTTAACAAGAATAGATTCAGTAAAACTGAGCAAAACCAAGGTTCCCAACCCTATCCATTTCCTTCTGATAAGAAAGAGACAATGTGTTGTCTGAATTTCTTGGGTCTGGAGAAACTCAAATTCAGACATTTTGTTTACACTACACTATCTACAGAAAATGCAAATGGTTGCAAAAAATAATGACTTAAATTATTTAAGACAAACAAAACATGTCTTGTGTGAGGCCCCAGGATTTGGAATTTATTTACATTGATCATCCCAATAACCTAATTATCTTTACAGAATGATATCTAGGAAGATTTTAAGTAAACAAAGGAAATACAATATAGTTTTTTTAACAAGATTGCTTAAGATTTCTGTGACAATTGTCTTCAATTTTTATAATTATTATTATTTGGGATTTCTGGTGAATAAACCTTTGCTGGTGAGAAAAGCCAATTGGTCAATTTACAGGAATATGGGGATAATAAAATTGGGTCTTGTGAATTGTCATTTTCTGGGGTCTGGCTAGGTAAAATGAAATCATTAATCATTGTTATCGGAAAAAATGTCCCTATATAAAGTCAGCACACATGTTGCTTAGTGGTCATTTTTTCCCAAGCTGGGAGTAGACACCAAACATGAGAGACACACCCACATTTCAGTGGCCTGAGTAAACACACAAACATGCACATAACTGAAGAATTGAGGAAAGAATGACTGGTTGGCTATTACTTTAATGGTTTCTACTAGAAATCTCCAAAACAACATTCCTGCAGTAAGATACTGATTTGCAGTAGATAATAGATACATTTTATTCAACCAGTTTTTCTTTATATTTAATAAACCTGTTAGAGTTATCAACAGTGTTGAGCATTTTATTGAAAGTTGCTTTCAGACATAAAAGAAAAATTTACCATGGCCACAGGCAGGAATTATGCCATCTTGACCTTGGTACACAATGTATATAATGGGTTCACCGTCAATCCCAATGTCATAAGATTTTGGGAAACCCAAATAAACCCTATCAAGACAATACACTGGCGGAGGGAAAAGAAAGCCAAAGGACCTGTAAAGTTGGTATTATTCAACAAAGCTGGTAGAGTTAATAACTCGTGACTGAGAAGAGAATAAGTAGAAGAGGTGGAGCTCAGAGTTGGGGAGTGTGGTGTGTGAGTTGAGAAGAGATAGGTGTGTTGTTAGACATGTCAATGATAAAGGCTTGTCAACAAACATAAAAATAAAAGTTAAAGTCTATTCTACTTATAATTTATTTGTGTGACTTCTAACATATTCTGTGACATTTAAATACAAAACAAATTTATATCAAATGTAAAAATATCTTACAAATTATTACTGTCTTTGATCTATCATTTGAAACAATTCTAAAATATGAGTTCAATTGTTTTAATTAATACTCTTACAAATGTTTTTTTAATCAAATCTTAGTATGCCAGATTATTGTTATTACAAACCATGTACTCTTTGTTCCAATGATTAAAACAAGTTCAGATTACCTTTTCAACATGTAATCCAAGTCACTGTACTTTGCCCCATATAAATACAAATATTGTATTAAATGTCTTAAAATCTTGATCAATATTATTACATATAGCACACTCTTTGGTACAATCACATTTTATTCAGTAGATTATTCACCATAACCTTATCATTTATGTTTTAAAACATAATATTCTTATATACATTTTATGGGTATTATTGATTTTGTTTCACCTTTCATGATAACCTTAAGCTGAACAAAAGTTGAACAATTATTTCTTTGATAAGATATGATAAAGGTCCTGAGAATTGCACAGATGTGAATCTTTAGTTTTTTGCAATTTGAATTTATTATTTCTTTTGGCCATATATTTTTCCAATAGAGGTCTACACAATTTGTGTAGGAGTATTAATAGATTAGATGTAGAACATACAAAACTAAGCCACAAGGTCTAAAAACCTAGTTCTGGCTTCAGATGGATGTTATCCTTTTGTTTTTATCTTAGAACTCAAAAAGAAGATTATCTTTCAAAGCAATTTCAAATAAAATTGTGTAAATAGAACAATACTAAAATGATATTAATATTTACCATTGGAAATTTCTGACTTATTCAAACAACATATGTTGGAAAAATTCATAAATTTCATATTTACTCATAATATTCCTCTTTGGCCTCTATATATTTATTTAACCTTAAAAGCTAGTAACCTGTTTACTTTGAAAAGAATTTTTATTCAAAGAACAAATCTGTCTCTATTTCTGAGATGAGGTATTGCAATTATTTACACTATTTACATTGTTTGGACTGTTGGCCTCACTTTTGTTGCCATATTTACGTTTTGGCCACTGTATACTCCGGCCTACTTCAGGTGATTTGAATCTCAAACCAAACCCTTTATTTTGTCCACCATCAAGGACACATGGCCCAGTGGATAAAAGCATTGGTTGAAGTAATCCAGTGACTTGACCCAAAGAATTGTGAGTTCAATATCTGGCTACAATAGAGGTGAACAAAAACTTGGAGAGTTGAGCTAAAGGAAAATAACAGATACTGATATATCTGGAAGAGGCATGGCATGTGGAACTACAACACTCTACCCTGGTAGACAAAATAAAGGGTTCAGTTCAAAATTCCAATCACCTGAAGAAGGTCGGAGTGTACAACAACTGAAACATCATGAATATGACGACAAAGACGAGGACAACAGTCTGAAGACTGTAAATAGTGTAAATAACAAATAAATACATTTAATGCTTCTTCAGCTTGATTCTAATTGGAGCAGTTCTGTATTGTATTGAAGTACTTTAGATGCTCAAAAAATGCTAATCCATAAGAGAGAAAGAGAAGGAGAAAGAGTGAGAGGGAGAGAAAGAGAGCTGTTTACTTAACGGGCCTTGTGCAATAAAGTTACCATCTTCAACTGATTCAATTTCAGTGATGTCATTTTGGCAACATTTTATGCAACAAAATGACACCTTTATATTCACCAAAAAAGGAACTGTTTGAGTGTAGCACTACTTCAAAATGGTTTATATATCTATGTACAGCATCAGTTCCCACTAGATTACTATAGTTAAACAATGATGAGCCTGCTTACTACTTAGATTAGATATCATTTAAGAACAGCAAGTACTGAGTTCTGTGTCAAACTAAACAAAAGCTTAGTAGATAATTATATGTGTGTGCATTTATTGCTTAACCACTTTGAAAAAAATTGTGATGTATCAAACTATTACTGTCCCCAGAAATCATCCATCGTAGTTTTAGTTGATGTTTCAGCTTTTTATCATGTATTCAGACATTGTGGAGATCTTCTTTGGTTATGATAAAAAAATCCATTTTTATTACAAATGATGACATGATAAAAGAACACATCAATTTCATAGTACTGAACATAAATAATCAGGCTTGTTTTATTCCTCATTCAAGTGTGACTATTTTATCAATCTCTCTCTCTCTCTCTCTCTCTCTCTCTCTCTCTCTCTCTCATAAGTGCTTTGAAATTGATATATTGAAATTTACTGTAAATCCTCTGATATGTTTTGTATCATTTCCCACCACAGCAACAATTGATTGGTTTTGACCAAATTCACTCTTGGTTTTATAATATTAAATTTTTATTTGTCAATGTTTTTTAACAAAAACTTCAACCACAAACATTGTTTTCAAATACTGAATTTAGGTTCTTTATGGCTTCATCTCTCTTATAATGCAGAGAGATTAAGTAAGTAAAATTTGAGTTGAAAAGCTTTCTATATTCATTTAAAAATAATGTAGTAAAAACTAATAGAATAATTTTTATTAATAAATAACATTAAAATGATATCAATTAAAAATATCACTGTTTTTTTAAATAGCTTAAAATATAATCAAGAATGTTATGTTGAACAACCAAATATAATAGTCTTGTAAAATAATAAAGTGGAGTAGTTACTGTGGTCTATATTGTGAAGATTGTAATGTAATAAATAATCGGTTTGACTTTAGCTTATTGGTCTTCTACTTGTAAAATATGATAAGAAATATTTATAAATACTACAGTTAACCTTATAAAATCAATCAATATGGCCTTTGGTTCTCTATGTCAACTGCTGATGTACTAACAATTATTGCTGAAAGTGTCTATCAAGCATTAGATAAGACTGGCGAATCTCAAGCTGTTGCTTTGGACAACTTGAAAGCATTTGACAGGCTTTAGCATACCAGTCTTCTTCATAAGTTGGAAGGCTATGTTATTTCTGAATAAATTTTTGAACCAATTCAGTATTGCTTATCAAATCATGAAATGAAAGTTATCTTGAATAGTCACTCTTCTAGATTTTTTGTACTAATTCAAGTGTCCCCCAGGACTCTACTGTGTTCTTAATTTTCATCAGTGACATTCCTGATTACATCAGTCCTCAACTTGATATCTATGCTGAGGACATAACTATTTTCTCCTGTCTCAATAGTAAGTCTGATCGATTCAATAAAAGGAATAGGCAGCTTATCTAAAAAGTGACCTACAGTCTGTTGTTAACTGGGGTAAGGAATGGCTCGTTAATTTTAATGCCTGCAAAATTAACTTTCTCTCCATTAATCAACTGAAAGGGTCCTTCCTGCCTCTCCTCATCATGGCTGATACTAACCTAAGAGTAATTCATTGCATCTTCTTGGGCTAACGTTCTCAGCTGACATGAAGTGGAAAGATTATATTGATATCCATTCCTAGGTCTGCTAGAAAGAAAGTTGGTTCACTGTGCATGCTAAACAATTTTTCAATCCTGAATCTATCTTATATATTTAAGTCTACCATTCATCCTTACTTTGAATATTGCTGCCAAATATGGTTTGCTGCTCCTGCTGTATATTTAGAGATAAAATCTAAAGAAGAATCAGCAATAATATTGGCCCTGACATGGTGTCTTGGCCTCAGTTATTTTCCCACCACTGTAATGTAGCTTCCCTGTGACTTTTCTATAAATACTTTCATGGTAATTGTTCAGATGAACTCTTCATAATGGTACCTAGACTTCATGAATTTAAGCACAGTACTAGATTGGCAGTAAGGTCTCATCAATTCACAGTTGAATTAGCTAGATGTAATTGTAAGTTCTATACTAACAGTTTCTTTTCTTGCTTGTGAAACTCTCTTCCGTCTCCATGCTTTCTAACCAGATTTGATCTTCAAAAATTTAAATGCAATGTCAATCGTTATCTACTGTATTCTTGATTACTCTTCTATTATTCTTGCTCCATAATAATGTTTCTCTTTTTACTTATTCTTTTGCACTCAATAACCCTTGTGTCTTAGTGGCTTTACTGCCTTGCATGAGGTGATAAGATTAAAAAAAATATCTTTTTCAACAACAATACTAATATGTATTGTTTACTTCAAAACTCAATGAGATGTTGAGGTAAGACAACCCCATTACTTCCCCTGTCTTATGATTTGTATAAATAAGTTGCACCATCTTAGCCAAAATTGCAAGACTCTTCAGTTACATTCAATAAAGGCACATTAAGCCAGACTAGACTCCAAGTTTTCATTACAATTTATTGAACATAATTATGGACAAATACTTTAAACCAGAAAGTCTTGACTTGACTCTGCAGAACTGTTTTCTACAGACACCTGACAATGTTGGAAATGATTATTCAAAAGATTCTTGCTTACATTGGAAAACTATCCACTCCTATTACTGATATAGATAGACTTAACCCTCTAATGCATTATGTTTTCATATCCATATATATTTCTCACAGAAAAACTTACCAGAGTGCTATGGACATTTTGGATGGAATTTTCGTGAAGAGAGGAAACATAATCTTTGCCTGGCATATGTTAGCAACTACCCACCAATCTCCTGAAGTGGGTTTAGTTCAGTATCTTCAATGCCTAAAAATCTTAAGTTGAGACTGTGACTTTCAAGCGACGACAGCAGATCAGGCAAAGGATGAATTTATCAGAGACTACTTTATAAATGGATTAGAATCAAACTATATCTGTCAAAGATTGTTGGAAAATAAACAACTAGATCTAGCTACTGCTCACAAGCAGACACTTACCTTGGGGATGGCAGAAAAGCAATCTTGTTCATACCTACAAACATGTGTTGCAGAGGCTGCACTAAGTACTCACACTTCTACTAGTCCATCAGTTCAAATGACCCAAACAGGGCAAAAAAGATAGTCCTCTGTGACAGACTGCCACATTTCTGCTCCCTTTCTCCACCAGTTCAAAATCTTCTCTCTCTATAAGACATTGCATACGCTGCTAAAGCTGCAGCCAGACAAAAATGTTATTTTTGTGGTCTCAAACTACACCCAGGTCATGTTGCCCAGCCAGGGAAACTAAATGTCACAAGTGTGGGAAGAAGGGACATTTCTCTAAGGTTTGTTGATCAAGCTTTTTTTCACCTTGTTTGAAGCCAGAATTTGCCTTTTTCAGTTGAGGATGTGAAATGAATAACAAACAGTTGTCAGATTTGCAATCAAATAAAACCAAGGTTCTACAAAATTGAATTGGAACCCTAGTAAAAGCTACACAACCATTTGAGAGGCTGAGCATGGACTTTAAGGACACTCTTCCATCTAAATCCCAAAACAAATATCTACTGTCATTGATGAGTACTCATGATTCCCTTTTGCCTTTCCCTATCCAGATGTAAGTGCAACAACAGTCATACACTCTCTTTGCTCACTGTTCTCAATATTCGGAATACCAGCTTATATTCATAGAGATCACAAGACCTCTTTTATGTTCGACTAAGAAGATTCCTATTGGTACAGGGAGTGGCCATAAGCCAGACTACTCCATACAATCCTCAAGGGAATGGGCATGGTGAGAGATAAAAAGGCATAATATGGAAGACCGTACAGTTAGCACTTGAAAACCAAAACCTTCCAATTAGACATTGGGAAGACATAATAACCAAGGCTCTGTATGCTATTAGAACACTATTGTGTACAAGAACTAATGCAGCACCTTACGAAAGGTTTTTAAAATTTCCAAGGCAAAGTTCGTCTGGGATCTCCCTTCCTTTGTGGCTCTTACAGCCAGGTACTGTTTTACTTAGAAGCCATGTTCAATAATGCAAGTATGATTCTCTTTTGAGTAAGGTGGAACTACTTGAGGTGAACCCACTCTATGCATGCATCCAGCATCTCAACATGAGACAATCAAACATTTCCTCAGAGATTTGTCCCCTGCCAGTGAGTTATCAAACCAGAAGTAGGAGCAGCTCTTCCCTGAAGCAATATCTCTCCCTCTTGATATAACAATGACACAATGACATTGGATTCTCCTGAGGAACAGGGCCCTGATAGTGATGATTCAGAGATTGACACCAGAATAGCTCCCTCAAAATGAAAGCATACTACCACAGACTGATAATCAGCTTTCAGAATCAGACCATCCCACTCCAAGAGGGAGACAAAAACAATATGAAACAAAATACTTCTGTCCGATTGTTCTCATAATACCTGAAAACCCAGATTTGCTGCCACTGAGATGATCCCAGAGAAATGTCAAGAGATCCATTCACCTGGATGATTTTGTGTCGGACAAGGAGAAAACAAAGCTTGGGAGGAGAATGTGGTAAGACAACTCGATTACCTCCTTTGTCTCATGATTTGTATAAATAAGTTAACACCATCTTAGCCAAAACAGCAAGACTCTTCAGTTACGTTCAATGAAGGCACATTAAGCTGAACTAGACTCTGAGTTTTCATTACAGATGTGAAAAGAGTAAGCTACAAAAAAATCAAATCCCATACTTCAGCCTTGAAGTACAAGAAGCTTCATCAGTGATATTTATTCCATTAAGATTTTTATGCCTCTAAAAACATCAGACAACCCACCTAAGTGTGGTCACTTCTTGGTCAGCTTCATGGCCTCCCTGGGTTGAATCCTCAAAATTTGGTCTGTGCTTATATTGATTTGATTCTTTTTAGAATTCAGCCAATGAAAATTGTTTTTACAATTACTGCAGTTTTTGTTTGCCTATTACTAGCATTATTCCTTTAATTATTTGGACTAGTATCCTTATCTTTATTGTCCTTATCATTTTTTGGCCTCTGTGTTGTATAGCGTTCCCCAGTTATATGTTGCATTCAGAAGTCATTGAGTGCTGTCCAGTATATATGATGGCTGTCATGTCAAACAAGTATAAACATCACTGATAAGTTTTCCATCTACCCGGGTTTGTGAATTTAGTTTTCCTTCTGCTTGAAAGGGGGTCAACTAAAACTGAATAGTCTAGTCTGCCTTAATATTTAGACCATAGCTGGGGCACAACAGTAGATGTTAAGATATATTAAGATATGCTAAGTGACAAGCAAATACAAGATATCTGGATTAATATTGAGCTGGGTGTTAGATCAGTTTTCCTTCTCGTAGATGGATATCTTATCAAAGGTGGTCCATCATTTCTAGTGATCTGTGTGCCAAGGCACCAATCCAGATATTTCTACCCACTCCATCTATCAGTATACATAAATACAGATAAAAGAGGTATTGAAAAATTCTCCACCCAAGAAGCCCTTCCCAAAAGATTCTGATATTTGGTCATTTGGTCTGATTTTGGGAAGTGGGTTGAGCCAAGATCTTTCCAGTAACCCATTATCAACACTGATGGAAAATAATAATGCAATGTTTATAAGTATGATGCTGATTTTGACCTGGTTACAATATGTTCATGATTGTGGATAATAAATATTCTATCCAGTTTTTGAAGTCTTTAACCATCTTGTGATGTAGTAACATTCATACCAGTGCATGAGCTTTTGATGATAACACATCCTGTCATAAGATTCAATTTAGTATAAAAGTTCACTGCAAGTATGTGTCATGTCACAGAGATACATGCAAGCTCCTTTTGTTCAATTAAAGCCATTACTTTAATTGAACAAAAGACAGGTTGAATTGTAAGCCTTCAATTGTAATTCCTGAAGGGTCACATGGTTAGCCTTCAAGAGGCTGGATTTTCAATTCAGATAAATTCTGTGTACGTTGCAAGTGGCACTTTAATGTTGGCAACAGTGGTTAAATGAAAATGCCTACACATATAGATCAGATTCTGGATGACCACTTAGTACAGATGCTCACCAAATTGATGCATTATAAAGGCAATAATTGCAGACTACATGGCATCTACAGAAGAGATCAGAGCAAATATTACCACTGATGCATTGGTAATTTTTTTAATTTCAACAGGACTATAGGCACACATACCTCTAGCCAGATTCCCCTTAGATCATAACACAGTTGTACATATCTCCAGTAGTTTTGCAAGAGGGTTACCTGGCTATTTTGAATGGTAAAACTCTCACCTGCTTCATCTCTACTATTGTCTAAGTAAGTTGGCAGATGAGCCTGAATAGCTTTAGCCTTGTCAATTGAAGTTATCTGAGGACCAAAAAGCATATTTATTTCAAATAAAATTCACTCAAAATTTTTACTTCCAAATTTACAAACTGTGGGCTGAGAATTTTTTTTTGGGGGGGGGGTATTTGGTCCAAATAATTTAGAGCAAACAAATTTATGAGTGATTTTGCTAATATATCATCTTGTTGATATTCAAACAGTTCTCAGTATAAGTTAAGTAGAAAAAGTGACTAAATGGGGTTTTTGGATTGAGTCTGATGAGGTGCAGATCATAGCTGTATTAATACCACATGTCACGTAATCAATTTTTGAATGAACAGAGAAACTTGTAATGAACACACATGCACAATAGCTGCTGAGTAAATATTAACAAATTTGAAGCAGATATAATTTTTTTCTCTTCAATGTTCCATGATGAATCAATTTTCTGCAAGAAATATATTTAGTTACCTCAAGACTTAGTGAAACTTACTAATATTTCAGCAGAATTTTAGCCCCAATGTAGATACTATAAATAAAGTTGTTTGAAATGAATACAGCAGTTTTGTTCATTATTTACATTAATCAGACTATTGTCCTCATCTTTGTCGCCATATTTATTACAATGTTTCAGCTGTTGTATGCTCCAGCCTTCTTCAGGTGGTTAAAATGTCGAACTGAACCCTTTATTTTGCTCACTGGGGTAGACTGTTCTAGTTCCACATGCCATGTCTAATGGATGTCATCAGTTATCTCCTGTTAATTTCCCTCTGAAAGTTCTCCACTGCCTTAGCTGGGTATTGAACTCACACTCTTTGGGTCCTGTCACTGGATCTAACTAATGCCCTTTATCTACTGTGCCATGTGAAGAAAAACATTAAAATTTGTACAAATTAAGATCTGATAAAACTAACAAATTAAACAGATTCAAATTATATTGAACACATTATTAGAACATATTCTATTAATTAATCAGTTTCAGACCAAATAAAAATATTTTCTCATGAAAATTATTAATAAGATATGATATCCCTACTGAGTGGATATCAACTTTACAGTTACAGAAAGCCATAAAAATTACACAACATTTAAAACATATATCAAATTATTAATCTGCAAAGTTTCAGCCTTTAAGCATGTATAGTTATCAAGATTTTAGAAATGTTATACTCTTCAAGTAATAGACTTTAAAAGGGAGCTGAACATTTTTCTGGTTATAATGATAATCTACATCCGGCAGTAAGACCTCTGATCAGGAGATTCAAGGTTTTGAGAAGCATAGAACCACCTCTTAACTGCTGTTGACCTGGGGTAGTAGTACCTGTTAGGGTCCCAGCTCTGGGCAAATAAAAATCAACAGTACTTTTTTATGGCAAAAAAAATCAACAGTACATTTTTTTAATAAATTGGGCAACAATAGATTTTTATAGCAAAATGACAATCAATGCAACTATAAAAAAATATAAAAATACATTTTTATAGTAAAATTACCAAAAATACAGTTTATGATCTACAAACTTAAAAAAACATACCTTTACTCTGAAAGTATAAGATTATGTACAAAATATCTGTAGTTGAATTATGTAAAGCATTAAATAGAGAGGTTAAATAGAGGTTGATATGCCACCAAAGAAAATCAACCAGCTAGTTGTTAAATGAGCATTTTGTGTCTACTATGATGTCCGTGCATGAGGTATAAGGACAACATATCAAGTAGTCAATCAGAGTCCAAGCAGTCTACATGATGATACAAGTAGCAGACAGATGTAATTGTCCGAATTGAAAACATTAAGAAATCTTCCTGTGTCTAGTCTATTTCCTGTTGTACAAAATTGTCTTCATAAGAAGAAACTGAACTAAAAAAATAAATAAAAGAAATAATTTTTTAAAATGTCTCAACAATTTCTGGAATATAAAAATTTTGGATTTACACTTTATCTGCTTTCTTCCTTTCCTTTCTATTTTCTTAGTGGATGAGTTGAATATTTTTACAAAGCCAAATTTTCACCCTCTCTCACCCACAAACTCAAAAGAAGATTTTAAGAAATGGACGCTGTAAAAATATCTTGGCTAATCCTAAGTAATGTTTAGAGACTAAAAATTAAGAAAAGGAGATACTCAGAAATCACTGAAAACTTTTAGTATCATTTGAAAAATATCTTTTGAAATTTTAGGTACTGACTGATAAAGATCATTGTAATCATAGGAAATCTTTCTTCAACTCTAGACAAATGGCCTTCTTCTTTTATGTGTTATGTCCCTTCAGAATATGGGCAATCACGGCTCCCTATTATTTCTTATCCTTTGTAGCTCTATGCAATGTTTGTCTTTTTACTTTTCTTCCCAATCTCTGTTCTGCCATCCGTTTAGACAAGCTTCTTACATAGATTATTTGCAGTTTCCCTCTGCACCTCTTGTCTTCAGCATGTCCTGTGAGTGTCAAATTTTTCAAGCTCTCTTTCCTCCTTATCATTATGTGTCCCAGAAATTTCAACTGCTTCTTTCTGATTCTAAGAACAACTGTCTTTTTCTTACCATTTTCTTACAACTTCTTTGTTGCTCACATGTTCCATCTATAGCATCCTCAGTATCTGTCTGTAGAACCACATTCTGTTGCCTCAAGTTTCATCTTCAACTGTGAGGAAATTGCCTATATTCACTTCCATATAGGAGGAATATTAATAAAAAATGATAAATTCATATAACCAAGAAAATTTACTCCCATATTGTCAGTCTTTAAAAATTTCTGTTATATGAATAGTGACTTTTCAATATTATATTTTTTTATCTTGATCTTGTCATACTCTGCTTCAAATTAGATCTCTTTCTGCTTTCTCCACATCAAAATCTGTGGGGAATGTTACAAAAGCAAAATTAAAAATGAAAAAAAAAATGCTCTCTGCGCAGGGGCTTCGAGTTTGGCAGCTCACAAAACAAATCTCCCAAAAATATAAAATACAATTTAAAAATCAGAGCCAATAACAAATGTTCATACTAAAACGAAAGAATGACAAAAAATGCTGAGTCATGTATCAACCCTGACTGCTTGAAAGGAGCAGCTCACATTACCCAAGGCAGTAGGCAAGCAGTCACTGAGTTCACCAGTGACCTCGGGTCAACTGATCTGACACAAGTTTAAATGCCAGGCCCATATACTACCAACTCCCCAATCCTCTAGGTCACTTCCCTCTCCCACAAAGAGACATTCCACTTTGATCCTTTATACCGGCAATCCAGAGGATTTTATTTAACATATCTTATGCATTGCTCTCCCAGATCCTTCTACTTTTCCAGGTTATGTTGAATGTGTGTGTATATGCCTGTATACATATATATATATATATATATATATATATATATATATATATATATATATATATATATATATTCATAATTATTCACACAAAAACAAATGCAAAGGTTAATGATTTAATTGGCGAGAAATCCATCATCAAAACAATTCAAATAATATACAAAAACCTCCGAATCCGTTATGAATGAAATGATCCTTGTTTCTATAAATTTCTGCCGTATTAGTTCTTATTTTTACTACAAGCTTTCGTCTGTTCCTACAGACATCTTCAGGTATAGAATAGATGTTGTTCTTGTTTTTTCTCTTAGTAATAAGAGGACAACGAAAATATATAGAAATATATATATATGATACTGGTTATCTCTGTCAAACACATTTTTACTACAGTAATTTGTCATTATTGCATGATAAATCCATGAGTTATTGATTAATATTAATGTCTGTTATTGTTATACTCCGTTTCAAATTAGACCCCTTTCTGATATACTCCACATCAAAACCTGTTTGCTGGATGTGAACGTTACAAAATCAAAATTAAAAATAAGATAAGATCCTCCTTGTGCAGGGGCTATGAGCATTGCATTCAAAACAAATCCACCCTCTGCCAAAAATAAAAACAGTTTAAATCTTGGAGCCTATCATGAATGTTTCTGCTAAAACAAAATCCTGACAAAAACCCTGAGTCATGTATCCATATCAACTGCTTAAAAGGACCTGCTTGCAGCACTCAAGGCAATAGGCAGGCAGTCACAGAGTTCACCAGTGCCCACCTCCTAGTCAACTGATCCGACACAAGTTTCAATGTCAGGCCCAATCACAACCGACACCCCCATTCTCAAGGTTGCTTCTATTGCCCACAAAAGACATATTCTGCCTCGATTCATTATACTGGTAATACAGATAATTTATTTTAATATATCTATTATATAACAGTGTTTTATAAAATCTACTTGTAACTGGAACTACTCATTTCTCATTCTTTGCCAATATTATAGAGCAAGCCATATGCATTTCATATAATTCTACTCCAAAAATATATGGAACAAATAGAGAAATAATCTTTTTCTTTACATTTATTTGTGTGTCTGTCAATATGTGTAGAATACTTATGATATAGAAAAATCATGTGATATTAATCTGTGCTACTAGAAATTTTGATCATCTAAATATAAACACTAACCTGTAGTATATTCACCTGCCATACTGAGATTCAATAACTTTAAAGATATTAAAAATAAAGACTTCTGACAGTAAATGAAAAAGTGAAATATAAAGAATATATATAAAATAGATAGATAGATAGATAGATAGATATATATATATAGATATATATATATAGAGAGAGAGAGAGAAAAAGAGAGAGAGGGAGATAATAATATCAAATCCATAAGTGAAAAGGATAATCCAAGTAGGTCTTTTTTTTTTGATGAGGTATTAAAAGGTATTCGTAGTTATTAAAAATTTACCTGTTGAAATAAATTTATTATCAGATCTTTCAAGATGTGTTAAGTTTTTCCTTTATTGATTCATATATATATATATATATATATATATATATGAGACAATGATATATATATTTTACATATCAAGAACAATATTGGGGAAAAAAGTTTATCTTAACTGATTTTGTCTTCTGATAGACTTTATCAAAGCAAATCTAAGGATTTTATTTTGCAACAAGTATTTATAAACAGAAGTAAAAATGTTAGTTTTTTAGAATTTTTTCATTTCAGAGTGCTCATAGATAGACATCAGGCTAACTGAAAGTCAAGATAAGTTATGATGGATGTTAAGCATTGTAATTTAATGTCTAATAAACAAAAATGAGAAAATATTGTTATTGAATTTTGTTTATGTAATTATTATTTATATTATTTTTGTTTGAGAAATTTATTTATGCATTATATATTTTAAATAATAGAAGGTTTTGAATATAACTGTTTTCTTTTAATGTTTTAAAGTTTTTGTAGTCATATATCTTGGCTTGGGTAAGAAGTATTTCTTTTAGGAAAGGAGATATTTGAAAAAATCCAGTGCACAGATTTATATTTTGTAAGATTTGACATCAACAGCCTCAAGAATTTTCTAAGTTATTTTCTCTTTTAATAAGTGTGGCATTCTTTAGATCATATTATTTTTTTGTTTCAATTAACAGCTCCAATTACTTTTACAAAAAATCGAACAATCAATAATTTGTTTGTCCTATTCAAAGAACTTTTACAAATATTTTATATAATTATTTTTCATAAAAATTTGACTATTACCTTGATAAAGTTTTAGAACCTTTTTTCAGAATCTAGAATTTGACAGTGAAGTGCTAAGTAAAGCAATAAAAGGGAGGTAAATAAGTGTTTACAAAAATGAAAGAGATGGTAACCTCAAAGCAAATAAATTTAAGATCTTTTAACATTGCCATCATTTAAATATACACTTACCATGATATCCTTTTCTTAGTGTTTAGGCAATTTGCAACTACCACAAGAACATTAATTTTATTTGTACAATATTAACCATAAATTGTCAAAACAAAAGCATTTATTGCCTTTATGCTTTCAAATGTTAGCATTTTGTTTTGATTTTGTGAAGAGAATTAAAATATGTTATGATCAACTTGTCATCATAATATACTAACATTGTGTAGGAAATTTACTGCCAGTTTTATAAAAAAAATCTTTGTTATTTCTTTACTGACAGTGTGAGGTTAGAATTTATTGATTTTATAACTGTATTTCTTTTCCTTGAAACAAGAATGCTGTTTTCAACAATGTAAAAATAAATAAATAAATAAAAAATTTTAAAAATGAAAATACAGTGACTGTCAGTCTGTAAGAAGAATAATTAAATTTTATGGTCAATCTAAAATGAAGTTAAAATTTGCAAAGATTTAATAATCCAATCTTCTTTAGATGAAAAATGGCTGCTTCCTGTCCAGAGGCAGAAACTGAGATGACTTGGTGTTTGGCTGGTGGTATTTTCCTCTAGTATATGATCTCAACATATAACTCTCAGAAAATATTTAATTTTTCAACCAACTTTTACTAAATAGCACCTACTGAAAGGTTACCATAAGTGTTAGTCCAAGAAATTTACTGCTGTAGTGTTTAAAAAAATAATTTACAACATACCAATGCTGTTTTAGGAAGCTGATACATATTGATTTGTTTGGGAATCATTGTTGGATTCTTTATTTACTAGTTAATTTGTAACATTCATGTGATCAGGTGAAAAGCTTGAACAAAGAGATTAATAGAGCATTTACTGCCTATAAAAACAGGGCAGCATAGTATCAATTGAAAGCAATTTGCAAAACCAGTGTAAGAGAAATAGAACACTTTTTGTTCTTGATTATGCACTAATTTAAATCAATAATGGATTATGTAACAAAATCAACAGAGCATAGTAGCACTAAATTATTTATTTTTTATTTAGGTGAAAATCTAAATAAATAGATAAAAATACTTTATAATAGCTCTATAAAAGTTATACTATATGTAAGATAATTATTGATCATTGTCATCCATATTGTATTATAGTTGTTTACTGACTAATACAGAGCAATGCAAAAGCATCTGAAAGCAATAGTGTTTATAGTATTTATACATTTGGGACTAGAATCAGAAAGTAAAATGATGATACTTTACAGATTAATTTTAAGGATTTATGATAAACCTTGTTTTTTAATAAGATATAGACTAAATTAACAAATGAAAAATTAATAATGATAAAATATTTTTTTTAAATTATTTCATCCCAAGCAAGGCAATAAAGCTGCAAAGATGCAAGGAGTTTTTGAGTATGAAAGAAACTGATAAAACGTTGTTGATGAGAGAGGACAATAAAAAACCAGGATTCAAGGAGACAAAAAATTGAAATTAAAATTTTTGAAGATTGTAGTTAACAGGAAGCAAGAAAAAAAAATTTATTGAACTTGAATCTTATAGTTAGAATTTTTCTGTGATATACTTTGAAAAAATAGAGATCTTGTTATAATTCATATATGATAATTATAATGCATATATATATATATATATATATATATATATATATATATATATATATATATATGGTGTGAAGTCATGTCTACATTGTCTCTATCTACAAACTCTCTATCTCTGAAACTGATCACTCTTCCTCGTATAAAAATATTATATATAACACAGTGACTGATGGGAGTCAAAAGAAAACAGTGTTTGATGTAAAAGAACAAAGCTAAGATATATATTAAAAATTATATCATTATACCTTACTATGTGATGCTGCTTAGTTTCATGTGCAAGGCAATCATCAGACATCAGGAAGTTTATGCCTGATGATTACCATGGGCATGAAACTTTCAGTAGCATTGTGTGGTAAGGGATAATGCTATAATATATTACACACACACACACACACACATATATATATAGTGTGGATATAGGAATCAACACTGTATGGTGAATGTCAGTTTCACACTTCAGTTCAATTTTCAGACCAAGATCTGATCTTTGGTCTGAAGATTGCATTGAAGTTGTGACACCTTCTTGAGGGGGGGGCATGATCCTTGATCACGGTCACCAATAATGTGGTACCTTCGGCCACCTCCGGTCACAGGACCGATAACATACCACCTTCTGGGTTCTAAGGTCTTTGGTCAGATCCGAATATGTAGCGCCCAATCCCTCAGCTCCATCTAGGGTGCATGATGCCACAGTAAGTTACTGAAGTAACCTGTTTAGTCACAACCTTTGTCCTATCTCACATTGTGAATTTTTAATCATAGCACAGTTAGGTCTGGTTGCAGTTGGAATCTTCGGTACCAAGTCGATCCACTAGGGTGAAGATACACATCACTAAAATATATATCAATATATATCAATATATACATCAATATATACATATGTATATATGCCCATATACAAATGCATACTTGTAACTGCAGAGTAAGAACTGAATGTCCAGTAGGAGGAGTCTGAATGTCTGAGTAGGAGGTCAGATAATGTAGTATACAATGCCACTATCTCCGCCAAGGAAAATGTAAAACAAAAAAAGATCTATATAAGAATATCTGCTGGGAATTGGAAACAGCACTTCTACAACCATCACCATTCCTTCAATAATGAATCCCAAAGACACCAAACAGCGCTACTGAAATAGGTGCATTGATATATATCCTTACAATTAGGCTAATATTTATCAGTGTCCATTTGGTAATTACAAACATACACATATGTTGGTGTATGTATATGTAGATGTTTATATACGTAAGTATTTATTGGCTTGTATTTAGATGTGAGGATGTGTAGATGCAGGCGCGTGTACACATGTATGTGTGTGTGCATGTGGGTATGTATATGTGTGTATATGTGTATATGTGTGTATATGTATACATGTGTATATGTGTATATATATGGATGCATGTGTAAATATGTAAAATATGTATGTGTGTGTGTATATGTAAGGTTATATATGCATATATATGTGTATTGATACATGTGAATGTGGTTGTATATGTATTTGTATATGTATACGGGTATAGGTATATATATTTACGTAAATATGTATGTGGTGTGTATGAATATATGTATGAGGTATGTTTGTATGCATATATATATATGTGTGTGTGTGTATGTTTGTGTATATATATAGATTAAGTGTAAAGGCAATAATTTTTTTTATTATTACCTTCAAATCTTACTTCATCTTCAAATAGTTTCAAATTAGATCTGAAGACTTAGACTTTAATTAAGAAATATTACTCCATAACCGTTATTCACAACATTAAGAACATTAATATTAGTAATTTTTTATTTTTTTGTTTATTGATATAACATTCAGTGTCAAACGTTAACCGAAAAATATAAAAAATTTTAAAAAATATATAAATCTGTGTTTTTCCAAATTGGCTGCTAAATGCCCACATACCTTAATTCTTTTAATTTCCCTCTCTTTCTTTCAAAACCCTAAGTCCATCTCTTATTTCTTACATCTTTACTTCCCTCTTTTTTTTTGCTATATCGTTTCCAGTGAGTTGAACTATTAAATTGGTCAATGTCTGATCCTTTCCCTGCTTCCTCACTATTAAGTATTGTAAAAGCATTCCTATCTCTCCCTTCCCTCTTTAATTTCGACCATATCTGTCATACTATCTCTCACCACTCTCTATATGACCTTACATCAACTTAATACTACCCCCTCAAAAGTGTAAAAAATTATATGTAAATTTAAATTCATTTTTTTCATCCTTGGAAGGGAGGTCTGATGAGCCAGGGAAAAAGAAACTCCCTGGAAAAATAAATTATAACCATGAAACCTTAAAGTTGTCTGTTTTCTTTAAATTAAATATATATATATATCATTTGCAGACAGTACTGTTTCGCAGCTCCTCAGTGTGACTAGACATCTGAATGCCTCAAGCTCAGATAGAAACCCAACCTATTTGGTGTCAGCCAAAGTTTCTACCACTGAGCTATCTTCATTTGACAGAGAAAAACATCTAAATCTAGCATATTGTTTTTACGAATGTAAACAAATGCCAATATATATATAATCTGGACATATTAAGTCTATTGATTTTTATTTTAATTCTTTTGAATTCTCAGATCAACTTCTTAATGTTGATATTAAATTCATTAAGGAAGGCACTATAGTTTTTCATTTCTTTTATTTTCTCAAGTACTTTCACTCTCATCCAAGATTGCTAAGACAAAAAATTAATGTAATTGATAGCTGTGAATTTTTTTGTAAATTCACATGAAATGCACTCTGTTATAAATATAAACACATATGAATGCACTCCATTATAATTAATTTAAAAATTAACTGTTAAAGCTATTATGTTTTTAATGTTTTATCTAAGGAAGGTAACTTTAATTTATACAAGTGTAATTTTTTTAAAATTACAATTTAAATATTTAAAAAAATTGCTATTATAGACATTTTAAAACATTGTTGCTATACTCATAACTAACTTTATTTAGTGTTGGTTGTATTTTTCTTATATAGAGGGCCACAAGAATTTGAAGTTTTTGTTTTTTTTATTTTCATAGTGGAGTATACTTATATTGTCAATAAATGTTTCTCTAAATTATGAATATGGACAGGAATGTTTCTTTAAATGTTGTGTGATGGAACATGAATCCGACATATGTAGTGTAAGTCATCTTGATGATGTTGTTGTCATGAAACCAACATATATATTTACTTTTTTGTCAGAGATACTATCTCTAAAGGGACGTTTAAATTGATATACAATGTCTTTTGCAAAAAGATTAATTGATGAAGAAGAGTTATTACAGATGATTAAGTTTGTTGTATTAAATTTAGTATAGTATGTAATTAGTTTTATTTTTTAAACTAATTATATACTATACTAAACCTTTTTTAAATAGTGTAAATGATGTCTACCAGACTGTGCATTTGAATGCACAAGCCAGTAGGCATAATTTACATTGTTTAAAAATGGGGCATCTATTTAAATATGGGTATCCACTAGAATAAAGTTTTGAGTAATAAGATATATATATATATATGTGTGTGTGTGTGTGAGAGTCCAACATTTTATATAAAAATTATATTTGATTATTGTTGAAACTTGACTAATGCATGGAATAATAATGCAACACAAAATGTACTTAGAACAAAATGTATTGAAACAAGAAAGTGTACACAATATTTACATATAGTCTTTTGTATATTCCTGGTAAGACCGTTCCTGGAGAATGTGTTGACTGAGTCGCAGTCGGGCAGAGTCTCTGGTTGAATCTCTTGATTCCTCCCTCTCTTCCCAGTACCAACCATATTTATATGGTCGGTACTCCACTATGCAAATTAGGTGGATCCTACCACAACAATTATATATAAAATAAATACATTTAAGTAGGTTTACTTGAAAACCACAAACAAGGTTTTTTAGTAATTATTTTCATACAAGATATTTTGTTTCAGTGTGTATCAAAAACAGTTTCATGTCCTAATACTTTCAAAAATAATTGATCATTTTAAAAAAACATCTAATAATCTTGAAAAGTCAAGAAGACTTGATGTATTTTCTCCAATGTTAAAGATCATAAAATCCCTGTTCTTGAAAATGACAAGTGATAAATGACAGTACTAGAATATATATATATATATAGTTATATATACAGATAATTTTTACACTCACAGGAATCAAATATGTGTTATCCTGTATGCAGCAAGAGAAAATTACTAAAACATTTGAAAAATGAAAATGGTGGTCTTCAATAAAACTGATTAAATGAAAAATTTCTCCCTAAATATGCATTATTTAAGATAAATGCAGTATAAATTCAGAGATGTAGAAATTATATTTTGTGCACAATTTTCTTATTATGAATGTGAATAGTACAGAAATATATATTGCTGCACAACATTAATATTCATATTTTATTTAATTAATTTGATTCATCATTTAATCATATCATGTGACTGACATCTTTGAAAAGTTCTCTTAAATTTAGTACATTCTAATATTTTACCTATTTTTCTCCTTTCTCTCTTCCATTTTCATTCCTTTCAACTAATTTTACTTTCAAGAATAATTTTGTGAGTATTCATTTTCTTTTTAAACATCTTGAAGAAAGTGTTCCAAAAATCCTATAATTTGAAGTATTTTTTCTTGGTTTTCCAGATGCACCTGCTTGACAAGCACTGACAATGTAATACTTAAAGAATGCAATTATGTCATACATTTTTTTTTTCATTTCTTTCCGGAATCTTCCATTGTTTGCATGCTCAAACCATTTTCTTTTTAAATTAGTAAGCCATGAAATAAATCAAAACCTTTCTCCCCAAAAATAAAATCAATAAAATTTGGTGCATGCCTTCTCTTTTGTATGTCAGTGATTAGAACATTTTTTTTATTTTTGATGGGGAAATGAAAAAGAAAAGAAAAAAAACATTATGTGCACTTTGATTGAAAGGGTGCTTGCTTTTAACTTTGACTTTTTTCTCTCTCTCTCTCTCTTTTCTTTTCTGTCAAAATGGATTGGTTGAGTTGCAAACAATGTTGCAAATGGAGTGTACAGATGAATACATGCATTTTCCTCTATATGTTAAGTTTACCACTTCTGACAGCCCATATAAACTTTTAATTCCATAATTCTATTTGTTTTTTCATTATTATATTTTTTTATTGCTTGCATGATTTTTGATCAAGTAACAACAAGTCTCCCAAAATGTCAACACACTGGTTTAGTTTTCCTTTTAAATCTAAATATTCTTAATACAATTGGAATGCTTGCCACTTTTATTCTCTATGATTTTATCATTTATGTCAGGTCATTCTATGAGTACTACAGGTACCATGTAACCCAGTAATATTTGCAGAATGGTCAGGTCATCCACCAGGATTTTCTGGGGAGAAGGGTGGCTAGACACTCAAGAAGATTTTTATGTGTGATTTGACCTGGTTTATTTACCAGACATACTACACATGAATGAATACCTATGGCTTTCAACCCAGATATGGGGAGGGAATTGCTCAGGTGCTCAGTTGCACAGTGACCCAATGATCACACCCTGATATGAGACTGATGATTATGATGATGATAGTGGTGGTGTTTTGTTTTTTTTATCAAAGTCTTCCTTTTATTTGCTAATATATTTTTAGTCACATCATTTCAACTAGAATACACTTTGTTTAGACAAGCTTTTGAAACAACTGAAAGAATACTGTCATTATTTGATATTATTTGATTTTCAATACATATTTTTAGCTGTGAATGTTTGTTCTTACTTTATTGTAGCACTAACATAATACTTCTGCCTAGAATTTGAGTATAGTATTTGTTGCTCTATAAAAAATGTGATACACACAGTATATATCCCTTGGTTTTGACTCAAAAAATTTACCAAGCCATGTTTTATGCTCCACATTGTTGTTGAATGAAACACCCCTCAAATTGTTAGAAAGCAACTGAAATAGTTAATAGTCTGAAGAGGCTAAATTAGGAGGATATGGTGGGTGTGGCATAACTCAATCAAGCTCTTTAATTGCATGTTTGGTCATGTTAGCAATGTGGGAGCAAGCATTGCCATGTTGAATAATCACACTGTATCACTAGTCAGATCTTTTCAGCCAAACTGCCTCTTTGCGCTTCTTCATTTGTTCAACATACAGCTTAGCATTGACTGTTCAGCTGTTTTGAAGCATTTCACCTCCATACACAGCACAAATGCCTCAGGCAAATTTGTAAGCTTTGTGACTTTGTTTAAAAGCAAAAAGAATATGTTGAACATGCTCATTCTTGCCTACTTGGTATTCCATCTCAAAGGAGTGTTTAATCTGAAATAAAATTTCAATAATGTGAGACAACAGTTTCACAGGATGATCAGAGTTATTAAGAAGCAAAAAATGCTTTAGCAAAACATCAGAAAAATCAAACAAATATAAATTTCAGAATTCATACTGACTAAAATACATCAAATTTTATATGAATTGGCTCATCATTTTTTTATAAATAAGAATTAGTTATCCTTGAAGAGATAGTGTATATAAGAGTATGTTTTGTTTTATTTTTTGAAGATAGTTTGGGATAAAATTATTTATTATTACCAGTACACTTTTAATTATTGCGCATGTCAAAGTCTGTCTTTAAGTGTGAGTCCCTTGATTTTCCTTGGGGTTGGTTACATTCTTTGTTTGTCTGTGGTATGGTATGAGAAGCTATATTTTGGGGACTCCAGATTCTATCATAGTAGTGGATTCATTCTCTGACACTCTACCTGAGTGGCATATTGCAGGAAAAGAGAGTGATTTCTCACAGGTGGCATGAATTTTGTGGGCTCTCTGATAAGAATGGTGATTGTTTCATCTTAGACAATTTACATTTTTGCTCTATATCTGTCGGGGTTGACGGCAAAATCATAAATTGTTCCTCTGCTTTAGAACTTGCTTTCTTTCTTCCTTTCTTCTTTTTTCTTTCTTTCTTTTTCTCCTCTTCCTTCACATATATATTTATTTTTTTATTTTATTATTCTTTCTTTCTTTCTCTACTTATTATTTTTTCTTATTATAAACTTTTAATGTATTTTCCTTTATTATTATTACTAGTGGAAAGCCTGTCTTGCAAACCTTTTTATTAATAAATTTATTTATAAGTAAGGGTGTATAAATGAAAAGATTTGAATTTGACAACTTTTTCCAATTCAATGAAACAACTGTTAAACACTTTTATCTTCACTTCTTTCTTTCTTTCATTTTCTCACTGAAACCAAGTAGCATCTCTGATATATCAGTTCCATGCTTTCATGTGGTCAAAACTGTCCTGTGAACTAAGAAACTAACTAACAAAGGGTGGACAAGCAGAATTATAATAAAGGTTATTATTATTATTATTTCCTTTATACCACAAGTATATAATTGCAATTATTCTGATGAGTTTTCCTCTTTGGTACCTCAATTTTACAAATTTAGAAGAAGTACTAGATTGGAAGTAAGGTCTCATCATTTCTCAGTTGAAATTTCTTGATGCAACCATAAATTCTAAGCTAAGAGTTTCTTCTCTCACATTTCCTTCCTTCTTGTGAAACTCTCTTCTGGCTTTCCAGTCAAATTTTACTTACAAAATTTAAATGAAATGTAAATTGTTGTCTTTTGTCTACTTGAATCCTATTCTTTTATTCTCTTCTCTCCTTAATTCACTTTCAATAACCCTTTGCATCTTAGTGGCTTCTTTTTACCTTGCTTAAGGTTAAATGATTAAAAAAATCAAATAAATAAAATCTATAAAACTTGATAATGTAATTTTTCAGTTTAATATTTATATAATATACCAACATTTCCATATGTAATAAGTGGGTAGACTGGAAATAAAACTAACATATCAATAACTTTATATGTGTTCATAATACTTAATTGATCATTTAAGAATAAAATCAGATTTAATTTTTTTTTAATGACTCTGTCCATTCAGATTCCATAGATTCTTTTTCTTTATTATCTGAGCCTTATGGCCATATCACATTGAAATACTGGTTCTTGTACGATCAGTGGTTAAGGAACATCAAGCCTAGTCAGTAACTAGATGGGTGACCACTTGGGAATATCAGGTACTGTAAGCTTGGATGTGCTGGTGGTGCAGTGGTTTAGAATTGGAAATTTTAAAGCCAAGTTCCAGTTCCAGTTGAGTTTGTTGTATTCACTTACATACAAATATTTTTAGGAAAAGGTATGAATCCACCTCTGAGTTAGCTATGAGTTAGTTAGTAGGAGATGTATTATGGGAAAATTAGCAACTCCCCATATGAGTTATGATGGATTAACAAAGGATGAGACAAATGAACAATTTAAAAAGCATATTTTATATAAGTAATACATTATACAATGAGAATGAGAAGAGAGAATTGTTAAACATATTCCTTTAGCAATTAATGTCATGGCATCATCAATGAATTCCAAAAACATTTATCTGTTTGAAATTGATTGAAACACTTATCTGAAGATAATCATAACTCTTCTTTTGATGGCTGCTTGTCAATTATATTATTCAGGTTTGCTTGTGGCCAGCATCACCTGTTCTTTGGAGTAGGCTAAAATGTGTCCATGCATCTCACTGGTCTTGAAGCCTCTCATTTGGCACCTAAATTTGGGTCATTATTATAAGATGAATGGACTCATCTACCCCATCAGAGGGTCTTATCAACCTATTTTTCATATTCTCCAAATATGTGGAAAAAAATGTAATGCAGTGTTCCATTGCATATTTCCAGTTCATAACATTAAATACATCAAATACAATATACATTATATGACTATGAAGTCATTTCTTTTTTTAATACAATATTTGGTATATAACCATAAAATCAATTCTTTTATTAATACAATAAGCATTCCTACAAATTCAACAGAGCAATAACAAAAAAAAACTAGAATTTGTTAACTGCAATACATTAGTATAAACATGATAGTTTGGTGTTTACTTGAGAATTAACTCTTTTAGAATTATTCACTAAGAATAACTTCACTGGGTGTGAAAGATCAATAACATGACTATCATATGTCCTTGGGCATTTTTATGGCTGGTTAATAGTGAATGCATATATAAGTGTTCTCCCTTTTTTTTTAGACACTTGTAAATTTGTTAAATCAATTTGAATTATGCCCCTTTTAGTGGCTAGATTTAGATTTTTAGTTTATGTGTTATTTGTACACAATAAAATTTTATTAAAAAATAAATCTAATATTCTACCTTTGTTAAGATATTTCAAGTATTAGTTATACCAATTAAAATGACATTACCTTTTTTTTGTCATTTATATTTATTTTCATGACACAACATTTTATTATTTATTGATTGTATAGTTTAATTGTATTGGACCCCATTTATGTTTTTATCAGTGTGTGCATGATTAAAAAGGATACGTTTGTGGTTACTTCTGTTGAACCATATAATTTTTCAACGGAAACATGTCCTCATGAGGCAGATCAAATGTTCAAGGTTAGATTGTTTTCAAGACAGAATAATTAAACTCGGGTAGTTTGAAGATCACTTGGATCAATTGCTTCATTTGAGAAGTGTTTTCTTCAGCCAGAATTATTACTTGGGCCATGCCCTGTTGATGTTGGTTATACATCTTGTTAATTAAATCATTTCTTTAAATTATTGGTATAGTTCAGTTGTGATAATAAATATGGTACCATTAAAAGCTATATCATATAGATCCTTGCGACTTTCTATTAGACTCAATATATATTCCTCATTCCATAATTCTTTGAAGTTAGTTAACCATTTCTCCCTTTCAGTGAGAGCATCTAATAACTGAGATCTAGAAGTAGGTTCAATTTCAAGAGATCCACCAGAATCAGCTTTCACAGAAATTCCTCCATTAGCATTTGGATATAAAAAGGCATAAGGTGTTAATGGTAATAATTCAGTATCTGACATACTCCGATATGTTAGTGGTCTGGAGTTTATAGCTACTTATTCAACAGATTTGAAGGTCAATCTGTGAGGAATTTTGAAAATTTTTGTGGGGAGACTTCAATTATTTCAATAATCCCTTTGGTCTCTTGTTGGTGAAAAATGTAATTTTAAGCAGTAGACAAATTTTTCTTTTCTAATGAAAGCATAGTTTTATCAAGTACTTTCAAGGCTACTTGATAATTAGATGGCACTGATTTGATCCTGTCTTCATGCCAGGGTAATTCCATGAAATATAAATTGTCTTTGAATGCTATTGTTTTTTTGAATTCATCTATTTTGTTTTTTTTTTCTGATATATTCATCTTCACTGAAGGATGATGTGCATGAATCCACAGCAAACATTTTTTTCATTCAGTTCCATTCAATGTTAGATAATTCAAAGGTATCTGGGGATGTTTTTCAGTGTAGCTGGACTTTGGTTCCAATACGAATTTTACTTGTTGTTCAGAACATGAAGAATGTTCAGAAACTATAGTTGGACGCTTCAAGTTCCACTGGGGTAACTTGATGTCTATATAGAAAATCTAGACTGTTCCTGAAAGGGGCAATTCCATTTGGCATTTTTCCATGCCAAGCCATGCATGCATGTAACATTTTTGGTATCTACCATATACTGGAAAATTTCAACTCCCAGAATTCCTTGAATATCTATTTGATTACTTATGGGAAAAGGCTAATTTGTAATTTAATTTAGTTAAATTGGTATCACTTGGTTGAAGTCCCTGAACTTGAATATTGAATTTGTTGTCTAACAAAATGAAAATAGGAAGTGATCTCCCTTTGCTCACATTTACTTCCAACATGACTTGATGTAATCTCTTATTGGAAGCACCTAGATACGTTTTTTACCTGGAAATTGACAGGATTCAGACTCCATTCAGGACATTTTAACTTCTTTAATACTTCTTTAACGAAATATGATTGCTGGCTACCTGTGTTCAATAAGCAGTTTATAGAAACTTTCTTAGAGCCCCAACATAACATAATTTTCACTATAGGTAGCATTAAGTTGTTTTCCTCATTCGTATTAACACCCATATGAGTAAAAGGAGAGATCCCTTTTTACAATAATTCCACAGTGGTGTTATATGTCTCTTAGAAGAACATTGTTTACAGGAAAGGAAAAATTTATTATGAAGCCCAGGGTAATCTTCATTTTTATGTCTGCCACTGGAACAGTTAATGCATAACTTCAAATGCTTGCATCTGGCTGCTCTAAACTCATAGATATGATATTTCATAAACTTCCCCGTGGGCTAACCACATGAAGCACAAAATTTACATTCTGTCCTATTAGGACTGATGGAAAAATTCTGCAATGCTGTAATATTATTTTCCTTTTCATCAGATTTATTACTTTTAGTATCTTTCCTATATACATGGAAGGGCTTCTTATTCTTCATCAGTGTGTGCATGACTTCATTATAATTCTCAAATACTTCCCTTAAGAAAGGGTAAGTGCTTTGTTTTGTTAGAATTGATAGAATTAGTACAGTTGTTAAACTGTGATATAAAATTCTTGAACTCAAACTTAGAAGAATTAATACCGCTAAAAGTTTTTGGGAGTTGAGGTCATTGAATGACTGTTGGATAAGGAACTGGCTTTGCTACCGTGGGAAATACTCATTTCTCAAACAGATTCCTCAATATCAGCAAGTCAATTATTGACACTGACTTGAAAACCAAATCTGTTCCTTTGTTCAGTCACAAAACCACTTTCCTCTAAATCCAGGTTGGCTTTGGTACAAATCTCCTGGATTTTACCATCCAAAGCTCAAATTTCTTACTGAAGATTTTTGATGATGGCTTCTTCTTCTTTAAAAGATTTTTTCTTTAAGTTCTTATCTTGCTCCAGCAATTCCAAACTTACATTAATATCATGTTTGAAATTGCTCTTAGAATCAATAAGGGCTTTTAACTTATTGTAGTTATCCATTTTGAGATAGACAATAAATTAAGATTTTTTTTTTAATTATATTTTGGACACTATGTGTCCTGATTTATTTCACTGAACACCCCGAAGAAGGATTAAATTTTTTTATATATTTTGGACGCCATGTGTCCAGGTTAATTTCACTTAACTGTGAAGGCAAAAATTCTTATATATATGATGATATAATGAGAATGAGGATAGAGAATTGTTAAACATATTCCTTTAGCAATTAACGTCATGGCATTAGGGATGAAGTCCAAAAACATTTATCTGTTTGAAATTGATTGAAACATTCTCTGAAGATAATCATAATTCTTCTTCTGATGGCTGCTTGCCAATATATTATTCAGGTTTGTTCATGGCCAGCATCACTTGTTCTTTAGAGTAGGTTAACATGTATCCATTCAGCTTGATGGTCCTCAAGCCTCTTGTTTGGCACCTAAACCCATTGGTGCCTAAATTTGGGTCTTACCCATTTTTATCAGATAAAAGAACTCATCAGTGGGCGGGGGGAGGGGGGGTCTTGTCAACCAAGAGGAGATAACCTATATTTTCATAGTATCAGTAAATCATTATTATCTCAAAAAATATTTTTACAATCTAAAAATATTTTGTGTCATTAAATAACCTGCAAAAGTTAATAAGCTTTAAAAAACAAATCAATCAATCAATTTTTATTATCTGTTTATCTGTGAATTGTCATGTATTCTTAAAATATAGTGGAATGGTTTCCCATTATCTTCTCTACAGTTTGGAATTCAGAGTTTTCCTTCTCTTAGATTGGTTGTCACCTAAGACAGAATGTCTATTTTGTTATTTAAGCAATAACTGGGGGAGCAGAGATTGAGTCATGCATTTCACAAGGGCATTTGTGCAAAAGTGAAAGCTGCAGGCCAGCCTGGAATTTGAACTTGGCTTGCCAATTCCATTTTCCATATCAATATCCATTATACTATCCATATATCCTTTATTTTCACATTTACAAAAGTATAAAGTGACATTGATTTAAACTCATGAATTTTTTCAAGTTCTTGCTATCCCCATAACAAGATAATATTTAATTATTTCTGAAACATTGTGTGCTTCAATCTTTTATGCATAAATGACTGAAATGAAGGATTTGAGATAATGTTTCATGACTTTCAGTTTATATTTTAATGGCTTTTCTGATGTTGACTGATTTTAAAATACACTTTTAAATTTTGTAAATTATTTCACTTTGACAACATTGTCAAAATAAGCAAAAAATATACTCAAATAAGTGGCAACATAGTTCAGCATTTGGATGCATTGAGATCAGTGACATTCAGAGGTTTGGTGTTGTTTAGTGATGTCCAGAGCCAACTCCTTGATTGTATGCCCCTAAGACCCAAATAGCGGGGGCCTATAGGATCTAGTACTGAGAAATGTGAAAAAAGAAGACATTTTAAATATGTAAAAACAGATGAAACATGAAATAAACTCTTTATTCAAATAAAATATAAACTAAATTTTTATTTCACTCCTTGATTGGATGCCCTCCTGATATGGATGCCCGGGACCTTTGCACCCTCTGCACCCCCCACACTTCTGCATGCTAATGATTGAGATGGAATAATGGTTAGTGAGTTAGTCAGGTTGATCATTACTACTGAGTTGAGAGACTGGTCCTTACTGAGTGCCCCATAATTGTGACCTTGTGCTAAATTAAGTTAAGCTTAGTAAATAACTAATTCCCCCATACTTGTAGTCTTGTACCAAACTTAACTGTCAATATATGTGTTATAAAAATTATTTTTCTCTCTGCTGAATGCACACACACCAATGTATTTGTTCCTTTTCAGTCGCAAAAATATGTAGATTTTAAATTAAAATATATATGCAAATATTTTTGCTTGAGCAAAAATATCTGCATACATATGCAAATTTTATCAATAATACTCATGATCCAAGTCAATATAGATTCACACATGCAAATCAAACTTTGTAGTAAAAAGATTCATCAAGCGTCCATGTTCTTGAGTAAGTATAATGTTTCTTTGACAAAAATTATACAACAAATATTATTTAAGATTTTACTGAGTTTTATAATAAGTAACAAGAGAAAATTAAAAAAATCAATTGAAAATGGTTTTAATGCTTCAATATCTACATGAGAGTATCTTGATAAAAAATCTAAATGTAATCTGTTCCCTTAAGACTACAAAAAAATTTTCCTTTACTTAAAATAATTTCTGTTAAGTTCTAGTTTATTATTTAATCTTTTAGTAATCTTTAGTAAGGTCTTATAATGGACTTGTATTTTAAAATGATAAATTTCAGCCCCTAGGCTAGTGGTTCTCAATTGGGGCCCATACGGATGTCAGGGTGGTCCATCTAACATTACTGGTGGTCCACACTAAAAAATAGCAAATTCAAGTCCATGGTAATATTTTAGTAGTCCATAGAGCAATTTCACTTTGGAACACTTGTTACAACTGTGAATTAGTCTATGACATATTAAAATACTAAAAATAGAAGAACAACTGTAAAACTAGCAAAAAACAAGATCAATTGATGTAAGTTAGCTTCTCTTTTACTTTATCGGATGTTTTGATTGTAAAAGGTGAATAAAAACTGAGAAGGATATATAAAGGGAAGATTATATATAAAGGAAAATTATATAAAGATTATAATTTATTATATAAATTAATTTAGACTTTTTCTTAACATCATTCTGATCTTTATGCTTGCTACTGTATATAGTCTGTTCTCTTATGTATCTTTTTCGTCAAACTGGTTGCAGATTATTTTACCTTTGTGTTGGAATTTCGCTTAAATTTGTTTTTCTAAAAGTAATAATTTTAATTCATACAAATAGATTATACAAATAGATATATGCAATTCCAATATGTGCAGATCATAAGAAACATGTATATAAATTGTCAATACTAAATAAATGAACCTAATGAACAGAGTTTGTCTTTGATTTATTACATGTAGGTAAAATGGGTCACCATGAAAAATGTGGTTCTTGCTATGGGTTGCAGTAGAAAAAAAGTTTGAAAAACACTGATCTAGGGCATGAAATCATGTAATTGTAAATAACCGTGTACTTGCAGGGATGCCATTCTTATTCTTCTGCAATGTGCCATGTTCCTTCAGGATCATGGTTCTCCATAACTTACTATCATTTGTAGTTCTGAGTAAGCTTTGTTTTTTCACCATATCTCCCAGTCTCTGTTCTTCCATCCATTTACAAAACTCATTAGGAAGATTACTCACTATTTTCCTCTGCCCCTCTTGCTTCCAATATGTCTTGTGACTGTCAAATTATCCAAGCCCTCTTTGCTCATTATGAGTCCTAGAAATTTCAACTGTCTCTTTCTAATTTAAGGTAGAACATCCTTTTTGTTTCCATTTTCTCTAAAACTTCATTTTTGCACATCTTTGCACAAGCGTAAGTAAAAAGAAAAATAATAAAACAAACTCATGAGGTTCAAATATGTTGAAAAATAACAATTAAATTTATCTATCTGTTAAATACAGGAGTATGTTTCTCTCCCGGCCTGTTTCTATGGATTCATGACACTTTTTGCGTTTCTTAAGCGAGTTATGGTATCTTAAGTCATTCGTCAATAAAAACTTGCTTTTGGTAGGAAGACTAAGTCGAAAGGCATGGAATCTTGGTCAGCTCCTGTGAGGTATTATTCTCAGAGCCCAACAGCTCTCTGTCGATCTGTGTCTGTGCCTCCGTTCTCCAACCCAACTCACTGAACACCCAGGGACGTTCGTTTAAAATTCCAACCAAAAACCTGGTGTGGGGCCGGGCGTGGTTTGGGTTCTTTGACAATTCTTAATTCCCAACAAAAATTCTCTTTGTCCTCAGGACAGGAAAATTTATTACTTCCCACTTTCCATTTCGGGGGTTTTCTCCCTCATCCGTGAGGAGAGGTTGGAGTAGAATTATCCTCCTAGACTCTTCCTTTCTCATATTGGTATCTCATACCAATCCTCTTAGTGAGTGTCAACAACTTCCCTGTCTTTCTCACACATTCACCTTTGCCTATCACTCACGCCACCACTTGGCCAATGATCACTCGGCAGAGTGAGTGTGGCTAGAATTGGCCTTCTTAAAATTATCGTCCAGAAAAAGAAATTCTCTTTTCTTTCCTTCTTTTCTATCAGCCAGAATTCTTATGAATCCCACGTGGCCATAATTAAATTTTGATCTTATCTTGAGCCACCCAAAATCCACTTAGCAGAATCTCCATTGACTCATTAATCACTTGCTAGCCAACTTTTAAACTGGGTGGTCGTGTTCCACCTGAAAATCAAATTCTTTATTTTTCTTGTGTCTTAAAATTTTTGTATCACCAGATGCCCACCATTAAGTCTGTCGTCAACAGATTGAATAAGCAATAACAATGATCATATCAAGATCTGTATACATAACGGCTGGTTTTCTTTGTCGGAATCCAAGAATGAAAAATATTAATGGTATCTCTGATAGATAACCAATATTGATTTCTTCTGCTTGTATGCAGTTGACCGAAGCTGAAAAAAATTTTTATGGTTGCTGTGTGTGGTCGGCTTTGTCATTCCTCCCTAATTCTGCTTCCCTTGGCGTGTCACTATCTGATCATGATATTAATTAATTCTGACAGAATCTGAAATCTGGTTTTCTCTTACGGATTTTCTGTCTTCTGCAAAAAAGTATCTTTCTTTGTAAATGAAATAAAATCTTTTCCCATTCTTTTTTGTTAAAAGAAAAATGTTGCTCGGTCTGTCTTTCAATATATCTCTTTCTTGCCTTAAGTATTTCTCGTTTTTAATTTTTACGCTTAATTAGTTAGCCAATTACCATAGCTAAATAGTATAACTGGATTTATGCATTCTCTTGTTTCTCAAGAATTGACAACAAAAAAATTAAACTTCATTTTATTAGATTGTTTATTTGCAAGAATAATTTTATATATACAAAGTTTATAAAAAAATATGTGAACCAACTACAATGTAATATTTATCATCTTATATATCATATTATAAATAAATAACTATGAAAAAAATGTCTTATTATTCATAAATTTATAAAAAATATCTGTGAACAAGAGAACAAGAAAATTTAGATAAACACATAACTATGAGTAAGAAATTATAAATTTTGAAAAAAATGCATTTTCCAGGAATTTCTTTCATTTGCTCTTGCAGTTTTATGAGCATCTTGATTTATACTGTTTTCTTGAGAATTGACAGCAGAAATGTTAAACACTATTTATTTATTAGACTGTTTAATTGTAAGAATAGTGTTTAACCTTTTCAATCCTGACCCCTTGATGAGTACGAATCTCCCACCCTGGGCCCTTGCTGTCCATCTATGTTGTCCATGACTGAGTGGTATACCAACCACTTGGACATATGCACTTTCACACAGCAGATGGTTCAAAGGATTAATGCATTTGTTGTCGATTCTTTAGAAAAAAGAGAATGTATAAATCCAGTTTCAGATGTTTGGGTTTTATTAAAATTCTCAAATTAACTTTTTGAAATAATAAAAATTGCCAATTGAATATACAGTAGTAGTGGTGTCATAGAAAAACCATCCTTTTGATACATTGTTTTTTGCAGGTACAAATGTTAAACTTTGCTCTAAACTCTTTATTTTTTTATTAATTTCAAGAAGAAATCAAGAGAGTCCAATGACATACATTGTGACTATGACAACCAAAATGAAGACATTGTAGTAGGATTAGTCAGTAGTAACATGATATGGAAAATATACATATTTCTTTTTCACTAAGACAGTGTCAAAGAAATCTCTCTCTCTCTCTCTATCTCTCTCTCTTCTTGATTACACATACTTCCTTTCCTTCCTTTTATTGTTCCTATCCTCGGTAAGTGACAGAACCTGAATATAGTTTATGTGGGTCAGTGAACGTCATAAAAAAATCAACCAATGACAACACGTCTCACCAAAAATCAAATGGAAAACATGGATGTGTCAGGCCCAATAAAAAAAAAAAGAAAAAACCACATATGCAGAAAAAGAAGAAGTAGAAAAAGAAGATGAAGAAGAAGAAGTGGGAAATTGGTTTGATGTAGCAGTTGAAGACGCAAGGATTGGAGATTCATCAGATGTTGAGTTTGACCGGATGTACAACTCCAGAAGAAAAAGAAGAAGGAAAGATAAATTCAACAAATTAATTTCTAACAGCCAAAAACACAACGACCCTGTATGAACTCTCAAATCACAAAAGGGCTAAGACAATAGAAACCCACTTTAACCACTGTAACCAAATAGAGTAAACAATAAAATGGTACTATAGACAGTCAGTTTGGCCTTTACTAATGTATTAGCCCAACTTTCATCTCTATATACCATAACATCATTACAGTGAAATAATTTAAAAAGTTAAAATTTTCTGTTAATCACTTAAAACTTGGCTTGGATTGAGTGAGCTTGAACCTCAATAACTCATGAATGATTTCTTATTGACCATTTTCTCTTTATTTTTCTGTTGCTAGATCAAAATATAACTTAATATACTGAATAAATATAAGTAATTTACTCAAAATCTTATAGTAAATAATAAGTATTTGTTAGTAGAGTTTAACACTAGCACAAGGTTACAAGCCAAGAGTGCTCAGTAAGAAACACATTTTCTAGAGCTTCAAAATTATCATAATTACTTAGCTATCATGAATACCCTCTTATCTAGCCCGTAATAAATTAATTTAAGAATAAAAAAAATTTCTTTCTATATTGGAAATATTATTTTAAAGGCATTTGAAAATAATTATTTCAGTTTTTATTGATGTGATTAAATTATTTCAAGTACTTTTTTTAATCTTAATTTTGTTTAACAAAATCAATGTTTTAAAGACTGAGTTCTATTTTTTCAATTCAGCTTTGATAGATTTCCCAAAACAACTTTCAGTTTCATTTAGATTAATTGATATTCAGAAACCGAGTATAATGATCAAATTTAAACAGTATCAAGAAATGGTAATTCTCTGAGTCATAATAATAAATAAATAAAATTTCATGTTGTTGAAGAAAAACCTGCACTGAATATATATTCATTGGTTTAGTAGACATAGACATTGTCTAATACCAATCGGCTATACAGAGTAATGTCCCTTGCATTGCTTATTTTCATGTTTTTACATAAAATTTCGAAGTTAACTAGCCTGGCTAAAACAAATCAAAATTTAAAATTTTCCTATTTTAAAACATTTACACATTTATAATAAAACTTCAGGCTGCATTATTTTGTTTTATCATTGTATAAATTTAATTATTGAGGGCAACAATGAAATTCCATAGGCTAAACTTGTATTATTCAGCAACTAAAAAGTCTTTTTTGTATTTTAGTAAATAACTTTTCATTTTAATCTATTTTTTCCAGTTTTTTCTTATAAACAGGTGACCCGAAAAAGTGTATAAATATTGTTATTTTATACTCAGTCAGTTAAGTGCCATGTGTGATACACACTCGGGCGATCATGTCTCTTTTGATTCATAACAACAACTGACTAGGCAGAAGATATTCTGGCAGTAGGTTGCCATTTCTTTCTACAATAGACTGATTGCCAACGAAGTCTATCCTGCTCTTCAATCCATATCTATTGATGGGACTTGTTTAACTCCAATTTTTGGTTAGTAAAATATAACATATATTCATCAAAACAATAAAATGAGACATTTACATACAGTGGTGGGATTCAAAAATTTTAATAAGACGTTCTCGGTTCTATGAACTTTAGAAACTGAGGCCAAGTATGAAAATCAGTCAGATGCCAGCCAAGTACAGGGACAAGTATAAAGGTGTCTAGCAGGGTGTGAGCCAGAAAACAAAAAATAAGTAAATTTAATTTAGACAACCCTTAAGGTCAACAAGAAAGAAATAACAGATTCTGGAATATTTTCATGTAATATTTTACTAATTTACTATTTTTAATGGTGTATTTAAATTGCATGCTGCTGTTTGGACAAATAAAGAAATATAACAACAAAATGTTTTACCTTTGTATTTTTTATTGAAAATATTCTTTCAGTTTCACTTTAAATATTTCCATATAGCCACTTGATTTTCATCATAGTGTTTAGCCTGTTTTCATTTTACTCTGCTGTCATCAGCACTATGGGTTTTTTATTTCGTAATTATTCTTTTACTGAAAGTGTAGAATCCCACAAATCTAATGGGAGGCCAATTTGATTAATTCTCATTAAGTTTGATACATTTTTAACAATGAGGCTACTGTAAATGCTGCTTTGATTTATACATTGAGGTTATCAAATGTAATTGCATGTTCTAAGAGCATTTATCTATTATATATTTAACAATTTAAGAAAAAACAATGAGACTCCAATTGTGCATCAACAATAAAATATATATTGAAATATAACATACAAAACAATCATGCAATGAAGTGTAATGATTAAGGAGAAAAAAGTTGTTCCCCTTCAACTGTATTCTGATTTATGATTGAATGTTTGAAAGACTTTCTCTTGAATAAGAATGTTCAGGATTACATGTTGAATAGAGTCTGGTGTTAGAATAGAATACAGTTAATTAAGAAGTGTGTTGTTTTGAGAAATTAAGAGAGAGCTGGTTCATGAACTTGGCTTAGTCACAGAGAGGAAGAATATGCATAATGTGATACAAAAATCTGTGTCTGTGTGTGCATTGTGAGTAAAGTCGTGGATTTGTGTAGACAGGTGTAAATAGCTGGACTCTACTGATGACTTGCGAGAAAGTTGGTAAGAGTTGTTGGCAATGTTCTTTAACATCTGACCACACGGTTAAGACGGGAGCTCTAGAAGATTACATCTTGGCAGCAAGGAAAAAGATGAATAAGAAAGGCTTATTCGTGTTTTGTTTATATAAGGTTGTGTCTCATGTGATAGGCTCCATCCTTGTTCGCGGGAAAATTATTCCTTGCATGCAGGCGATTTGATTGGTCAGAATTGACCAATCAGCAAACTAGTTTTGAGGAGATTAGCCAATGAATGCTTGCCGTATGATCTGTATGTATGTATGTGTGTGTGATGGCAATGATGATTGCTACACTACCTCTCTTGTGTGTATACATTATGTTCATTAGCAAGAATCCCTGTCTGCTTCAGCAGAGCTGATTGTTATGGTGTTAATAATGTTCTTGGCTCTTTGTACACTTTGTGGAAATACATGCATATGCTGTGTACTACTGGCACAAAAGTTACTTAGAATATTTTCCACATAATCCCTGAATTCATTCACATGAACATCATGTTTCAATATTTGATTAAGTTTATCAAGTTTTTCTTTCTGCTGCCACCTATGGTACAAGGATTTCTTCCATGTCCCAAGTTTTTTCATCAAGCAAGTTAAATAGCTCAATGAAGTTTTCTTGCTCATTGTTTGTTGCTCATCAACAATCAGCAATCTTTTCTTCATATTTTCAATTATTGCATCCAATAGTTTTTGTCAAGGAAGACTAACAAACCTGTGGTTTTCAATGAACTTGATCTCCTTGAATGCATCAGAAGCAACTCTGTCATCAATTTCCTTTTCATATGTCCCTATATTGTCCTTCACCAATTCAAATGCCTTAATGGACTTTTAATGAGATTTTCTGCTCTAAACAATGTTGTGCTTCTTGCTTGGAGAGCATTACTGAGCAATGACATTTCATGTAATATATCAATCATTAAAGCCAGGCCCTTCAAGAAATTTTTGTTGCACAAACAGACTGTCAACCCTGAATGTTTTGTGTTAGTGGAGAAATATCTGTATAATGCTGAATAAGCATGCCACACAGCAAGTGCAGATCTTAAACTGCAAGAAGTCCATCTTGGACCCAAAACCTTACCTATCTTCAAAATTTGTTGCCTGAGTTCTTCAGATATTTTGAAGAGTTCCATTTGATTTTTGTTTGACTGGTGAAATATTGTGTAGATTTTATCTATGAATATTTTAAAATGATTCACTTGTTTTATATCATTGACAGAATCATCCAAAACAAGTTGGAAACAATGATTTAAACAATGCCAGATTACTATTAAATCTTTTTTAAGTCTAGTGCCTACCCCGGAATTGTGACCAGGCATTACACTTGCACCATCAGAACAAAAACCAATCAAATTATTTCTCAAGGATTCATTATCAAATCCAGCAGAGTGCAAACTTTCCAATGTGGTATTATAAATTTGTTTTGATCCTTGACCCTCTAACTCCACTAAATCCAAGAAAATTGTTGGTGATAAATCACAATCTTCAATTTTCACAAAGATTATAAGCACTGACTTACTAGATATCGTTGAGGCTTCATCTATCATAACACAGACTTTTTTTATTTTGTGCAGCAATTTTTGTAAATATTTAACTTTTAATTTCTTTTGCAATATGATCAACTATTTTCACAGCAGTTTTACGAGAATTAAGTCCAACCTATTATTTATTTGCAGCTCAATCTCATCTTCAATATTAGAAAATGTCCGGTTTCACTTTGCCAAACTGTATTGACTGTATTGAAAACTCTGCACATAGATTCAATATGTTTCTGATTCAATGCATCTTGTAATTGTATCATCTGCATGATCTTGCAGTTGCTTTAAGCAAATACTGTGGGCCTTTGATGAAAAGTGCTCATTCATTTTTTTTCTGGAGAGATGCTTGTTGGATTACTTTATCTCTTCCTGATGCAACAATATTGCACATTCTCCATTCTAATGAGACATGACATCCCTTCACGTTTATAGAATCAAATTTTGTGCAGTAACTATATCCTAATTTATTACGAACTATTAAGCCATCATATTTTTTCTGAAAATTTTCATATTGTTCATTGCTCCAGCAGTCTGGAAGTAAACTTGTTGCATCTGCCTTGTACGATGTCAGTATTTGCATTGTTTCCATGCTGAATAGTCTTAATAGTTGCATCAGCATTTTCTCCATCTAATACAACATTAGAACCAGAAGCAGAACCAGACATTTTTTTTGTTTAATTTGGTTCCATTCCACCCTCACTCGACTCATGCCTTGAAGTTTTAATTCTAGGGATTTTTTGCACAAACCCCAATAAACTTTGTTGTCTCTTCATTTTCAGGCTGAATCATAAGTTTATAGGTTTATAGTTATACTTAAGTATTATTATTTAAAAATTAGAATCCAAGAAAATGTTTATTTTTTCAATTTAATTTAGATCTAGATTTAGTAGATCTAGTTAATCTGAACATATTAGTAAGTCATTTTCCGTAGGCATATTAATTAGATCGAGGCTATTTTTCTACTAGATTTAGAATAGATCTAGCCTTAAGTGACTAAGTCTTATAGGAAAGGCACATTTAAACCTCTACAAAAGTACAAAATCAACCACCAATTCAATTAAAATATAGATCTCAAAAGGCCAAGTTTTTTATAAATATAATTTACATAAGCTTAGTAGATATCTACTTTTTATAGGCCTAATTTAATCAAACGGCAAACACTTGACAGCTCTAGCCTCTAGGCATTGTAGATATCTAAAACAGCCTTAGATCATCTAGACCTAGTACTAAAATAGAGAAGAGCTTGTAGAAAATCTAAAAAAAAACGGTTACTAAAAAGTTCAGCTGCCAGCTGGTAATTTGGTTCAGCAGAATATGATAGATATATATGCACATAACATGGTGTTAGGCTATATTAGCATATCACGTAATTACGCATATTTAGTTATGATAGGATTTATCAGAAAGATTTGTTTGTTTGTTTAATGTCATATCAACTCCTTATGGGTCATATAATGCCGAAATTTAATTTTATTGGGAGCTTGAGTAATTTTTTCGTTTTACTGTTGCTGGTAAGTTTTTCGTTTTACTGTTGCTGGTAATTTTTTTTCATTTACAAAAATCTATTGCTGGAATTTGTCACTGTGAAAATGTATTTTTATACTTTCATTTTTTGTCCCCAGTTTAGGGGGATCATTATTTGTCCATAGCTGGGACCCTAACAGGTGCTACCACCCTCGGTCAGGATGGACCTGGGAATAATTGCAATTAAGAGGTGGTTCTACACTCCTAAAATCCTCCTTTATCAGAAGGATTTTGTTGTACAAGTTCAGTAGATGTATGAAAATTCTTGAAATATTGTCATTAGTAAATTTAGTGATTTTTGCTTGCATTGGTGAATAATTAGATTATTTGGGAGTGATAAATCTGTCAGTAATAGGCAATAACATGAGAAAGTGGTATTTATGTAAGTTGACTTATCCATGGTCTTCATTTCCATGTACTCTCTTTGTGAGGGACTGGGTGAAAGAGAATGACTCTAAATTTCCCTTTCAGTAGGATGGTTTCTTTTTTTCTATGGAATCATGGGAATTAGGTTTTTTATTTTATTTTTTGTGATTGCGAGATCACTACAATTACACCACAAGGCACAACATATTTTATACTAGTATGAGTTTAATGCCCAGATTTTCAGAAATAAAAACATTTTATTTTCAATAACAATAAGCATGGTGCTGATTATAAAGGTTACTTTTTTAACTTAGTTTTTCAGGTACAGTGTTCTTTTATTCATGTGAATACAGCTATCTCATTTTGATGGAGACAAAAATTTCATCATTATGACTCCTTTTGTTTATAATCAATCTCTTAACCATATAGTACAATTTTAAAAAATTTCTTATGATATTTCTTCAGCCAAATTTCAGTCAAACAACTTTAATTTTTAAAGTAAAGAAAAATTCAGCTATAACAATCCATTTGTCAGTTACCATAACAAAATGATTCATCCAGATGATAATGGCAATGATGAAATTAGCCATTTCCATACAGGAAAGGATTATAGCCATATCACATTAAAACACCAGTTCCATACATTCACTGAAATTAAGCAACATTGAGCCTGGTAAGTACTTAGATGGGTGGCCACTTGGGAATACCAGGTGCTGTAAGCTTGGATGTGTGGATGGTGTAATGAATAATGGCTTTAAATTGTTAATCAGAGAGCCAAGTTCCAATTCCTGTTGGGTTCATTATATTCACTTACATGCAAATAACCTTAGAAAAGGTATAAACCCATCTCTTCTCAAACCAGCTATGGATTGATTAGTAAGATTTGTATCACTAAACCATTATTATCTCAAAAAAGAAAAATTTTCTTACAATCTTAAAAAAGTATTTTCTGGCTTTAAATAACCTGCAAAGAGTTGATAAGCCATAGAATATAAATCAATCAATCAAAAAGTATACAGGCAGCATTTGGCATTCACTGACAAAACAGTTATTGTTACTCACAGTTGAAATTTATAAAATCTTTCTCTTCAAATAGATTTTCAGAAAAAGAGAATTCTCAAGTCCACTTTATTCTTCTTTCAAGGATTAATGCTTTTTTCTTTCTAAACCTTTTAAGGTAATATGGAAAGTCAATACTTTGGTTATGTCATTATTTTCCTTTCTAGTAACATTTTTGTTGTTGGAAATGTTTAAGTGATTTAGATTTTTTTATTTAGTATATCTCTTTACTTATAATCTTATAGCACAAATCTATAGAGTCTGATTAAGGATTGTCTTCTTTAACACCTAGAGGATTCATTTAATGGAAGTCATTTTTAATCATTGATAGACAGGTTCAGTGCACCAGAATAGTGTATGAGTTATGATTATGATATAATGTGTGTCCATGGTAATTATGATTACCATGGACACACATTTACTATATCAAGGGATGCACAATATTTATTGCTCACCAACAAATTAATAATGAGGGTGCTAGGAAAGAGAGAATATTTTCAATTTGCAATTCCCTATTATAGGTATTAGTATATCCGTAATATATTAATACAATGGAAGGAAGGATCAAAATAGCTGAAAGAAATGAATGACAAATATGCATTGTTTTCAAAGAGATTTTATATACCTCTATGTCATATGAGATATTATGTACAAATATGTATATAGCTGTCACTATTTACATATGAATGCAACAAGCAGTGTGAATGGGTGAAAATTGAGAGGGTATTATTTGTAATATTTAACAAATGGAACACAGCCAGGCTGATGGTGTCCTCTATGTTCTTTGGTAGGATCATGTGCTCTCCTCTGTTCAGCCTACTGTTGCAGGCTTATGATGACATTTGTTTTCTTTGCTCTCTACATAGCTATTGGGATTTGTCACCAGCTGAACTGACATCACTTACCAGCTGTCACATGACCCTTGTGAATTCATCTTACCCAAAGAGAGGTAATTGCCCTCTGCATCCCTACAATAGATTTAGGATATTTTTTTAATTGAATTTACCCTAAGCAAGAGAGTAAAGCCACTAAGATACTAGGTGTGAAAGAATTAGAAAACAGAAAACATTATGAAGGAGTGAGAACAATAGAAGAGTAACCAGGAAGACAGTAGATAATGATTGTTATTGCATTTAACTTTTTTGAAAATCAAAGTTTGGTCAGAAAGCATTGAGCCGGAAGAGAGCTCCATAAGCAAGAAGTGCAAGAAAAGACACTTATAGCTACATCTTTTGCCAATTCAACTGTAAATTGATGAGACTCTGTTGCCAATCTAGTGCTGCGCTTAAAATCACAAAGTCTAGGAAGCATAGCAAAGCATTTATCTGAACAATTATCATGAAAATATTTATAGAAAAGGCAGAGGGAAGCAACTTTACAGTGGTGGGAAAGAGACTGAAGCTGAGGGGCCAGGTCAGAACCAATAATATTGCTGATTCTCCTATGGATTTTATCAAGAATCTCTAAATAATATGTAGCAGCAATATTCTAAGCATGGTCAAATGATAGACTTATAGATATGTAAGATAGATTCTGGAAAGAAAAAAATTGTCGAGCATAACTTATATACATAATACACAAAAACTGAAAATAAACATGATTGCTTCCTTGGTCCTCTGTTGACTGATCCCTCATACACATGCACACATGTGTATCATACATGTTAATATTTGTACATTACATGATTAAGAAACAAAATGATATTGTGCAAGCAAACATTTCTAACTTAAAGGATTGGTGCAGCATAATCTTCCACTCACTATTTCCCCATTTTTTGACCTTGTGCCAAAAGAAACTGAGCTTAGTATATATCAAAATAGTCATGACTTAACTACAATACCATGTATTTATTATATGTATTACTTTATGCTAGCAATGTCTGATAAGAATACAAGACTAAATCTTTCATATGCAATATTATTATTTATTCCCTTCTGAACTACATCAAATTAACATTGCCTGTAAGGATATATGGTTTCTTGGAGACTTTCTTCAAGCTTTTGATCTTTTTCTTGTGAGGATGTAAGGGACTTTTCCTCTTACAAGTCAGGCATTTATATAACCTTCTCTCATCCAATTGTCTATTTTATGCTAGTGCAACCACGAACATCCCTTGAGGCCCAATTCTGCGCTTATTGGTTATGAGATTACCTTATACGGGGCGCAAGTGATAAATTGTCCCCTAAATTATGCAAACATTAATACTAACATCTCATTTTAACAAATATATTTACCAAAATTACGCAAAAATATCTTGAAATACTAAAGAGTAAATTTATTCAATAAAATCGTTATTGTCTTCAGCCTTGGCCTCCAGATGACTTCAGAATCTCCTGCAACTCTTCTGGATGGTCTCCTAGTTTACATTGGTGAATGCTGCCATAATGCTTGCCTTCAGTTCATCTTTGGTGTTACAAGGAGAGTTTTGTTGGTCTCTACACATAATAATCAAGGGGGGTGCAGTTTGGGGAGTTAGATGGTCAGATGTAAGGGGTGATGTGGCTGCAGAAATTGTCTGACAGCTATGACTGGGTTCTCCTGCTTGTGTGGCATAGTGCAGAGTTCTGTTGACAGACATAGGGTCTTTCAGTAGCCACCCTCTTGACCCTGGGCAGCACTACAACCTTAAGGTATTTGATGTAGGACTTCATGTTGAGTCTGAAACCCTGTGGGAAGATGAATGGAGGCATAACATTGTCATCACTAGTGATCACTTTAAACACCTTCGTAATCACCATTAGACTCATCCAACTCTTTCTGAATCCTCTGCACTGTCCTCATATTGATACCCAAACATTCTGAAATGTTTGTATTAGAGCTTCTGGGGCAAATGCCAAGCAGTATAGCCTGCTGTTTTTAAATTTCTGGTGTAGTTAATTGTGTCATGGTGCTCTTTTTCTCACAGATGATGCCCAACTGACCCTACTATGCTCTGTATTTGACAAAATCTAAAACAAACGACATGCATGGATGAAATTAAAAATATAAAATGGCGACAATTTACCCATCGCCCCCTGTAGGTTAAACATTTCAGGCACCTTGCTCTTTTAATTTCTAGTTGACACCAAGTACAAATCCTACTTTGGTGTCTCTTAAAGTGAGCCCAGTACATACTGGGTCACTATAGATCAACTTCTCTTAGATCAAAAGTTCCTGATTGACATTAAATTGGCTTTAGACTTTGGGTATTTCTAGGCATAGATCACTTAATACATATAGTATTAAGTGGTTGATGTCAAAATACTAACAAATATTGGTTAGCTACAAGTATATTTTTCCTTGTGCCCTTCATCCTTTATATTACTGCATCAATTTTCAAGATATATAAGAATTTAGATTTATCTTCTTAAGTTTGAATAACAAGAACTAGAACAAAAAAGCCCTAGAATATGCATCAAACTAAAGCCATTTTCATGGACTACAATTTCATGCAGTAGTTCATTCAAACTGACCATCTGTGCATCGATATGAAGAAGGAAATTTCTGGGCACAAACTTATAACTAATGTCTTCCAGACTTATCTGCAATGTATTCTTTGTTCTACATACTGATCTGAAAAAGATTGTCAGAGACCCAAGATTAATATTTAGGGTGACAAAAAATATTCTTTTAGCCTTCAGTCAACTAACAGAATTTGGAACATTTTTTACTATTTACACTGTTTGTCCTCATCTTTATTGTCACATTCACAACACTTTGGCTGTTTTACCCTCTAGCCTTCTTCAGGTGATATTGATGTTGTGAATGTGACAATAAAAATGAGGACAACAGTCTGAACAATGTAAATAGTGTAAATGATTAGAGTACTTCATCTCAGAAATATAGACAATTATTTTTACTTTCTAACAACATCAAAAATGAATAAGAAAATAAAACTGTAGCTATTGTAAATAAAAATGTTAAACTTTCATATATTAGCAGCCAAGCAATAAATTATATGCAAATGTGTAGTTACAAAACTGCATGAGAAGATTTCACAGAAATGTTATTTTGAGTTCACAGTTTTAAATTTGACTTTATGTCAATTAAAAGTGTTCTGTAAAAATGTATATATGTAGAGAGAGAGTATATGCTGCTAAGAGAGAGGAAGTTTGTTAGAAGGAGAAAAAGGAAAGCAATTAAATAGTGGTTGATGTCTTATGTCTGTGGCAGTTATGAGTAGGTCAGCAGTGTTTTTTTGAAGTTACTGTTGTACTAATTAGATCTTTTGAGGTGAGTGTCTACTAGCTTTTTCAGTTGCAAACATGATTTTTATTTGTTTTGAAGATGCTTAATGGCTCACAGACTTTCTAAACTAAACAAAACCATCAGATTGGTTAATTATTCTGTTTGAATGAATGTGTGATCTATGTCTGCCAAAATCAGATTGATTTAAATGAAGCTAATTTTTCTTTTGAGTGTAAAACCCAGGTGTGAGCATTATGTCAAATTTTTAGAGCTTTCTGCCATTGGTAAATTTTTGTATGGGAATATTGTGGGTTACGTCAATTGGCTTTGGCAAAAACACTTGTTAGGATGCACTCTTTAAGGCTATAAAAAGGCAAACATATTGTCTCTCTTCCTCTTTTTCCTCTTGCTTTAGATGTAGTTGAACATAGAAAAAGAATGCTGCCACTGAGACATGACCGGTTCCTTAGTCCTCTGTTCACTGATCTGTCATATACACACACATGCACACATGTGTATCATACATGTTTATTTCACACACACACACACACAAACAAGCACATTCTTCTTATAGCTAGTTTTAATGTCTATTCCTTTGATTTTCATTGTGTACACATATAATTCCTTTTGTTAATAACATGCATTAATTGTTGTTTGTTTTAAATTCCATGTTTTGTGTTATTTATTTTTAACTGAACTTACATGAGTCTGCCAATATTGTTTGTGGGACAAATGTTCCAGGAGCCCAATATCAAAAGTGTTGAACTCCACAACAATATATGTATGGATCTTCCACAAGTTTAAAACAGAAAGATTGTCTACAAAGTTTTATATAACTTGACATTGCAAGCATTGTCACAAAATAAATAAAAAGAAATAATGTCATCTTGTATATTCTGGAAATAATTAAGGCCAAGTCTAATTCAGTTATAACTTTAAGTAAACATTGTTAAGAGTAGGAAATGATGTTTACTTTTGCACAAATAACCTTAGGAAAAGTATGAAGCCATTTCTTCTCCCACCAGCTATGAGTTAAATTGCAGGGCAGGTTTCTAGTCTTGGTTGGTAACCATTCTAGGAGAACAACAACTTTGAATTCAAAAATGCATGGTGTGCTAATTGGCAGGTCAAAGTTCTTTCACCTTGATTGGCAATTTATCTAGAAATGGCAATTTGATAAAAAATCAACACCCATCCCTTAGCAGGATGTGCTGTTGCAGAGCCCTCTGGTAAGGGTGATCTAGCATGATGGCATTGATTCACTCATATGTTATAACTTCTCTCTCTTCTCTTTGTCATCTTCCGGCTGGTGATCACTAGTTGTTTTAGTTTGGAAATAAAAGAACTTTAGCAAATGGAATTTTAGACTTAACTATTTTATTAACATTGACGTATTCATCTCTAACTAGCCAGTGATGTCACTCTCTCACCCCACTAGGGAGCAAGTTCCCAGACACAAAAGTACCACATCTACATTGTATAACAGTTTAGACATGACTCCTCAAAAACTCTTTCTCTGTATCTATCATTCCCACACTGGCTCAGCCAATCAAAATCAACCTTCATGTTTTGTCTTCTATCTGACCCTTAAGGTCAGCCTCAGGAAGTCCAAGCAGAGATGCACTTCTCTAAAAAATAATAGTCTGGCAAACTATTATTTAACAGTGCCACTTGTTGGGATGTGTCTAAAAAAATGCACAGTGATTGAAACTCTTAAGTCATGTTGCACATTCTGTTACAGGTGGAGATAGGAACTTTAAAAATAGAACTACATATATAGCATTCATATATAGCACTAACTGAATTCAGAACCCTTTTTATAATGAAAGAAATCATTTCAGAAAGAGCTACATAGAGTAAAAACTGACTGATTAGAATATATATTTTTTCTGTGCCAAGTTCTGATTGACTAAAGCAAAAAAGTTCTATGATCCTCTTAAAATGATATAAGTTTTTTGCAGGTAAACACTTGATCTTGATTCTGTATAGTAAAGAATTCTTTACAAGTTCTATTAATTGAAGACTCCAATGAGATTTGAATTATATTCCTAACTCTTATAGGGTATAGTCATCAAAGACAGCTGGTTATGAAAATGAGGAAAAAATAATCAAATAAACTTGTGCGTCAAGAACCATTTCTCACTGTTATACTACTTAATCAAGATCTCTTTCTGATTCACAAATGCATTTCACCAGACAGACATATCAACCAGATGTGAGCACTAAGAATGCAAAACAAAAAATAAAAAAAATATTCTTCCATGCCAGGGTTCCAAGTATCACATCTGGTTCATAAAAGAAATTCCTGAAAAAATCTGAAAATGCAATAGCCAATCACAAACATTCCCACAAAAAAAAAAAAATGGATGTCCCTGAGTGCCTATAATTTTTAAAACAAAGATATAAAAATGGTACTCATCACTGATGACAGGCAGTTCAGCATCAACACTTTGGCCTAGTCACATGACTGCCAGATCATCGGACACCTCACTATGGGCCTCTCTCCTGACACCAACTGTAACCTTGGCCAACCAACACAGGAAATCGGTCAACTCCCGCCCATACTGAAAACAGCCTTATGCCTAATCACTTTCCTTACAAATGGCAACTAAGGAACCACATATGGACAATTTCAGTGCTGCCATTCATACAACTATGTTGTTGAAATCATAATTCTTTCTTGTTTCTTTCCTTTGCAACCAAATGTTCATTATAACATCCCTATGACATTTTAAAATATCAAATTAACTCTAAGAACTATAAATAGAGAACATAAATGCTTTGAGAGACAAGAAAGAATTGGTTCAAAATGATTTCTCTGCAATTCATAACTTGACAACACACTTGATATTTGCAGACATAAAAAGATGAGTTTTATTTCCTTGACAAATAAAAGAATTTAAATATAAATTCTTTCTTTAACAAAAATGGTTAAAGTGCAGGATGAAATACTCATTATCAACATGATTATGTGAAAAAGTTTGAATCTCGTAAATTTTTATCTTGTATTTTAGAGTAGTTTTAGATGATATTTAAAAAATTTGACATACAGCTGATGATACTTTGATATCCAGACTTTTAGCAATTTTGGAACTTTATATTTGCTTTTATCATTTTCTCCTTATACTTCATTTCCCTATGAATATCTAAGCCTAAATATTCACAATATAATTTCCAGTTTTTAATTGAAATTTCTGATTTATAATTTTAATAACCTTTGTTCATTTGGTTTGCTTTTTATCATATCTTTTCTCAACCCTATATGTTAATAATTCCTCTTTGCATGCAAAACAAATATTGTTTCAGTTAAGAAAATAATTTAGATTAAAAATTTAATTTTACTTTGTTACTTTACAAATGTTTTACAAGTGAAAGTAATCCAAAAATGATGGGTGTTAACTTTTTTCTCATGAGTAAAAACTTAAAATAACAATTGAGAAAGGTTGAAGTTTTTAGCTATCAATATGTGGCAGAGAGCAATGGTCACTCTTGAAATATTAATAATTATAGTAATATAGAATTTTGTTTATAGATGAGAAAAATAATCTGTGGTGGAGTTTGTGCCCAAGAGATTCTGTGCTTCATCAGAATTATTAATATAAAATGTCAAAACAATAATGTTTATATGAACTATGAAATACCAATTGAGAAGGAGAGACTGCTCATTTAATCATGAAGTGGGAGAGGTCAGTAATCAGGTTGTATTCTAAGTTTATCAACACCCCGGGTTTTTGTCACTACCACCACGCTTATTTAAATAAGCGCGTGTTTGTGCAAAAACAAACAGTTGAAATCAAAGTCTTGGAGCTGGGGGAAATGATTGACAAGCAGTCGACCAGAGAGAGAGAGAGTTAGGCAGTGAGAGTGAAAGTGTCCATTTGTTGCTGTAATAAGGGAGTAAGTGAACTCAAGTTATCTGCAATATTGGTGCAATACTGCCAGTGTACCCCCTTATATACTCATAGTGAAATAATTACAGCAACTACTAAGAACAAAAAGGGTGAACCCAAAAACTACTCTCCTTTCAGAATTATTTGCAATATTTGTTTTTTTTTTCTGGACTGTATTTCATATACACTACTTTCTTGTAAAAGAAGCATTCTTCTTTTTGTAACAATTTCTTCCTTATATACATATACATAAATTTTTCTTTGGACTCGAATCGACTTGTTCATATTTGATTTTTCTGCTTGGCCTGATTCTTGCCCCAACGAACGACCAGCTAAATCTTCCAGAATCTACGATTTGTTAATTGCTCTCCAGGATCAAAAAAATCACAATATGGCTGGAAAGTTGAATTGAATTGACATTGTGAACCAGAGACTTTGATTGAACCTGTAATACTGGACCAGGACACAACCAATTGCCGGTCAGGATAGGTGTTACAAATATGTTGAGTTCTAAATTTCAAAGCACTTTAAGTAAAGAGCTCCCATGCAAGCTTTGATTTGAAATTACTAGGTCAGCATGATTTCAATATAGATACATGGATTTGGGGGCCTTAAAAATAATAAAAATATCTAAGTTCAAAAGTTGATTAAGTAATAGATTTAACTCATCATTATAAGGTGTTTAAAATTTTAATTTTGTTCAGAAAAAGAAAAATAGCAAAATAGTTTAGTTTTCTGCGTAAATTTTTGAGATGAGAAGTTATCATTATTATAGATTAATCATACAAGTGTCCTCATCTTGATTGTTATAGACACAACATTTCAACCATTGCATATATGCATATTCTTTCAGGTATCAGTTATATTCAGTAATCTTCTGAGAAATTTGAACTGAACCTTTTATTCAATCCATAAAAGTGGATTTTTATTTGTTCAGGCTTGAAGATATCTTTTATTAATTTTTATAAATTTATTCTTGAGTTTCTACTTTTGCTTTTCCCACAACCAGAATATATGAATTTTACTACCTAATCCAGGGAATTAACTCATGACTGCCTGATGCATTTAACCAATGCTTTTATCCAGTAAATTATAACAACCAAAATGCAAGTAATGTGTCTCAAAATAAAAAATGGTGAGCTAAAATGGGGTGCTAGCTAAATCACATATTAAGTTTTAATGACTTCTGATTTTGTATTTGACCCTTTAAAAAAAAGATAAATATTTAAACTTTTAGTGAAGCTTTATTCAATGCAATTTGGCTATTGCCCATATGCGAGATTTGACCATTTCTTTTATAATTGTGTAGTTCAAGGGGGAGACAACTATGGTTTACTTTCACCACAGATCCTCTTATAAAATTAACTTTTTTTTACATACATCATTCTGCTGTAAACATTTTTAAAAAATTATAAATACATAATTTTTTTTACTTGTACTTATTTTCTGGAATCAGAATAATAGAATTTTTCTATATATAAAAGTTTTAGAAGCTGTGTTTCAGAAAAAAATTTTGAAAATTAATGGCAGTTATGATTTTAAACAAATGATACAGCTCAGATCATCTTTAATTCTCAGTTCCAATGAAAAGTTATGTGAGGCTGAAGACCCCCAGCCCCTCATATAGTGATGTTGATGTAATAAAGACATTAATCTGAATAGGATAATATATTATAACAATTTAGCAATTAAATAAATTTTCATCATTTGGTTACCAATTTAAAGTTATACCATTAAGAATTTCTGACATGAAACAGTCATTATAATTCAGTATTTTGTGTTCTTGGCTTGCAAGAAATTCATAGTGAATTTATTTCTCACTGATGGCCTTGTGTAAAAATCTTAATTTTAAAGCCTATATTCAAATATTCTCATTACTTCTCAGATGCAAATGACTTTTATGCAAATGATTATTATGCATGGCATTAAGAACAACACACACATGTAAAACTTTAACACATTCCCTTAAGTATTACTTTTGGAGCAATATCATAGTGTTAATTAATTAAAGGGTGAAAAAACATATTTTATATTCATTTTATTTCTTTATCTTTCAGCTCTAACTCTTTGGATGTTCAATGCACCAAAATATTCCTTACAAATCACAGACACTAAGTTAATCAGCTGTAAGTATTTTTTTATCAGCTACACAAAATTGTATTTTTTTGCAAACATTCTTTATGATAAGTGCTTTTTGATCATATGAGCTGATTGTCTTCAATATCAAAAACAATGTGAGTGCACATTATATATATATATATATAATATCTGTATAATATATTATATATATATATATATAATATCTATATAATATATATTATATATATATGTATATATATATAATATCTATATAATATCTATATAATATATATTTTATATATATATATAATATATATAATATATAATATATATTATATATAATAATATAATATAATATATATCATATATAACATAACATATATATATCACGTATTCATGAATTGCGGGTATATAAATCAACAATGTTTTCTACAAAGGTTTCCTCAGGGCAATCTATGAAATATCTCTCTGCGAGAAAGTGTTGAATTCAGACCTGTTTACCATGGGTGGTATAGAGGGTGTAATGACAAAAGTACACAGGTGTAGGCTTTAAGAAAGCTTTATTCAACTGAGAATACAAAGCTTGTGTATAATGTCCTTTTATAGTCTCAGTAAACAGAAATAGCTCTCTCAAAGAGGAAAGTGAGAATACAGGGGAAACCACTCTTGATTATTCATAACAGGTGGCTTCTTCATGACATCGTAATTGCACTGGGTTGGTCATGTAGTCAGGATAGATGATGACCGCATACCGAATGTCCTGATGTACAGCCAAGTAGCACATGGTCAGCAAAACATTGGGTGACCACAGTTAAGTTACAAGGACAAACTGAAAAACAACCTTATGTCCATCAACATTCCACATAGATTATTTGAGGTGATAGCCAATTAAAGAGTTAAATAATGAACAAGATGTTGCACTGGAATCGAACAGCACAGAGCCAACTCCTTCAATCATCTCTGCAAAACAAAAGCTAGAAGAAAAGTAGCAGCAAACATACTTGTTATTCAGGATTTTAACCCTTTGTAGTCTTTGTTGCAAATCACTAAAATGCCATGAAAAGCATAAGCACCAACCAACTGCATGAATAACATCAAAACTAAAGTGACAATTGTCAAAACCTCATACATCAAAATCAACGGGAGAGTCCATCATATATATATATATATATATATATATATAGTAATAATACAATATGGTAATCCGTATGGAATTTCCAGAAGGATATAGATCCAGGGAGAGCTCTATGTCAAAAGACAGAGCAAAATTATTATTAATTAAAGAATATCAAACACTTAAAATTCCATAGGTAATAATTTTTATTTCATGAGAGTTCTAAAAAACAGCAGCTTTGGATTTGTTTGTAGGTCTTGAAGATTTTGAAGGTTTGTCGGTCTTGCTGTTTTTTAGAACTCTCATGAAATAAAAATTATTACCTATGGGATTTTAAGTGTTTGATTTTTTCAACCTTTGGAAGTAAAGTCTGATGATCCAGAGCCCTTTAAAAGGGCTGTGGTGAAATAATTTATTACATGGAACCTTAAAGTGGTCTGTTTTTATTCAAATTTATTTGCTTTGAATTTACATTGAACTCTCCAGATATCATTCTCTTTGGGTCTACCCATACGGATTACCTAGTTTTGCATAAACTATATATATATATATATATATATATATATATAATGTGTTCACTTTTATCTGTTTAGATTTGTGCATTAAAAAAATCAAACCAAACAGTAATGACTAGATATTCCTGAGTATTTCTCTTAGAATTGATTAAGACTTGTTATTGGTATTTGCAGTCAACTGAAATTTCCATAATATTTATTAAGATTTTGCTTGCAAGGCGTGAACTAATTTTATGAAAAAAGTGAAAAATGTTAATTTTATTGTATATCCCTGCTCTTAAACTACTTCATCGTATATGTATCTTGTGCTTAAATTTAGCAGGCACCTATTTTTTTAGAATCAATGCTTTTCAGGTTGACCTGTCTATAAAAATTTGTCTAAGCAGGAGTTATCTCCCTTCCTCTTTAAAATTCTCACAAGTTTTTTTTTTCCGAGAATCCGAAGAATTTTTATTAATTCACAAAAATGAACAAAAAATAAAAATAAAATTTCAAAACAAAAATGTGATTTTGACTTACTTGCATTTCAGCATTTAGAGTTTGAATAAAACATTTGTATGAAATATGACTTTTAATCAATTATTTTTTTTCTCAAACTGTCATCATCTGTTAAAAATTATTAGTCATATTAAAAAGATTATGTGATATTTTTTAGATAAGTTAAATTATTTAGTATGTTTTGATATGAAATGAGTAACATGAACCTGGCCTTGAATCTATAAAGATTCCAATTATTCTAAATTTTATGCTTAAAGTCTTTAGAATTAATGATATTTAGCTTAACAGTAACTATGATTTTTATGCTCTAAGGATATTTGCCTTCTTTACTCTATAAATATCAAATTGATTCAAAATAGAATAACAGGTCAATTTTGTTAAAAAGAATAATCAAGATTAGAAAAAAGTATGATCATTTAAGTGAATTTTAAAAACTTTTTCAAATGCAGGAATACTTAAAATTACACTATTTACATTATTCGGACTATTGTCCTCATCCTTGTTGCCATGTTTATCACAACGTTTCTTCAGGTGTTTGGAATGTCACTTTATCCAGTGACAGGACCCAAAGAGTGAGGTGAATACCTGGTTAAGGCAATGGAGAACTTTGAGAGGGGAATTAATGCGAGATAACTGACATCCATCAGACATGGCATGTGAAACTAGAACAGTCTACAAAAGTGAGCAAAATAAAGGGTTCAGTTCGATATTCCAACCACCTGAAGAAGGCCGGAGCATACAACGGCCAAAACGTTGTGATAAACAGGGTGACAAAAATGAGGACAATAGTCTGAATAATGTAAATAGTATACATAATACCTCATCTCAGAAATATAGACAGATACTTAAAATTAATCAATTTTCATGTTTATCCATCACTAATATCCCTCTAAAATGGATCTATGAAGTTTGGAAAAGTTTTATATAGACTAACGCTCTTTTAAGTGGGGCATTTTAAGAATTTAGAAATTTCTTGCACTTAACAAACAAGGACAGATATTTCAATTTGATGTGAATCAAAGGGCTAGAAAAAGATTTGGTGCAACACCATAAAAAAATATTTCTTATATGAATCAAATTGGTTTCATCTTTCCTAATTAATCCATTTATTCTACTCCAATCAACAGATTTTTTCCTTGTGTAGATTTAAATATACTCTGGTATATTCCACAAAATGGCTTGAGCAAAGAAGGTCATTGTTAATATGATAAAAGGATATACTGACCAGGTGCTGATGTAAATTTGACTAAGAAATACATATATTTTAAGTAACCAATATGTATTTGCATACTGTTTCTACTTTCCTGTTTTCTGTGCCCACAGAGCTGTGGTGTAATAACCCATACAGTCAGAAGTGGTCAGACAATAATGTTTTCCCTTGTTAGAGATGTATGGCTAATATAAAAGTTATCAGTGTAGCAGTTGAAATTATGTTGTAACCTAGAGAAGGTTACTGAATAGAATAATGAAACAAAGATTGGATATGAACAATAATACTTAGGACAAGAACAACACATAAGATTCACCAGCGGCATGTAGAAGTAGTTAACTGCTAGAAGTGAGTCAAGTGAATTTCACAATGAATCTTTAACTGCAGACCAACATACAGTATTTACTACTGTATTTATGTGAATGAGAGCATACCCATTATCATCCGTACGTATGCTACAACAAATTGGCAAGCCTGAATGGAGATGGTATTAAATAATACTTTCTCTTGTTTTGACCTCTCTTTCACCTGCTATATGTAACTTGTTTTTATTATGTAACCTGTTTATATTACAAAACAAATGTAAATGAATAACACAACTTGCAAAAATACTAAGTTGTAAATTAAGAACAAAACCTAAAGTAATTCTTATTTATTTCATAATGCATGTACAGAAATTATACAAAAATATTAATATTTTTAAATAGTAGCTTATACATTTAAAAATTTATAATCATGATAAAAAACACTATTATTGCTGATTCTTAGGAAATTCAAGAACAACAATATTCCAATTGAAAAAAAAATATTTACTCTTCTTTTGCCTCATTGTTCTTTTTTGCTATATGTTATCATTTTAAATTTTATATTTTCCAATGCCCAGACTGAGGAAAATGTCATCTCCAAGGCTGAATAATGAATTTCTAAATTGACAAAATTTTACTTTGGAGATTTTCTTATTGTCAGTGAATGGTCTAGATCAGTTTTCATTTGAGCAGAATAATTAATGAGTTCCTGCATAGTAAGTTAACTTGTAACAGAAAAGCTAATATGTTTTGAGTATTAAATATTTTATACAGAACCTAGGCAAGTATGGACTAGTGTATTAACATATAGATTATTTGTACTTTTTTCTTTCAAAGACTTGGTCATTTCATTTTCTTATAATTATCTTGTAATATTTAGAGGGGAAATTTATACAAACATTTTAATAAAATGCAAGAGGAAGTATGTGATGTAGCAGATGTTAAACCCTTTTACCAGACACACATGTGAGGAAAACCCTATAAGTGAAAGTAATTTCTTTTTCAGCTTTGGGGTATGCACAAAAAGAAAAGAAGAATTCAGAACATGCATGCTGTAGATTGGAAGGGGCTAATTCTCTTTCATCTTGGGTTGAGGTTTTGACAAGATGGTAAAGTTAGTGCTCCATAAAATAGACACACATGGTGCAAACAGTACATCTCACTCACTTGCTAATTCACCAGCAGAGTAAGTTCAACTTACAGAGACTTTTAAGAACATTCTTTGAAATTTTCTCTACACAAAAGAGTAAATATTTACATTTTGTCTTGTTTCACTCTATTGTTTGTCTATTTTCTCAGCATATTTTGTTTTTGTTTAATACACTACCCCTGACCTAGTAACAACAGTTTGGTGACCACAACATTTTAATTACTTTGTGTTAACTTCACAATATGAACAAATGTGAATTGGGTATGAAAATTTCAACAGTCATTTTCCTTGCAATTGGTTACCAATAGATTATTGCTAAAGATACCTGTGTAAATTTCACAGTGAATTGAGTTTGAATGACTCAAGTCAAACCTGATTCATTTATTCAAATCATTTACTCACTAATTTGAGTCTCTCTATATAAAATCATCCAAGCACCTTTACGCAGATATCTAATTCAATCAACATACTCACCTAAGTTAATCAACTTACTCACTGAATTCATATTTAGACAAGGTAAAAAGAAACAGTAATACTTGATATTTGTTGAACTAATTTAACTTTGATAAACAGCCACATTCAGAAAGTATATGAGGAAAAAATTATCTAGAAATAGCTCTATCTAGATAGCTATCTAGCTATTTTATTAACATTATTATTATTATGGGAGTCTCTCATAGCTCAAGGCTTTTATCATATTAAAACACCAGTTCCCATACAACCCCCAAAGATAAGCAAGTAAGTCTGGTCAGTACCTAAATGGGTAACAACTTTGGAATACCAGGTGCTGTAAGCTTGGATGTGTGGATGGTGTAATGAATAATGGCTTTAAATTGTTAATCAGAGAGCCAAGTTCCAATTCCTGTTGGGTTTATTATATTCAATTGAGTACAAATACCAATAAATCCACCTCTTCTCCCTCCAGCTATGGATTGATTAGTAAGACTTGTATCACTAAACCATTAGTATTTCAAAAAAGAAAAAATTCTTACAATCTAAAAGAGTAATTTCTGGCTTTAAATAACATGCAAAAAGTTTATACGGCATAGAAAACAAGCCAATCAATCTTGATGCTCAAGAAAGACAATGTGATGCACTGTTAACATCTGTGTATATGCACAACACAAAAACTTTGCCTGAAAGATATTGTGAAAAATAGTAGTTTGTGCTGAACATTATTCTTACTTGTGTATAAAATGAACATCATGGCCTCCAGTGTTATACTTTGATTGTTTTAACTTTTAATATTTGTAACTGTTTTATCATAAATTGTAGCTACAAATACTGTTAATTGATGATAATGAATTAATTAAAAATTAGTAGCATTATTTAATCATGTGTAAGGTTTCTACATTTCCCACTAAATATAAAGTAGTATTAATAAGGCAAGAGGTGTCAAGGGTTAACTAAGATAACAGAAGGGACAATATCTAGACCCAACTACTTGTCAACCTAGAGAATCAATGAAAAGAAAAAAAATTGTCAGATATGAATGAAAATTATCCTCTAATTCAAATGACTGCAATTAAAAGAGATTAAGTAATTAAATAGAAAAGTAATATGCTTTATTATAGCTCAAGGCCAATAACTCAGCAATCAATTATATGTGCCGTCCTGGGTAAGACGTTAAACTACATTCGCATCCTGAATAAAACGATAAACTATACCCAGCAGCAAGGCCTCTGATCAGGAGGTTTTGAGGAGTGTGGAACCACCTCTTAATTGCTGACCCCTTGACCTGGGGTGGTAGCACCTGTTAGGGTACTAGTTATGGGCAAATAGTTAACAATTACCAGCAATACTTTTTTGAAACAAATTATTACCAGCAATACAATTTTGAAGGAAATATATTACCAGAAACAGATTTTTGACAAAACAAAATAAAAAATTTTGTCGACATTAAATAACCCATTGAGGTTGATATGGCATAAAACAAAATAAACCAAATCACTTATATGTGAACCAAGGATAGCACTCCTAACCATATAGGCAAGAAGGTGCAAAAGTTCTATAAAGCTAATTTTACTGATTTTTGGTCAGTGTATTTCTGGTCTTCTTCCAAACTGCTAGACTATGTTGTGCAGAACATTTTGAAGCATGCCACTAATAAGTACTCTCACCTTAACATCAGGCTACTATCAAGGAGTCGTCCAAGATGTCCAATGATTTTGTGGTTAAGAACTGTCTAGTTTTTTGAAGTCATGTTAAAGTTGTAATTGAAAATAGAAAATAATAGAAGCCACATTGAATAAGTTATTAATTTTGATATTATCTATGAGTTTTATTAATATCCATTTTTGCACTTAATAAGTAAGTTTTCATAGTCACAGAAATTCAAGTTTTGTTTCTGCTGCCTGACAATTTAGTTGAAGGGAGTACAGTAATATTATAGTAGAAAAACATTAGTACAAGGACAATCATATTTTCTCAGCTTTGAAGGTCAATAACCATGAAGATTATTACAAATGGTGGCTTTTCTAACTGAAGGAGTTGCTAGACAATATATTGGTGAAATCTTTGCTGCTTCAGATCTTTTCTATAGGAGATAGCCTTTTTTTAAGTCAGTGTAGCTGCAAAACAGTGGATGTTTTTAATCAGTTTTCCTTCTCTGGGGTGAAGAAATCAAGACAAATGAACATCATCTGCCAAAAATATCTGGTTGGGAGGTGCCAGAGACATGCCATCAAAATGCAATATTTTTAGTTTTGTTTAGTGCAGCAGAAGGCCATAATCTATTTGCAGACCCTGTTCTTAAACAGTCACTCAGCTGAATTTGATCAGGTTCATTAGTTCTTAACTTCAGTGCTCAGACCAGTACTTTTAATGCAACTTGGCTGCAAGCCTTTTAAAACAATATTGAAGAAGCAAGTTATCAAATTAAAGGCAAAATCCAAAGGAAAAACAGTGTCATTTGTACTGATTTAAAATGAGTTTTATTTCTTTTAGAAATTTGTAAAGAATCTTCAGTAAATGAAACTACTGATTTTTGAGACATAGCCTACTTTTTATTTAACAATAGCAACAAATGACACAATAAAATGAAGATAGATAAATCTTTTAAATAAATTTATTACTGATTTTTAAGCCTGTATATGGTGTTGTGAAAAATGAAATCACCATATATATGAGAAATTGCAGCTTTAATTAATTTGTGAAAGATTGAAGTGTTGAAAATTTTGGCCTTCAACTCATCAACAAAAAAAAAGAAGAGGAAAAGAATGAAGCAGATAAAGTGTAAATCCCAAATTTTTATATTCCAGAAGTTATCAAGGTGCTTTACAAAAATTGTTTTTCCTTTTATAGTCCAGTTTCTTCTTATAAAGCAGTTTTCATACAACACAAAATAGATAAGACACAGAAAGATTTCTTAATGACTTCAGCTCGGATTATTACATTCAGTTACTACTCATATTATCACATGAACTGATTGAACTCCAACTGACTACTTCATATGTTGTCTTTTTATTTATATCTCATGTGAAAACATCATAGTAGATACAATGTGCATAAATATTTAGAAAAATAGTCGCCTCAATTCTAAAGTATATTACTTGAAGAATATAAAATTTCTAAAATCTTAATAAATATACATGCTTAAAAGCTGAAACTTTGCATTTTAATAATTTGATATATATTTTAAATGCTGCGTAAATTTTATTTTTATCCATAAATTATAAGTTAATTAAATTTTATTTTAAGTTGGTATCCACTCTAGATATCTCTCTATATTATATTTTATTAATAATTTTTGATAAAAAGACAGTTTTATTTTATCTAAAACTGATTAATAGAATATGTTTTAATAATAAATCCGCTATGATTTGGATTTGTTTAATTTGTTCATTTTACGAAATCTTAATTTATACAGAATTTTAAATTTTTTCTTCTCAAAAACTATGAATTTGTTCTGCAACAAAAACAAGTCCTGGTTATGCCCCCTTCCTCATCTATTCCAAAATTCTAACATGGAATTAAATTTTATATATACTATTTAACAACTGTTTCTTACTTATTAAGGTCTTTCTCTATTGCTAATCGCATACATATATTTGGAAGGAGGAATCAAATTCATTTGGCAAAGAATAGATTGGAAGATGTTTTTATTTTCTTAAAAATTAACATGTATCTAAAACTCAAATCTTGGCAGAAATTATTACAAAATTGTTACATTGTTTAACAAAAATAAAAAAATAATTGCCTGTTGAATCTAGTTAGTAATATTAGAGTTCCTTTTTAGAGGCCAGCCTGTTTGGAAAATAGTTGAGTGCATTTTTATGTTTTTTATTATGTATTTTTAAAGAAAACAGAGATCAGTCTGTCAAAAATAGTATAAGAGATTTCCTTTATATTGTAATTGTCAATTCTTGAATGTATATATTAACTGTGAAAAGAATTAAGTTAAATAAAAATATAATGAAAATAAGATTAACAGCAACTTGAGTCAATGAACTAAGAATATGTATGTACTTGATGAAGTGTAAAACAAGTAAAGTAAAATAAATGAAAAGTAATTTAAATTTCTGTAGCTTTGCTATGATGGGATTTTTTAAAAGTTTAATGTTGGTTAAGAAAATTAATTAAATAAATGTTTAGTATTCATTAGAGGACATAAATTTAAATAAGAAAAATATATTTGATAAAACATTTATATTTCAAGATAAGCCTGGAATATTTATACTTAAGCAGCTTATCAATCAGATATAGCCATAAAATGTTGTTTTTAAAGCAAAAAATTCATATAAAATTGACAATTTTCATCTCTTGTGACCTGCTTGAAATTATCTATTCCATCAAGAATTTATAGACAAATGCCTCTTTATTAAATATATTTGATTTGTTTTTTTTTATGGCTTATCAACCTTTTGTGGGTTATTTAAAGTCAAAATATATTTTGGATTGTGTGGTAATAAAATAAGTACATTCCATCTCCCTTCTCACTTGTCATCCATCACAGTAAACGTTTTTCAGCATTAAAGCTGAATGAGCCAAATAAAGCTTCATTACAGATTGTAAGAAGTGTGTGTGTGTGTGTGTGTGTGTGTGTGTGAATAATGCATTAACAATTTTTTGTTGAGAATAGCAATAATTTTTCTAAATACAGGTCATACTATTTGTCCCATAGCTGGGGGAGGAGATGTTTTATTAAATATACCTCAAGGAAAAGATTTAACTTTTCATCAACTGATCTCATTTCTTTGACATCCTGTGCATTTGGTAAATATTTTTTTTTTCATATTTCATCTCACATGATGATTAAATTGAGTAGACACTTATATCTACAATGTCATAGTTGATTTGTTGAGGAGGCTTACTAAAGATTATTAAATCAAATATTTTAGAGTTACTTAGTATCCAAGATACATAGAATGGCAATTTTCTAAGTGTATTTTAGCTGTGTCACAAGATTGAAAGTGTACGACACCCAATGAGTATCAAACATACTATTCAGTTCTAGTGAGACAAGCTTGTTAACTATTACACAGTATTGAAGGGCTCAAAATATATGATGATTTTCTAAGCATAGCTTAGATGTGAAACAAAGTTGAAAGTATGTAACACCCAGTGAGAAACAAACTCACTACTAATAATTGTTCTAATAAGACAAGCTTGCTAACAATTATACCATATCGAGGTACACCAGTATACACAGAATGAGTTTTATAGTCAACTTTAAGTAAAGTATCTTTTTTGAAGATGGGCCAGTTGTTGAACCAGTTACATGTGATGAATTAAACTGAGTTTTCTTGCAATATTTTACAAGAATAGTGCAGTGCTTATGAAAAGTTAGTGAACTGTTTTTTTGTATATCTTTTAAAGGTAACTTTAACAGTTATTTCATAAATAAATCCATCAGATACCTTCAAGAAACCCTTGTTGTCCTAAGATAAAATATAAACAGCCAATCAACCAATCAATTAGTCATGGCTATAGAATCAATTTGAACAGAATGCTAAAGGAATTTTAGGACTATTTTATGTATGTCTTCTAATCAGAGTTTAAATTTGCTGGAACTTTGGATTGATTGGTTTGGTTTTTTGACGGCTTATCATCTCTTAGTGGATTATTTAAGGCCAAAACATACTTTGATTTATAAGAATAATTCTTTTTTTCTTTGTGAGTGAATATTGGATTAACAATTTTTTGAAAGTAACTATGATTTTTCCAGATACAAGTCCTACTATATAAAACCATAAATGGAAGGAAGAGATGAATGCTACCTTTCCCAAGGGTATGTGCACATAAATGAATGAATTAGAATCAAATATGGATTGGATCCTGATAGAATGATAGGATAATGAACAAATAGGAAATGTTTATAAATCTAACATGTTTCACTTTTATTAAAGCTTCATCAAAGAATGAGAAATGGAGAGAAAAGGAAAAGTAAAAAAAGTAAATACTGGTATTTTTAATTTTTGTGTTGTTTGTTTTTCATTTTTCTCCATATGTCTTTCTCTAATGAAGCTTTAATAAAGGTGAAACATGTTAGATTTATAAATGTTTCCACATAGATGAATGTAAGAAATCCGACTGGAATTTGAACTCAGTTCATATATTTCTCATTCAGAGGCACTATATTACCCCAACCACACATCCACACTGTAGTTTGGGAAATAATATCCTAAGTTAACTTTCAAAAGTAAAAAAAAAAGATTTTTTTAAAAATTAAAATTAAATTTTGCTTGTCCTCTATTATGTACTTGCAGACACAGCTCAGTATAAGAGCATTGAATTGTAGATCAGAAAATCAAGAAAACAATTCTCGAGGCTAGAAATAATAAGTCATTAACCAACATTTATTAAAGAAAAAGAATCAGAACAAGAGAAACTATTCAATTTTAGAATATAAAATAACAACTGTAGTGCAAAAAGCAAATTCATTGTACCAACAAGGTAAATGTATAATGTCCTCAATTGAAGTATTTTGTGATAACAAGATAGATTTAAAGATGCATAGATTAAAAGCAGGGATATGCAAATACTGTGGTGGTCATAGGTGTGGAAAGTGGGATCAGCAAGATGAGTTCATTTTCACTTTTGCACAAATATACTTGGGAAAGGTATGAATCTATCTCTTCACCCAAAACTATGGGTTAAATAGCAGAATAGACTGAGCTTTCCAAACTTGAGTGGCAACCATCCTAAGAGAAAGAAAACTTTGAATTCCAAGAACCAATAGGAAACTAGTGTATTATTTTCCCCAAAATGCATGGCAATTCACAAATAATAAAGAAGAGTAATCTGAGGAGAATCATGATCACCTTTGTCGTGAATAAACATGGTATTTATGGAGAGAAAGATGATAAGAATATAAAATCAATTGACATATTTATACCAGGCAGGCATACAAATATATAAGTGTACTGACTATTAGAGAGAGAGCAAAGATTATATAATGCTAGTCTCTTAAGTAGAGTATGTCAACCAGTCTTGAATGTCAGTGTTTGAAATATTTCCTCTTGCCTGTTTTTAAGAACTTTTTGTATGTTTAAACTTGCCATGGTCTAAGTGGAACTAGCAAAAAGAGATAATCAGATAGGCATGTGTATCTGTACAGTATATACTTTACAATATCTATCTGTTAATCTCTTTAACCTTCTTGTTTTAACTGCCCATATCAAACAAACTACCACTACATCAATTCAACGTGGAAAATTTTCCCTACTGTTATCTGTTTTATATACTTCAGTCAGCCAGCCAATCAGATCCATTGTTTTATAGTGACAACAAAGAGTTCTCCCTCTTGTCAACTAGACTTAGTAGTTATGTGGTAATAGTCAGCTTGAAACTCTCTCACAGCCTGTTGGTTGCAAGTTAGCTGTCATATTAGTTGCAGTAATCATGTCTAATATATTTCCTAAGCAGTTAGTCACAGCCGGGAGCTCATGTAGTTCTCAATTTTGATTAGTTGATATTTCTACCACTGACCTCCTGCAGCAACAGCAGGCAGTAAGGAGATTGGTTTTAAAGTGACCTGATATATTTAAATAGTGTGTGTGTTGTGTACAATAACTAATGAAATTTATTGTTTTGTTTATGTACATGTTCACATAACTTACTTTGAATAGGGCCTATGTATAAAAGGATGCTAAAAAATTCAAGCAAGACTAAGAAGGGATTCCCCATAAAAATATATATTTGGTCAGATTTTGGAAAGGGAGTCAGTGCAAGAAATTTTCAGCAGCCCCTTGTCCATCTCAGTCTAAGTTTGTATTTAAGAACTCCATGAGAATTTGAATAAATTAAGATTTATTTATGTTAAGTGTACATGCGTGTGCAGGTTTCAATTAGGAAAAGAGAATCTCTTTGTGCATGATCAAGGATATAAATAAATGAGTAAGTGCATGTGTATGTGTGTACACGTGTGGTGTAGTGACATCACTGAATCCCAGAACCAGAGGTTCATTTCTAACAGAGATAGAGAAGACATGGAATGTATGAATTGGCAGATTTCAGACAGCTCCTTGTGTGTACTAGAAGCCTTTAACTAGTCTCCATATTTTCTATGGTTATATATATATATATATATATATATATATATATATATATATATATATATAGGATTAAGACAAATATAAAATTTGTCACTTAACTGATTGATGTTATATTCAGCACCACTACCCCAAAGTTTTGTAAATGAACTTTTGTGTAATTATTCGGTCCTCTCATCAGGAGGTCTGTGTTCATTTTGTTGTTTTTATATTAAGTTAATAAAATAATTTATGCACATTTCTATTGGTGTTAGGTTGATTTTTTTCTTCTTCATTTTATGCATGTGTGTGTGTATGTGCATGTGTATGCATGTATGTGCACAAGTGTAGGATGTTGTGATTATTTCTTCTTTTCATAATTTTCTTTCTCCTTATAGTCTCTCATTATTCCTTTCTTTCTTTTTTCTGAATTCCAAAAGATAATGTAACAATGTTATTTCTGGTGTCAGGGATAGGACTCATATTTATAATTTAGGCTAATTTCCTTGAATATTCTGGGGTTCTCTAAAGTTTTTAAAAATATAGATGTATTCTGTTTTTTTTTTTTTTATTTATTGTTTAAATAATTATTTTTTTTAATTAGTGCTTATGGGCAGCAAACCCTCTCTAATACATGTTTCATTAAAAAAATGACAAGTCATTTCTGTTAAGATTTTTAATTGCATTTTTCTTGTATGTGTAGAAGAAATTTCTTTTTTTGGGGACTTAGCGTGTGTAGAAATTGTTCAAATGATTGTTTTGAACATTTCATCTGATTTATTAGACATTTTAAAGGATTCTGGTTAAAATTTACAATTTTCTGTTTACAATAGCAGAAACAAAATCCATGAAAATGGCTAATAGGTTAGCTGAAAGCACTTGGAATGAACAATCATTTTGACAATTTTTAAGTCCAAAAAAGAAATCTCTTGTTTGCATGCAAGAAAAATCTGTGTCCTCCTTGGCAGGAGAAACTGTTTTTAGGTCTGATGTGTTTATACCGACTCAGCCACAGATTGTGTCACCAATCAAGCAAAGTCAAATAGTGCCTCCCAGATTTTCAAAACATTTACATTTGCCCAGTTTTGCATTCTAAGGTCAACAAAGCAATTTCTAAAGATGTGATAGATTTTTTTTATTAATACGACAGATTTTATTACTTAAACGTTATTTTATGTGGATACTGATATTTGAGTAGATGCTCCATTTATTTATTAAACAGTATATTTATTTATTTTCATCTCCCAGCCTGAATATTGAGAAATCTTATGAAAAAAAATATGTACTCTCTGTCAGGATACAATAAAAAAATTACAAAAATACAATATAAAAATACAATAAAAAACTTGACAGAATTATCTTGCCAGTAATTTTTAATGAAATGTGTATGCATAGATAGATATATGTCAATTGAAATTATAGATTAAAGCTGATAAAATGATTAAATAAAGAACAAGTAAAAAATTTTTTATAAATTTGACATGTTTCACTATTTATTCAGATAAATTTTAATGAATGGGAGATGCGGAAATGTTTATCTTTTAGGCTAGTATAGGTTGCAGCTTAGACGTCCACTCAGACTTTTATAAAGCAATGATTTTAATTTTTTAGATGTTATAATACCTAAATAGTTTCATAAACTTAAATAATATGAATATGACAAATTTGTATTTATTTTGATTGCTTTATCACTATAATGCTGGTATAAAAAATCTGTTTTTTTTTTACTATGGTTGTGTTGAAATATGTGCTAATTTGATTTGCAATAAATAGTAAAATAGTGGTATTTCTTAAAGAATATTTTTATTGACAAACAAAAGATAGCTGGGTGAATTAGAGGGTGGTCCTGTCTGAGGCAAGGGGGCTCATAATTTCATTAACCCCAAAAGGCCATAATCCGACCCTGATTCTATGTAGTTTGTTTTCATTGGTTGGTAGATATTACATGTTCATTTTTTTGTGGCATTAGTATATATGTATATGCATCTTAATTCTTGTGTGTGTTTATCTCATGGTGTTTGTATGTGTGTACCATATATATATACCCTTGAGCGCTTAGCCTTGGAGTGGGTAGAATGTAGAATCAACGTGTTTTATGGACTCAGCAGTTTTCAATCTACTTGTCTGAATCATTTTCAAGAAGTGAGAGCAAGGACTAAAAGGTCAGCCAATCTAACAGTGATCTCATTTCACAATCCTCACTCTTGCTCCATATGTGGCCTCCTTTGTAAATCACTAGTTGGTCTTAAATGCCACTTAAGATTATCACACAAAATTTCATTACTGAATCAACTAAGCTGTCAGATCCTCATATGTCGAAACCGACGAGAGTCCATTATATACACAAATCAATTTCTAAAGAATTAATAAATTTATTTTTAATCTGACATTTTTTATTACTTCAAATAGTGGATACTTGTTTTTGAGGTAGATGCCATATCAAATACAAATGTCCAATATATACAAATCTAAACTTTGTGTAGATATGTGTATGTAATTTTATGGCAATTATTTTTTCATTGTATATCTCTGAATGTCAAACAAGATGAAGATGTAGAATAAATGTAAAATATTTATATGCGTTGCATTGAAGGACATTCAGTGAACATGTAGAAAAACACATACACACACATAAATTTCTGTTTGTGATCAAGAATTCACCATTTATAGGATATGCACACCACATGCATAGATCTGGGTACATGCACACACATACACACAATGATAATAGCTGGCTATTCATTTTCCAGATATACCTATCTGAGCATGCCTATCTGAGCATAGTTTCTTAGAGAGAGTGCATAATCTAGTGTGATCAGTAGTTTGAACAAGGCCAGTTCACACAAACCCGTGGTTACAATGACTTGCTATTACAACCATCAAAAAGCTTCTGAACAGTCTCAAATATCAAATTTTACTCACAAGGTTTGGGTTAACCTGTGGAGTGGTTTTAGGCACTTCTCAACAGTGTCACATACTGGGATTGTCTTCCCAGTGCAATATTATCAAGAAGTCACCACCCTGACAAGTAGACTATGGTGGGGATTCAAACCCAAGTCATATAATTAGAACTAACATTGTAATCATTCATCCATGTAACCATAATATTTATATACTTCTATTTTACATATATATATATATATATATATATATATATATATATATATATATTACATCAAAAATACTTTTACAAACTTTGGGGTGGGTTTCTGACACCAAAACAAAGTAAAATGTTCATATAAACATATGCATAAAAGGCCATTGTTTTACCTCAACTCATAACAAATGTTCAAAATGTCTTCCGCTTGCTTCTACACATGAATACACCTGTTGGATCGTTGTTTGGCGGACCCTTTCAAATACTCCTACATGCTGTCAAATGGTTTCACAGGCACCCATTTCATATTGATGAAGCATCTCTGCATTATTAATGTCTGCTGCATAAACTAATTATGTTAGGTGGCCCCACAGATAAAAATCCAAAGGATTGAGGTTGTGGAAATATGCAGGCTATGGAACCAGTGATCCTCTAGCTATCCATCTTTCATGGTAGATGTCAGCCAGTGCATCACAAGCAATGTGAATAAAATGTGCTGGAGCCCCATCATGCATGAACCACATGCGTCTTCGTATTAGCAGGGGTACATCCTCTAGCATGCTCCTGTAAGATATGCTGGGAGAACATGTGGACTGACTAGACAGTCACCTACAATTCCAGCCCACACATTAATAGCAGACTGATGCTGGATTCTAGCCTGTATTGTATGCTGGGGATTCTGATCCACCCACAAATGTTGGTTGTGTAAATTTGTTATTCCATTTCTTCCAAATGTTGCCCATCCATAAAGAAGATTGAAGAGACAAATAATTGATCATCAGTTTGTGCAATAAACCATCAGCAACATGTTTGCATACGTTGCAAATGATATGGATACAGGAGCAGCTCTTGAAGTACCCTCCATGTGGTATGATGTGATGTACAACATACTATGGCCCTTTGACATGTGCTGATACCTGGATCATCTCCGACTGCCTGTAGAATGTGTTCTTTGTGGTCAGGTGTACAAGCAGATCTCGGCCTTCCTTGATCCATAGTTTGTGGTGCCACAGATCCTGTCTCAGCAATGTGACTATAAATAGCACCAAAGGTTGGTTGACTTCAGCCTGGAAACTCAATCTGATATAGCTGTGCAGCGCCACATCCATTACTATTTGCATGGACGTATCTAAACATCATATTGGCCTTCTATGATATGAATATCCTGTCATCGTTAAATTGAACACTTCTCACTTAATTCACTACTCCACATGTTAAATAGCCACAAATATATATGAATGACAAATGTAACCTAGTCTACATGGCAACACAGTGCCATCTACTCTAAACTTTCCTAAAACTTAATAACTCAAAAATGAAGGATTTGCAAACATATGTTTTGGCATGAGGAACCTGGCACCAAAGTTTTTAAAAGTATTTTTCATGCCCCCTGTATATATATATATATCACAACCAGTGTAACTTAAATTCTTTTACTCTCACACAGAACATCCCCCAACCAACATATAGACAACCACCAAACATAGATGACTAGATGCTCAAAGACACACAAACTCATAGACATTATCAACCGAATCACACACATACAAATTAGAATTATGATACGTATACACATATGAATTATACCCATGAGCACAACTTGACAGGACCGAAGGAAAACAAGCAACCGAAAAATAAAAATACCAGAATTTTCTTTTCTCCTGAATATTTCATTTTCTGATGAAGCTTAAATAAAAGTGAAACATGTTAAATTTATGAACATTTCCTATTTGTTCCTTATCCTATCATTCTATCAGATTCTAATCCATATTTGACCTTTATTTGATCCAAATTCATATCATATATACATGTGTATATATGCAAACATATGCACCAACATAGACTTATATATATGCATTTTTACAAGCACACAAACACTAAGAATGGATACTGGCCCAACATACTCAATGTATACCACTGAATCCTTATTTTTGAAAATGGAGGCCAAATTTGCATATCTTAGAAAGATTATATAATACATTATGAGCTAAATTACGACTTATTTTATATATATATATATATATATATATATATATATATATATATATTGTTTAATAAAACAAATAAAAATGTTATAAGAACAATGCTTGGTATAAAATATAAAAAATATAAAAACAGAGGCAATATAAAATATATATATATATATATATATATATATATATATATATATATATATATAAAAAATGATACTAAAATATTGCTACTTTCTTGTTAATTAATGTTTCATACAGATGCTCAGTTTGTTATATAATGTTCTCACAATCTTCAGGTGGTTCAAAGGATAAAGGATCTTTAACCTTCCAACAAACATGAATGTGTAAGTGTATGTGTTTATAGATATAAATTTACACATGTACACATATATTTTGCAAATAGTATCTTCATTGTAAAGATATTTTACCTGTTTTTTTTTCATTATAACCACAAGAAACAGAGGGCTGTGCTGTGTATCTAGTTTTCACAATGCTGAAACTACTTCTAAATTACTTCTAAACACTATAAAAATTGAATCACCTGACTAAAAGTATAACACTATAAAATTTCCATTCATATATTTTAACACTTTTACACTTATTAACACTTTGAAATTTTAAAGTACAGTTTAAAGACTTTATAAAAATATTCATTTGGGTCATAAAACTATTCATTTATTTTTAGGAATTTCCATAAAGCTGAATAAAAATTTTATGTCCAAATCTTTCTTTTTAGACAACAAAATATTTTCCTTTTACACCTAAAAATGAGTAGCAACAATTACATATAAAAGACATATGAAGGTGCAACAACCTGAATTTCGACTAGAGATTTTCACAATATTATGTCACATATTTTATTAATATTCACTACTGAAATAGTGGCATAGCTAGTGTTTTTGCTGCCCCTCCCCCAGAAGAAATACAATATTACAATGAACATTAGCCCTTAAAGTTTATATATATATATATACATACATACATACATATATATATATATATATATATATATATATATATATATATATATATATATATATATATATAAATATAAAAAGTGAATATTGAAGTCAACACTTCAAGGCAACAGGCTGTTTCATGCTAGATGCAATCTAAGTGTTGACTTCAATGTTCACTTTATATTTACACATGCTCTATCTCTGATATTGAGCACTTTATCCCATAAATATAGCACACCTTAAGAGTATATTTCTTCATATATATATATATATATATATATATATAGTCGACAAAATTATTCGTGCACCCATCAATTTTTAATATTTTTATCCATTTCTCAGAATCTAATGCCCGTATGATGCCAGGTTTTTTATATCTTAATATGCATGGAAAAAGGAATATATATTTATTATGCATTTGACACATAATTGTGGCACATGGCCGAAGGGGGAAGTGGGTTAAGGCTGGTCATCAGTAACTATCCTAGTTAACTGCATTCACAATCCATTCATTCAATACAATATACGCAGTCACCACAAGAACTCATCCATTGCCATTCATTCTACAATTAAATTACTACAATACCTTACATTCACAGGGAAACAAAAATTATTGAAATTATGCTATTGTTTTTTTATTTTCTGGAAACTCACCACAGAACAAAAATGATGCTTGGCGGGGAAGAAAAACCAATACCCCCCCTCTGCCCCAGCTAAGCCACTGCACTGAATCAAATCCATTGACAAGAAAGATTATGTTGGAAAATGAATATTTGTTGTATAAAATAAACGTTTTTTTCCCATCATTTACCTTCATATTTATTCAGTTAGACATAATTATAAACACACACACACATTGATACATACAAATACATTATCAGATAAACCAGTCCTAGAGGATGGCTTATCTGAATTCTTTAAATTCTAAAAAGAAACTTTAGATTAAATGTATATCTTCTGGATTCAGTTTGTATACGGCAAATTTTTTATGTGCACACTACTGTGAAGTTTTAATGAGCATCAACAAACCCAGAGACTTTAATGTCCAAATGATTATAATTGAGAATGACTTTTATTATTTATTCTCAGGAATTAATAAGGAATAAACAGAATAAAATGGAAGAAATATTGGAGAGAAATGAGGCACATAAACAGAAAATGCATAAACAATCATTGCTATTGTATATACACCTTTTTGCTCACTATATATATGCAGTCATACCCCAAATGTCCATAAATTTGATTAAAAAAGGTATGAACTTTTCATTCATAATTTGTAAATACATACGTGTGTGTGTGTGTGTGTGTGTGTGTGTGTGTGTGTGTGTGTGTGTGTGTGTGTGTGTGTGTGTGTGTGTGTGAATGAACACAGTTGTGAGTAATAAGTGTTGTATCACAGGAAATCTGAATGATGCTTGTGTTCTTTTTTATTTACAAGTTGATAACAAATCAACTATTCTTAAAAGTATCTCCAATAACATTTTTAGCTGTCTGGGCTTTTAAAAAAGTCACATTTTTTTTAAACAATATATATATTTATGGTTTTGTATAATGTATAGAGTGGATGTAAATCGTGTAATTATCCATCACACAAAAGGGATGGTAAACTGAAAAGTTCTCAGCCTAGTCAATAAGAATAAGTTGGCAAGTTAGTTAATTGTCATGTTATGTACATAAAAAACATATATTTTCTCAAAATATACTTTATATTTTTTCCTAATATTTAAGTATAGTGGCAGTTTTTAAAGCAAAAAATAGGGAGTTGCATTATACAGAGGTAATTTTTTGAAGAGATTAAAAATCTTGCATTTTTAGTTGCCGGTTGCACTATACACAGGTAAATTTTAAATGTAAATAATAATGTTCATCACTATAGGTTGATCAACCCCTGCTGGCCAGCAGCAGCAGCAGCAGCAGCAACAAAGATTATTTATTTTGTAAAAATACAAAATTGTGGCACAAGGTCGAAGTAGCAGCAGCAACAAAGAGCCACTTTGGCAACACACCACAGTACATATTTAAACAACCTCAATTTTAAGCAAAATAAAGTAAAAAACAATATATGTGTATATAGTACTTTTTACTTATTTTCTCACCATTTTGGAGTAGCTTTTTATAAAGAAGAATGAAGACCATCTATTTGCTATAAAATATGTCTAGGATGATGCCTAGTATTGCAGTATTTGACTACATTAAACCTATTAGTATTTCTCAGAAGCTGGGGTCGCATTATACACAAGCTATATGAAAAAGGTTTTTCACAAAAAAATTCAGGAGTTGCATTATATATGAAGTAAACTTATACATGAGTATATACAGTAGTTTGACAAAATTCTATTGGGAATGTGCAGATGGCATTGATTCTAAAATTTTGATGATGACATTTATTGATAACCATAAATTTTTTTTGTGATTTGTTTCGTTCTTTAGGACTTCATTTGACTAAAGTCATGTTTACACTGATGTGATTAAATATGTACATAAAGGAGTGGGAACACTGAAATTTTAAATCAAATTTAAAAAATTTTTCTTTTTAAATATGTGTTCTGGGCATATAGTCTAGCTGATTTCATTTAGTTTCTTTTTCTTTATGTTTTTATGACTTTTGTTATTAAATATCCCACATTATTATTATAGAAGATCTGCCAAGAAAGGTGAAATATTGTAAGAACCTGGACATAAATTTACTGTGGATAATCTAGTGATTAAAGCACTTTCAATACATTTTAGTAAATTGTTTTATCTTTTAACTAAAGTGGCATTTTCTAAATCAAAGTTATGGATAGACTCATTACAGTGAGCAACTAATGAATTGAGTATGTTGTTTGGAAAAGATCACTTTTGTGTTCAGATAATCTTTTATTTAGATTTCTTGAGGTTTCTCTAATGTATTCCTTGTGGCAATTATTACAAGTGATAAAATAAATCTCTCCTTCTAGTTTTAGAATATTATTATTTTGTTTTGTATTAATTAAGTCTTTTATTGTTTTAGAAGTAGTTATAACAAATTTTATACTAAGCTTATATAAATTCTTTTTAATTGTAGTTGGTAGGTAGAATAATATATTTTGATTTGTTGGGTTGGTCAGAATAGTCTACTCTCCTATTTTGAAATATTTTACAAGACTTTTCTTTTGCATTGAATATCAAATAATTAGGGTATTGGAGGAGCTTAAAAGTATTTTCAATCTATTTCTCCTCTTCATGTAAATATTGAGGGCTACAAATTCTCAGGGCTTTTAAATAGAATCTAATGATTATTTGCATCACAAAAAAGAATTTTTTTTTCCACTTTGTAAGAGATTTTCCTAAAATTGTTCTTAATATATAAAAAATTATAAATTGTTTTTCTGTATACATACATACATAAATATATAGTCAATGGATTAAATCCTACAGATTACCTTAATTTATTGGTTTAAGACATATGTTCAAAAGCACTATTCAGGTTTTGTTTGATCAGGAAGTTCTACATGGTTGATTTGGTCTAAGGCGTGTCAAATCAAATGATAGTTTCCCCTAGGAGATGCAGGTTCAAATCCTGTCAGAGGACTTATATTTTCAAATATTCAGGCCAGTAGATGTAAATAAATAAATATACTGTTTAATAAATAAATAAAAACATTGCATCTACTCTAATATGAGTACTCATTTAAAAAATAATGTTTAAACAAATAAATTAAAAAATCTGTCAGATTTAATCCATTTCCTAAAGAATTGTCTTTGTTTACATTAAGATACAGAGCAGATATATATATTTTGAGAATTGTGAAGATAGGTGTTCAAAAGCATTATTCGGGCATTGTTGATCAGATGGTCCGATGTGGCTGAGTTGGTCTAAGGCATGTCAGATCAAATGTTTCAACAAATAAATTAAATATATATATATATATATATATACATACATATATATATATATATATATATATATATATATATATATATATATATATATATATATACCAATAATAATATATACTAATTGTATAAAGCACACGCATAATTCCATGTAATAAATGTGATAAAATTTATATTGATGAAACACCAGTAAGTTTTTAAATATGCATCTAAGAAAACCTTATAGAGCCATAAAAATTGAATCCAGGTAAAAAAAGGCACAGGAAAAAAAGAAACAAGACAATGTTAGCCTGTTTCTGTGTCTTTCTTTAATAGAATTTTTTTAACCTTAACCCTAACCCTGAAGACACCATAAATAGTAGAAATCTCGGATTTCAGGGTTGTTGTGGATCAACAATACTTGGATTTAGTGAAAAATAATTTTTACACCTCCAGCCATCCATGGCTAGAGGTGTAAAAATTATTGTTCACAGTAATGTGTAGTTCAAAAATCTGCTACAATAAGTTCATGTATACCAAACATGTCACCCACAAAACCAAGTTGTGACTGCTTCCTGTGGTTTTTTTCCTAGCCAAAATTGTTATTTTTTTTGTGACTTTTTTATTGCCCAATTAAAAAATATGTGATGTGTCAAATTCGTTATGCTCCCATGTACAATATATAAACCTTCCTTACACTTTTAAAAATGCTAAAATGGTTAAATTTATTTGTAAATATTCTAGAAAAATTGTCAATCATCAATGATATCATGATTCAATTTGATTAATTAAAAAGTAGGTTTTTATTACATATCATTTTTTCTGGTTAAAATAATATTTAAAGAAAATAATATTACTGGTTAAAGACCTTCTTAAAATTTTATTATAAATCTTAATTTTAATTATATTTTAAATTTTATTTCAATATTTCCCTTAACACCTAAATTATATCATCATGAATAATAATTTGAATTATATGTCTTCATTAATTTCTTTAGATATACATAATTTATTTTTTTTGGTCTCACTATTTTTTCCTTCATCATATCACTACATTTATTTTAAACTTTTTCTATGTACAAATCTCATTGATAGTTCACAGATATCTATTTCATTTACAAATGTCTAATTTTAAATTATTAACTGTTAATTTTTCAAAAATGTTTAAATTAACCACAGTTTTTCTAAGTAGCAATTTTGTCATGGCAATGATTTCTTAATTTTACAGTCATATGCACAGTAAAAATAGGAAGAAAAACTTCAGCTTTGATTAATGTTTAAAAAAATTATATTCTTCAACATCTTTTTGCTCTTGTAACCTTTCAAAAATGCATCAAAATGACCCTAACTTTAACAAAAAGTTTCTGACCTGAAAATCTATTCTAAGAGGAGTTAACCCAGACAGACAGCTATAAATAATTTATACATAGAAAATAGGCACATAATTGTTCATGTCAGAGCTCTTATATTTATTTCAAATCTATTTACTTATGATAACACAGTTATTTTTAATTATATTCAAACAAAAGTGCTAACTGATAGTTAATGAAAGTTAATAAAACAGTGTATTATTAATTATGTAAGAATTTTTAAAAGCAACTTACATCATTTTTTGGTTACAATGTTACAACAAAGATATTTTTCTAAATTTACATTAAAAGTTTTCTTTTAACAATTTTAAGAAATTCTGGAAAATCAGTATGCTTGTTTTCTAGATGTATTCATTGGAAATTGCTACAAATAAACTAGCATAGTACCGATAAAAAAAAATTATAAAATTATTCACATATAGATTACAACTTCTGCTTAGGTTCAGTGTGTCTGTACTGTGTCCCTTCCTAGCATCATAGTAGTATCTGTGCACTTTTACCTAGGAACAAAGTGTTGCTTCTCAGCATTTCCCCTTAAGAAAGATCAGTATAATATCTGTGCATTGTGAAAATTCACACATACACACATATGCACACACACACACACACACGCACACACACACACACACACACGCACACACATAGGTCTTGTGAAATTCAACTCATCAGGTTTGTCTGATTTTTTTTTCATTGTATTTTTCTAACTTTTGAAAGAGTTGTTGAACATCCAAATCAAAATTGTGGATAAACTGACCAAACATCATGTTTTTGTTTCGAGCAATAACTACAGTAAATTTAAACCCAAAATTTCAAGAATTCAAATAAAACATTAAATTACAAAGAATATTTTTCTAAATTTTTTAAGATTACTGGGCATATAAAAAAGGTGTTCACGTCATTTTCTTCAATTATGTTTTACAGATAAAGTCTCTGTGGAACAACATTAGACCAGTCATCAGGCTATCAGCACATCAAAACAGCTACTGACAGGTTAAAAAATGCATTTCTGTAATATATTAAACTTAGCATAAATAATATTTGTATGACGAAATTGATATACACACAATGGTAGTAGTCATCACTTTGTGTCCCAAGTCTATCTCAAGTTCTGCTTATATAGTGGTATGGTTATTTCTAATTAGTATTAGCCAACTAATCCCACTACACCTCCCAGAACCTTTTCGGTTTAATTCCTTGAGTTGACCTATTGCTTCTCCTACATACCCTCCTCCTTTCACTGATTTCAAGAGGATTTCTCATTATAGGAGATCTCGACCTAACTTCAATATCCATTGTTTCGTTTTCTGATTCCTCAGAAAACCCTTGAGAACTCATTGTCTTTTCTGATCTATTATTTTGTTCTTCTCTATCCTCATTTAACTCATCAGTATCTTCAGTTTCTGAGTCTTCATGGTTTGGGCACAATCTTAGTTGGTCAACATGCGCCAATAGAACTCTACCATACTTGGAAACCAACGCTGTATTTTGTCCCTTCTGCATTACAAATCTTACTTTTTCTGCCCCCCTCTTCTCCATTTCTCTTGTACCATATCTTCTCATTTGTTGAGTATGACAATGTTAATGATGCTCTGATTTGTCTTCCCATTAATGCAGATGGACTTTGTAATCTTCTAGCATTAGGTATTGTCCGATAACTTAATAACAGGTTTGGTAGAAAATTTTTGATTCTTTCATGCTGTGGGGAGAAGGCTTTTAATCCCATTTTTATGGTTTGCACCATTCACTCCGCTATTCCATTTGATTGCGGATGATAAGGAGGAGTTTTATATGGTATGCATCCAATGTTTCTTCACCATGAACACAAGTTTTCATCACAAAACTCTGGAGCGTTGTCTGTTACCAACGTCCTTGGTACAACATTCCTGGCAAAGACTATTTGTGAAATTTCTTGTACTGTATCTGATTTTCTATCCTGAATCCTAAAAACTTTGGACCATGCCAAAAATGCATCCACCAATATCAGACACAAACCTATACCATTTACATATGCATGGTCCATGTGAACTCTGCACCATGGTTCAGTTTCCTTTGGACACGAATGTGTCTTGTTCTGTCAAAAATTTTTATCTCCGCACATTTAGGACATTTATATACATATGTCTCTACATCACGATTGTGACCAGGCCACCAGGCTTCCAATTTTACATGTTTTTGTGTAGAAGCTATTCCACAATGCACATCATCATGCATGCTTTTGATTACCTGTCTTCTACAATTTTCTGGTGGTACCACCAGATCTCCAATGCAAACTATGCCATTCTCTATTGTCAATTTATATCTGATCTCTTTGTATGGTCTTTCTGCTTTAGAACAATTACTCCATTTGATGTTCCTTATTCTCTCTATGATCCTATTCAATACTGGATCTTGTAGAGTCTCCATTACAAGTCTATTAATGGCCATACATCGGTCTTCACCCAATGTAAAATTTCATCTTCTACTTTCTTATTTTTCCTGTGTTGCTCTGGTCATGCTCCATACTATAGCCAACACTTACTTTTTAATATTTGAATAGTTCTTTTTGACTGGCGTTCACTTCCTGGAAAGATACATCACTGAGCATCCTTCCTGTGACAAAATTTGCTGATACAGACTGTCCACTCGGATCTGTTGTTAAAGTGACTTCTTTTTTAGGGTAAAAAATCATGACAACCGGTAATGTTAACTTCAATTTAACAAAAACTATTTGGTGGATATTAGTCCACTGAAACTCCTTATTTTTCCTTCGTAAATCAGCAAAAGGCTCAATTCTTTCTGAATATTTTGGTAAGAACTTGCTATAGAAATTAACTAATCCAAGAAATGATTCCAACTCTTTCTTATTACTTGGAGGTGAAACATTCAATATTTTCTGTATCAACCTTGAGTCCGGTGAAGTATTCTCCTCTGAGATTTGATATCCCAAAAACGTTAATTTTTTGCACTTGAATATACATTTATCCTTGTTTAAAGTCATTCCTGCATCTCTGAGTATATTCATTACCATTTTAGTTTTCTGTTTTAATTCTTCTTCAGTACAGGTGCTCAACCCAATATCATCCTGGTATATTATTATATTTTTTACTTTTCCTTCTAGTAGATTTTCCATTGCTCTCTGAAAAATCGAACTGGCTGTCTTAACTCCAAATGGTAAGTGAGTCCATCTCAATGAGCCTATGAGTGAGTTTATGGTTGTAATTTCTTTGAATTCATCGTCTATTTGGATTTGGTTGTATGCATTTTTTAAATTGATTTTAGCAAAATATTTCATTCCTGCAAAGGAATACAATGTGTTTTCTACATTTGGAATAGGATATGAATCTGAACAAATTTTGTGATTTACACCTACATTATAATCGCTACAAACCCTAACATCACCATTAGGTTTCCTTACAACAACAATAGGAGATGCCCATTTACTGCCTCCTGGTTCAACATGTTGAAGTATTCCTTCTTTTACCATTTTGTCCAGCTTTGGTTTTATATGTATGGGAAGCCTACAACTTTGAAAATATGATGGTGTAACATTTCCTTTTAGCTTAATGCTTGCTTTATAATTTTTTAGTGTTCCTGTTTCAAAACTTCTAATATTGACAGCATTCAGTAATTGTGTACTATCAACATTCACTAAGTCAATACCTATTAGGCCATAACTTTTTATACAATCCACTACTATGATGGTGATTGTTTCAAATCTCTTTGCTGTTTCAAATGTCCCTTGAAAAGAACCTAACGTTTTGATACAGGTTCCATCAAATTGTTTTAGTTTTACTGGGCTTCTTCTTAACTTCAGTCTCCTTAATTTTTCCCCAAAATTTCTAGGAATGAGAGTTACCTCACTTCCTGTGTTGACTTGCATCTTTAAATTTATACCATTCAACTTTATACCCTTGAACGTATTCCTTTTATTTTTATTTTCTATCGTAAAAACATCCGTTTGATTTTTTCTTCCGTCCTGCACTATTTCCACATTTTTGACATTGTTGTTTTGCCATTTACACACAGCTGTAAAATGATTCTTTTTTTTTTCTACAATTATCACATATCTTTCCCCATGTCAGACATTTTCCTCTATTTGGCTCATGTTCATAACTGCAATACTTGCATTTTGATTTTTTTTTTTTAATGGCACATATTTCCATCATTTCTTCTTGTTGGATTTTTTTATATTATATTTATCAATCAACTCATCCAGCTGTATAAATTCAATACATGCTTCCAAATTCATATTACTGGATTGCAACCTCTCCAGAGTTTTAAGTCCTTGTGTAGTATCATATAATCCTTCCACCAGTCAGAGCTGAATCAGTTCCTCCTCTATTGTCATTCCATTTCATCCAAGTTAATTAAAGTCACAATACCTACTAATATCTCTTAGTCTACTGAGATATTTCCTAATAGGTTGTCCAGACTCTTGTCTTAATGCTAGAAATTTCCATGCAATGACCAATCTTTTTTTTTGGTTGGATACTCTTTAAAATTATGTCCTTAATGTCTTTAAAGTTTCAATTTCCTCTGGGTAAGTCATTAAGGACACTTACATAATGGCTTTACATCCTGTGGTGGCCATAAATAAATCTGTGATTTGTTTCTGCTTTTGGTCATCTGCTAATTTCTTCATTCTGGCCATTGCCTCAAAACACTTTAACCAAATAATAACCTCTTCAGGGCTTTCCAAATCCAGCATAGTTTCATTCAGCGATGCCATTTGTTACAAAATTGATATATACACGATGGTAGTAGTCGTCACTTTGTGTCCCAAGTCTATTTCAAGTTCTGCTTATATAGTGGTATGGTTATGCTAATTAGTATTAGCCAACTGATCCCACTACAATTTGTTTCAAATCAGATTAATTATATTTTAAATCAGCTAATATTTCTCAAATAAAGTTTCAGAAAAGTATATTTTATTTTTGGAAGAATTTTTAATAAAGAGGATTACATTGCAATGAAAGATGGCTAAAAAAAAGATTTAATCAGCTATTTTATCAAAAAAAAAAAACACTCCTGCCAGTAAATTTAAATTAGTTTTTAAAATATAGCAAAGTATTTTGCTTATTGGAAAAATTAAATTTAATCTATTAGCTTGGCATTAAAACTAAAATAAAAGTGTAGGGATACTGAAGATGCTTATCTCCCTTTGGTGGAAGGTAAGTCCTGTGGTCACATGACTACTGCTTCGTGATGTCACTCTATACAGTGACACAAAGTGGGAGTCAATTTTTCAGTTCATGAATAGCAACTAAACAAGAAGGTTGCTTTCTTCTAGCCTGGGTCAAATGCCCAGGCTGAGGCTAAATCTGACTCCTCAGTTTACAAACACATGATACCATTTCTCTTTGGGACATAGCTGAATTTAGTATGTTTAATTCTGGAGTCATAAAAATGGTTTCTTCGGGTCAGGAATGTCTTCAAATTATATGTAAGACCTTTCCTTTTTGTTCCTCCTTATATTTTACTTTGCTGTTGGATATATATAATATATAGTTCTCCACATAGAACATGTGTATATATGTATATATATGGTTTTGTGTATGTCATAGTACATAAAAGTCTCTCTAAGAAATAAGCATGTTTGTCATCCTTTTTTCATTCAGCTATTCTATTACATCTATGAAATATTGGTGTTGCTATATCATTGATATAACAATGCCCATAACAGGAAAGACATATATGGGAAAATAAAACTTTCTTCTAAGCACTCTCATAACAAGAGCTTTAAGAAAGATTTTTCATTTTCAAAAATTAATTTTAAATCTTAGGTATCATGTTTTTTATGGAGGTCCCTAGTTTAATGCATCAATATTATTTAGAAAAAAAGAAATATGAGGAGGATACTGAAAATTTCTTGGCGCAACTCACCTCTCAAAATATGACTAAATGACCAAAATATTTTTTGGGAAGGGCTTCTTGGTCAGTTTGAGAACTTTTCAGCATGTTGTTAAATCAGTAAAATGCTGTTATAGTCTATATGTCACTTGGTTGATTACCTCTTGGTCAGGTATCAGATATTTTAATCAGAGTAGAATTCATGTTAATTTTATTTATGTTTGCGTTTAGCATGACAAAAGTAGTGGACAAATAAATAGATAAATAAACAGAAAATCTTGCATTGTTCATTATATAGTTAGATTTGAAAATTTAAAACCTATCTATGTTTCATATTTTGTAATATTTAAAACTTAATTTTCATTATTAAGTAAAATTTCAAGTTATATGCTCCTTTGAATAGGTTTTGATATAAATTTTAGAAATTGTAAAAAAAACTTTTTTTGCAATATGGTAATATGTGAATGACTTCAGAACAAATTTAATGCTCAACTAGTTTAGTATAAAAAGAGAAAAAATTTTAAAATATGTTTGAATTTGATTATCGCAGATTTTAGATGTACAAAGGTGGCAGTTAAGAAAAATGCTCTGTTTAGAGCTTTCTTAAATACTTGATAATGATCCTCACCATCCTAGAAATGAAGATAGTAAATCTAGTCTCTATATTTTTAGTGCTTATATCTAAGTTTATCATCTGGATTCTGATGAAAGGGGATGCAGCAGAATTAGATTTGAAAGAGGACAAGAGCTCTGTAGTTTTGTTAAAGATACTGGAACAAGAAATATAATATTTATGATCAGACTGATATCAGAGAGTGAAAATGACCTTCCTGATGGCATCAATCCTCAACTCAGTATTTATACTGATGATACAATTATTTACTCCTGTCTTAATAGTAAGTCTGATCAATTCGATAAGATCAAATTGGCAGCTGATCTCAAAAATGACCTATAGTCTGCTGTGAACTAGGATAAGGAATAGCTTATTAATATCAACACTTCCAAAATGAAATTACTCTCTATTTGAAAGAACTCTTTCTGCCTTCCATTATGGCTGATGCTAACCTCCAGGAGAGTGACTCATTGCACCTTCTCAGGCTAACATTTTCCACTGACATGAAGTGGAAAGATTATATTGAATCAACTGCTAGGTCTGGTTGGTTCACTATGTTGTACTAGACAATTCTTCTCTCCAAAATCTATCTTACATATTTATAAGTCTACCATTGCATTGTGGTCTGGTGCTCTTACTATATATATTTAGAGATTCTTGATAAAACCCAAAATAAAATCTGCAATGTTATTGGTGCTGACCTGGCATCTTGCCTTCAGTCACTTTCCCACTGCTGTAATGTGGCTTCCCTGTGTCTTTTTATAGATACTTTCATGATAATTGATCAGATGAGCCCTTTGCTATGGTACCTAGACTTTATGAATTTAAGTACAGTACTAGTTTAGTGGTGAGGTCTCATCATTTTACAATTAAAATGGTTAGATTTAACCATGAGTTCTATGCTAACAGTTTCTTCTATCACATTTTTTGCTTGTGGAACTCTCTTTCAGCTCTAGCTTTCCCATTCAACTTTGATCTTCAAAAATTTAAATAAAATGACAGTTGTTATCGTCTCTCTTCTTAATTCTTGTTCTTTTGTTATTCTTTTTCTTAATAGTATTTTTCTTTTTTTTTATCATACTCTCTAACACTCAGTAACCCATTGCACCTTAGTGGCCTTTTTGCCTTGCTTGGGATGAAATTAAAAAATTGCAGAAGTATGCATAGCTATGTTTCATAGACTACACAAAAGCTTTTGATAAGAAATGCATTATTATAGTGATCAACAGGATCATCAAATTCTTTCATCTTTTTTGAGTTCACCAGGCATTCATCTCTGTTGATGTTCTCATCTTCCTGAAGTGCTCTTCTATTGCAAAATCAGTTTGTTCACCATTATCAAACATTTCATTCACTGCTTCAATGAAATTTATTGTTGTTTTCATGATGTCTCCTTCATCTAATACAATGCAAAAATTATAGATTCTTGGTCAGTAACCCCTGTGTCTTGAGGACTATACATCTGCACAAAATATTTCTGATTCTGAATTTCATTAACAATGAATGACTTCATAATATTCTCGATGACTGACAGTAAACAGCTTGTTTTTCTTGTTTTTTTTTTTTTATTTTGTTAATATCAATGCCATATTTACATGTACTTTTCATTTTTTTCTTTTGCTTTTGCTACAGTCTTTTCCCATTCCATACAAACCTTGACTCATCCTGGTTATGATGATAAACTACATCTGGCAGCAAGGCCTCTGATTGGGAGATTGAAGGCTTTGAGGAGTATAGAACCACCTCTTAATTGCTGTTAGGATCCCAGCGATGGTCAAAAGAGTGAACCCCCAAGCAAAAATCAACAGTACATTTTTATAATAAAATAATGAACAATAGATTTTTATAGCAAAATGCCAATCAATGCAACACTAAAAAAAATATAAAAACACATTTTTATAGTAAAATTACTAACAATGCAGTTTATGATTTACAAACTATATATTTAAAAAACATACCTTTACTCTGAAAGTATAAAATTATGTACAAAATCTGTAGCTGAAAGCATAAAATTATGTACAAAATATTTATATTTCAGCATTAAATTACCCATAGAGATCGACATGCAGCTAAACAAAATCAACCAACAAAACTTGACAACCTTGTTTATGCAACTAACTAAAGATAAAGCAAATTGGGAAGAAAATAATATCTTTTTTAAAATGTTCTTGAAAGTTCTGTTAAAACTTTCTAAAATTTTTTTAATTATTGTAAAAATGTTTAACTTGAAAAAAAGTCTTTATTATAAAAATGAGCTGATTCTCTGTCCATCACACACTGTCTGCATGTGACTTTGCATGTGTGCAGTAGCATACAGCAGGAGAGGCAGAGAGTGTGACAGCCCAGGCATCTATGTAAGGAGGGCATTCAAACAAAGAGTGGAATAAAAATTTAGTTTATATTTAATTTGAATGAATGTGTTTATTTCATTTCATCTGTTTTTACATATTCAAAATGTCCTACTTTCTCATATTTCTCAGTACTAGGCCCTATAGGTCTCCCTACTTGAGTCTTAGGAGCATCCAATCAAGGAGTTGGCCCTGCGTATCACCAAACCTCTCCACATCACTGCATGTGCGCATGTAATGTATGCGTATGCCTGTGTTGCAAGTGAGTGACTTACATGTGCTTGTGCCATTTAACGTACAGACACATACATTTCAACTTATACTCTTTTCCTGTTACTCAGGCATTGCTGCCAAACAGAAAAGAAAATTAGTCCTTTTAACATAAATGCCCATTTGTTTGCATGTGAGCATGTATATTTTAATTCAATAATTAACCTAAAAGTATTTCTACAAAGTTAAAAATAAAAAACAATGGCCTAGTGATTAAAAGTGTTGCTTTATGAATTTATCAACATAGTGGTTGTGAGTTCAATCAGTGTATACTTGCATTCATTGAACTCAGTAGAAACAGACGAGCAAAAACTGAACAGTATTAAATAAAATAAGAACTAGATGATATTCCTAGACATGAGCAGTGGAACAAAAATAGTCTACCCATATGGGTTAAATAAAGGGTTCAGTTCAAAATTCCCCGTAGGTCACCCTGTAGGTCACCCAAATTGACATACAAAGATAAGGAAAGTAGTCCAAATATAAATAAAATAAAAAACTTTTAAAAAATATTACCAAATAATTTCCAAAAGAGTTCATTAAAATCTTATAATTAACTGAAAAAAATTAACAGTTTTTTCACCAAGAAATTAATCATGCCATTTTGTTCCTTTCATTCCACTTGTGCTATTTTGATCCAAATTCTTTGGTCAATTTTTAAAAGTTTAACTTAAATTCACTTTATCGTTATAAGTAATAAACTGGACATTTACTTTGTGGCTATGTCTATGCTGTCAGAGACTACAATAAATAAATATGAATAGACTGATATAGATATATGATGGACAGGAAGAGGCTGATATCATTAGATAGATAGAGAGTGAAATAATTATCGGTAAGAAACTAAAGCTGTAAGAGAAAGAAAAGCTGATTATTTTTATTTATTTATTATTTCATTTTACAACCATCCACACATATAAGCAAAGAGATAGTTTGAGGGACATTACAATGTTGATAAGTTTTTTTTTCTTTTCTCCAACTTTATGAATTTATTTCTCAAGCCAGATTAGGGGGGGGTGTTCAAACTGAGTAGAAGGCGTATGCATTAACAATGTCTTATTTCAAAATCAGTCAAATTGTGTGCATATGTGCATGTCAGAGAGAACTGTAAAGATTTTTATAACTTATTCTGAAAAACATCCATGTGAAGTCAGAATTGGTGTTTGACAAAAAGTGAATGGTAAGCAAAGAGGCATAAAAGAGCAAATTTGAAGTAATAAAACTTAAGATCAATTCAAACAAATAAATTCTTTAAGAAAGAAAAAAAAAAGTAATTTGAGCTAATTTAAATTTTAAAAAAATAATTTGAGCTACTTTAAATTTTCTTCAGAACAATTTCATATGAGGTCAGTAGCTTCACAAAATGTTATTGTTATATAGAAATAAAGTGTCACTGCCAACACTGGAGTTTGAACACAGATCACCAGAGAGCAAACACAGGCAATCCAATTTTGAATAAGTAGATCACATGATGGTAAAGAAAATCTATATATGGGAACCAGTGTGGTGTCTAAGTGATCACTATACAGATTACTATTCAGATCACTATATGGATTACTATTCGGATAACTATTCAGTGGTAACTTTTCAAGATGAGGACAATAGTCCGAATAATGTAAATAATGTACATAATACCTCATCTCAGAAAACAGAAACACTATATTATTTTTAAAAAAATAAATAAGCAAATGCATGATGTTGGGTGTGAGAGAAAAGGAGGAGGAAGATGTAGAAGAAGAAGAAGGAGGCGGTGGAAGAAGAAGAAGAAGAAGAATGTATCGGTGGTGGGGTTTTAAGTGAAATGTAAATTTTTTTTTTCTTAAAGAATAATTCTACCACAATGAATTGACAAAAATGTCATTTAATGAAGATTTTTTTTCATATTTTTATTTTGTGAAAAACTTATGCTGACTTCTTTTCTGTAATTTTTCTGACTATACAGAAACTTTGCATAAAAATAAACTACATAGATCTTTAATGGCAAGAAAAAGTTTTTGTTTTCTTTAATGTCATGTCACTTCTAGGTATAGGTGATCATAGCTCTCCACAGATGATGACCTTCTCTAAGATTTTGAATTCAGAGTGGTTCTTATTATGCTGCCATCCAAGTCTAAAGAGTCTAGTCAACCCTGCTATTTTACCCATAACCAGAAGAAGAGATGGATTCATGCCTTTCCCAAGGGTATTTGTACCAAAGTAAGGGAAAGAGACCAGGCTGAGATTTGAACTCTTATCACCAATTCCGTTTTCCATTCTGTTATACAACATGCATATTCAAAGTATTCCATGTATATATTCGCCATTGCTGGCGATAATGGTGAGCTGATTGCTAAGCCCTCATTTTGCTGATATATGTGTGATCCCATTCCGGAGAGAGTTGTTTGTGTACAGAAAGTCAACATCTCCATCAGATTATCTATTGGAATACTGATCAGTTCTTCTAGGGATTAGTCAGAAGCCAATCTGTCTCTGACTACTGAGAGTGCCTCCTCTGCGGGTACCTTGGTGAACAAACTCACCACATCCAAGCTTACCCTCTGGTTGGATAGGATGGGAGCATTTTTTATTATTTCCACAAAGTGGGCAGAGTTTCGGACATAAGAAGACTTTCCGATCAATGGGTCAATTATATCTACAAGAAAGTGACTCAGAGGGTGGCACACTGAGCTTTGGCAACTAACAATATATGGAGTGGAATACCGTCTTTTAGAATCTTAGGAGACCCCGTATATGTGAGTAACTTGGTGTAATGCTGCGATAACTGCCTATACGTTTTAGGTATGAAGTGATCCTTGTTCTTGATTAGTATCTGTGACAGTTTGCATTCCGTTTTCATTGTAAGGTATATATATATTGAAGAAAAAAATGTATGACAAAGTGTAAAAGTTTTTGTGTGACATGTTTTGTCCTTTAGGACTTCATCAGAATAAATTTGTTACATTATGCGACTACATATGCGCACAAATGAGGGATGCTAGGATATAAAATTTATGTATTGTTTTCTCATATATATATATATATATATATATATATATATATATATATATATATATATATATATATTAAAGCCATTGATGTCTGTTGGCTTTTAAATCTGCCCACTGAAACCAGAAAGTGTTTTATATATATATATATATATAAAAATATAGTTTTAAGGTGTGCTATATTTATGGGGTAAAGTGCTCAGTATCAGAGATAGAGCATATGTAAATATAAAAGTGAACATTGAAGTCAACACTTAGAGGTGACAGGCTGTTTCATGCTAAACACAATCGTCAGGCCTAGCGATTGCGTCTAGCATGAAACAGTCCTCCAGCTCTGAGTGTTGACTTAATATTTTATACACATATATATATATATATATATATATATATATATATATATATATATGTTCATTTATATATATATATATATATATATATATATATATATATATAAAAAAAGACTTTCTGGCTATATATATATATTGGAGCATTATCATCTTGGAAGATGCAGTCACCATCAGGGAATAAAGTCTGGGCCACTGGATGAATATGATCTCTCAAAATGTTCAGGTAATCTTTGATGTTGTTTCTACCACGCAGGGCAACTATTGGACCGAGACATTTCCATGATATGGCGGCCCAAACTATCACTGATCTACCTCCATGCTTTACTGTTGGAGGAAGGTAGTCAGGGTTGTAAGCTTCTTTGGGCTGCCTCCACACATAAGCTTGCCCTGAAGTTGGGAAAAGAGAAAAACTGGACTCGTCTGAGAATAAGACTTTCTTCCATTGGTCTGCTCATGGAGCTCATGACAAACAGTTTTAGCAGAAACTGGAATATTCAGATGATCATTCAACTCAGCAGCCACTTTGGCCACAGTAGTCCGATGATTTTTTTTGATTTCAATGACGTCAGTCCCTGTCAGTAAGTTTGCAAGTCCAGCCCAAATTGCTATGGTTGCTAGAGGCTTTACCCTGTTTCTCAAATTGCGTCATAGTTCTTGATATGGTAGCTGGAACCAAACAGTTCAGCAACCTTAGCGATTGAGGCTCCTGCCATGCAAGCTCTAACAATTTTTCTTTTTTCGAACTCGAAGAGGTCACACATTTAGCTTAAATTGTACTAAATTCTAAAAATAAATAAGACAAAGACTGTAAATTAGATAAATAAACGTATTTACAATAGATATAACCTGCAATTACGAAGTTTTAGTTAAAGTTCTTAATATAATAGGTCTTTGGAATATAAGAGTGTAATTTGCACCTCTTCCAATTATTTTGTCCAACACCTGTATATATATATATGTATATATATATATAAATATAAAAATGAACATTGAAGTCAACACTTAGAGGCGACAGCCTGATTCATGCTAGACGCAATCCTCGGGCCAACGGATGTTCACTTCTTATATTTACACACAGTCTATCTCTGATATTGAGTCTTTATCCCATAAATATAGCACACCTTAAGAGTATATTTCTTCATATATATTATATATATATATATATATATATATATATAAAAGAATTTCTGGTTTCAGTGGGCTGATTTAAAAGTTAACAGATATCAATGGCTCTAATATAATATATATATATATATATATATATATATATATATATATATATATATATATATAGTTTTAAGGTATACTATATTTATGGGATAAAGTCCTCAATATCAGAGGTAGACCACACACACACACACACACACACACACATACATACATACATACATACATATATATATATATATATATATATATATATATATATAAAACAAACATACAAGCAAACACTTCCTGGTTTCTGGTTTCTGGTTTCTGGTTGTCAGATCTGATAAGGTAATTTAATTTATTGCCCCTCTTATCCTCAAAAATCTCAACACATTTTCCTTACACACACAGTTTTGTCTTTCATTCCAACCTGAAGAAGCCAGGACCAACAAATATCAGCGAAATGCAATGTCAATATTTTTTCCCCTTTCCACATGAATAAACATATATTAAGTGGGAAACATGTGGTAAGCTTACTATAAATCCCATTTTTATCAGAACTGTTCCAATTTGAGTGGTCTGCCCTGCTATTAGTATATTTGTATATGGGCCCCAAAGCTTAAGTGATGTTGGGTCATGAAAACATGGACTAAAACCTATAATAAATACTGAAAACTGTCTCGGCTTGATAGATTATGATAAATATATCTACTGTGGAGTGCTACTAAATATCTTTACAGGGGATAAATATGATATTTTTTTCAATATCATGTCCCTTCACAATATAGGCAATAATGACTCTCCACATGAATTGTCTTCTCCATTGTTTGGAATTCAGAATTTTTCTTCTCCTAGATTGTTTGTCATCCAAAGCTAGAGAGTCCAGTCTACTCTACTATTTAATCCATATCTGAAGGGAGAAGAGATGGATTCATGTCTTTCCCAAGGGTATTTTTGCAAAAGTGAACACAAAAGACTAACCTGGAATTTGAACTCATCTCTCTGATTCCACTTTCATCCATTAAACTTAACTGCATATCCCCTAAATGTGAATAGGCTTAAAAAAAAGAACAAATGAGGAATAGCTTGCTTGCATTCATAGGTCTCCGGGCCTTGGTGACAGCTGATGTTGCCAACACATCACAAATATTGACAATCAGGGAAATTTGAACTTCTATCTGAAATATTTCTTATAGTACTTAAAAAAAAAAAAAAATCTTTTAAAATAAAATAAAAGTAATTATACCTTTAAATAAGGGGCCCATGGGTAAATATCTTGGTATCATGGTGGGCCAGTCCATTGCTAGGTAGTAGCCATAGTAACAGTGAAATAGGACTGTTAACAGTGTTAGTCTACTACTACAACCTAGCACACAGATTCTGCCTGAACAGGAAAAAAATTACTGAAAAATAGAAAGCAGCTGGTAAATAATGATAGCACTGAGATGGGAAAGAAAGATGTCAGAAGTACCCAGGGCATAGCTGGAGACATTATATACAATATGAAAATACATTTATAGAACAGGTTGATATGGCATTTCATTGGTCAGTTCCTTTTTAAGGTTTTTGGAACTATTTTTTGTAATGATCAGGGCTTTTTGTAATGATCAGTCTTTTTCAATTTGTTTTACTGACAGACATAAAAATCTTTCATTACCCATAATATTTGCATTATTGGTAAGTATAGATATTTTAATAAACTAGTAAAGTACTTTTTCCAGATTGTACTGGAAGTCTATCATTTCTCTACCATCCCTGTTTGCAATTCTTCTATAGTGCAAACAAAACATCAAGCAGTCATATAAATTCCATTTTGAAGTTACAGAAGATTTCTTTAGGCCAAATGTTTCTATCTTGTTTTTTTTTCACCTACAATTACTGTAAATGAGATGATGAGCATAACATACTTAATATTCCTCTTTCTCTTTTCCTTCCTAAAAATTACAATAACTATTTTTGATTTTTTTTTTTGCTTTTTGTTGTTTTTTCTACACCTGTCACAAAAGTATGCCAATAAATGAAATCCCTCATTTTTTCCCATTTTAATCAACTTTTTTATTAATGAATAATTTATCTTTATATATGAAGATTAATGATACTGAAGTCATCCTTGAACACAAATGGGTAAAATATATATACATACTTTATTGTATCCCAAATAAGAAAATTCATTACATTCCTTGTTCAAGAGTATTGAATGCTTTCTTATTTAATTTCTTCTTGTTGTTCACACATTTCTAGCTATTCTGCCAACAGTTTTCTTTATGTTTACAGTCTGTAAGGAAAGAAAATGGTCTCTGATTGAATGTTGCACCACAGACAAAAGAATGGTGATATATGTACTGATCAGCTGATTCCTAATAATGTGCACAACTGACATATCCAAAATCTGGTAGAGCAGGAGGCCAACTCTAGGAGGTGCAACCAGACTATCTTTTCTGGGATATGGTCCAAATAATAAATCAGGAGCATCACTGAAGAGTAAGAAAACTAAAAGACATGGTTCAATAAATTAGTACGAATATACAAGTCAAGCTAGTCTTGATTTCAATGTGGATTTTTTTTTGCTTAGCAGAAAAGGACACACCTGGATATAAAAAGAAGGAATCACATATGCTACACAGTTTGTTACAAATTAAATTGCTTTTATTGTGCATGACTCTTGAGAATAAGTGAATCTGATCAGTATATTTGTCACAATTCATTATATTTCTTTGTTTGGACTAATTCTGTTGTTTTTTATTCTTTTTCTTTTTTTTTTTTTCTTTTTCTGCTTCTTCTTCTCTGCATCATGTCCCTTCAAGACGTGGATGATCGTAGCTCTCTGCAACTTTCTATCCTTTGTAGCTCTTATTAAGTTTAGTCTTTTATCTTTCCCAATCCCTGTTCAACCTTCCATTTACACAAACACATTAGGTAGGTTATTCAGTTTTCCTCTGTTCCTCTTGCCTTCAGCATGTCTTGTCAATGTCAAATTCCCCTAGCCTTCTTTCCTCATTAAGTGTCCTAGAAATTTCAACTGTCTCATTCTAAGTATAAGGGTTCTTTTTGCTTCCATTTTCCTTTCATTTTGCATGAATGTTTTAATTGCTTTCTTGTTATAGCATTTCAACCATTGTACATTCTTGTCTTCCTCAAAATGTTGTAATAAGATGGCAACAAAAGACAAGAGAATTAACCAGAACAAAGTAATAAAATGAATAGAACAACTTGTCTAAAAACATTCAGATAAAATTTACTGTCATTCTTTTCTATTTTTGTACCATTACTACTCTCTTTCTTTACAAATCAAAAACTTGATAAAAACATAATCAGCACAAATGAGAAAGAACAAGTTTTACACACCCAAAACTCTAGGAATGATATCTCTTTTCAAGTTTATAATAGCAGTCCATTCATAATACAAAAATAATTGCAATTTTTAGATTCTTAAGAACAAGGTAATATTGCAAATTTTATTGGAAGGTGTTGAAAAGTTCTTGGTAAGGCCAAAAAGGGATTTTAAAAAAATTCTGATGCTTGGTCATTTAGTCAGATTTTGGGAAGTGGGTTAGGCTGAGAAATTTTAAGCATTCCCAGAGTATACTTTCACTAGTTAATGCTTTTTAACCTTGTTGGCTGTTAATTCAAATTTCTATTGTTGCTAAGTAGTTGATATGCCAAATAATTTCTTTATTTTCCTTTTCATTTTGTACTTTTTATTGCTTCAGAATAAAAAAAAATGGACACTACTTAAATTAAGTGGTCTGCTTATAAAAACACAGGAAAGATTTTTTAAAACAATTTTTGTAGATTAACATTGATTAAACATTCCTCAAGTTACAAAATTTGTCAAAAGTGAAATATGTAACTGTTACAGATTGAGAAAAAAAGGACAACATAAGTAAAATGCAGTTATCACTGATGTAAGTACAGTTTCAAACTTGTCCTTTGTAAATAAAAATAAAGTACAGATAACTCTTTAAGAAATCAGGGATTGATTTGAGAATGGATTTATATTATGAAAAGACCCCACACACACCTTTGGAAATGATAAAAGACAAACATTTTTTTTATTCTGAGAAATATTGTAGGTAGAAGAAGGTCTAATGAATGCTAATCTACAAAATCTGTAAAAAAAATTCTTCCCTGTTTTTTTTAAATGCAGACTAGTTAATTTAAATAGAACCAAGAATTGATACAGATATTTACAAATTGAAAATTTAGCTTTTGAGAAAAAAAAAGAAGGGAATTTCTAACTAAACCCTTTATTTAATCTATGGGGTATCTTTCACTAACCATGTCTAGCGATATCTCTTATTTAGTACTGCTCAGTTATTGCTTGCCCTATTTCCCCCGAGTTCAAGTATACATAAAACCAATCCCTACACAGGGATTGAATTTACAATTACTATATCACCAAATTCATGAATCAACACTTTAATCCACTGTAGGATAATTCTGAGTGGAGAACTTAGAGCCTTAAACTTAACCTGCCTGCTGATGAGTGCTGCTGCTGCTTGTCAGGTTTAACTATATTCACCAAGGTTTCTCTTTTTTAACTTCAGCTGTTGCTGATGGGGCTTTACTGTCCTTTTTTTTTTTCTTTCTTTATGGTTCCTACTAAGGAGGTTCTCATAGTCTAGCAAATGCACTGATTCTTTCAAATGTCTGACTCACTAGTGTTTGCTGCTATTTAGTATTTTTGCTTGATTCCATAGGGGTTGATGAATGTATCTGTAGATTAAATAAAGAGTTCAGTTTTAAATTTCTGAATATTACTCAGATCTACAAGCACCTGATAGAGGCTGGAGGGCATAATGGCTGAAATATTGTGATAATAACAACAAAAATGAGGACATATAAATAATGATAACTCCTCATCCCAGAAATTTAGACAGAAAACCTTGTGTTAGTTAATTGATATTTATTGGAATGATCCAACTGTAGCACAGTTTTATATATGTAGCACCTACTGAGAAATAAGTATTAATGGTCTGTCTATATTTCTGAGATGAGATATTATGTACATTATTTACATTATTCAGACTATTGTCCTCATCTTTGTCGCCATATTTATTACGTTTCGGCAGTTGTACGCTCCGGCCTTCTTCAGGTGGTTGGAATGTCGAACTGAACCCTTTATTTCGCTCACTGGGGTAGAGTGATCTAGTTCCACGTGCCATGTTTGATGGATGTCAGTTATCAGTTATCTCCAGTTAATTTCCCTCTGAAAGTTCTCCACTGCCTTAACGGGTATTGAACTCACACTCTTTGGGTCCTGTCACTGGATATAACTAACATGGCACGTGGAACTAGAAGTCTACCCCCAGTGAGCGAAATAAAATTCAGTTCGACATTCAACCACCTGAAGAAGGCAAAGAGGTACCCCGGCGAAATATTGTAATAAATATGGCGACAAAGATGAGGACAATAGTCCGAATAATGTAAATAAAGTATTAATGGTTTCCAAAGTTAAGTTCCTGGCCACTTATCTACAGCAAACATTTAACTCATTGACTGTGGTTACAAATGATTAAGTTGAGGCAGAGCAAATATAAAGTCCATTACTTGTTATGTACAAAGTAAGAAAAAATTATATGTACCAATGTTCTTTATCAGCCATTTTGAATGGCTGTATTTTTTAAATATGTATTCATTTTCAGTTTCATTGGGCTAATCTTTCTAAATAATCAAAATGTTACATTTCATTTTTAAAGAATGTTGCAATAAAGAAAAAAATCAATATAATTTTATTTTATTTTTAGGCAGTTATTTGATAACTAGAAATAAAGGTTAAATGATAATTTATGCAAATAATTTATTAAAAGTATAATTTAGTAGGTAGATAGTATATATAGGATGTCAGTATATATGCAAAAATGGTTCAAGTTCTAAACATCTCTTGCAATCTGATACTTCTGTGAATAATCCAGTCATGAGCAAAGCTCAGTGATGAGTGATACTATTGAGGTTAGTAGATCATCATCTGACAACATCTATTACCTCCATATATAAGGTATTTTGTCTATTGGTCTATTTTGGCCTTGTGTAATGATTAAAGGAAAATTCATAGAATGTTGGAAAAAATACAAAATAAATTTTTATATAACATAATATAATAATACAGAAGGATAAAGTGAAAGTTGAAGTTTCAAGAGTTCCTGCATAAAAGCCATGGCACATATAAGAAATAGAGAGAAAGAGAAAGAGTCTGGATGGAAGTAAATATATGTATGTATACAAATGTATGTATGTATCCAAATCTAGTCACAGTTTGACCACATGGTGAAGGAAGGTATATTTATTTTCATTGTATCAAGGATGGTTGAGCCATGTAAGGTCTCCAGCTAGTTGAGCAAGTGTTGTATTTCATCTCTGGTTATGTTATGATAACTGCAGCATCAGAGAATGGATAAAATTAATTTATTGACTCTGATTTTTGTTGATTTTCCATTTGTTTATATATATATATATCTATAGATCTGCTTGTTTCTCATTGGCTAGCAGCCTAGATTGGTTAGTCAAACTATCTATTTTTAGAAATGAGAAAATTTTGGTCTCCTTGTTATAATTTGTTTATTTCTTTTCTTACATCTTGGTTGTAAAAGCTTTCTGGTGGGTTGATTGAACTATGGCTTTGTTTGCTTGGGGATTTTTATTATCCCTCTATTTCTAGGGATGGTGAAATTTCAGTTTTGTTGTTTATTTATTTCTTTATCATGACAATACCTTGAATTTTCACCTCTTAATATTTCATCTTGCTTGCTTTTGTATATTTTGCATTTTGGGAAAGGACATATATTGTAAATGTTGTTTTAGACAACAGATTTTTTGACAAGTAACTACACTTAAATTTGTTCCATTCCTCATTCTCATTTAACATGATGACTACCACTTTTTAACTGAATTGATGATTTTGAAGAACACCACTAGCTTTTGTGTGCTTCACTAAGTTTGAGAAATAGGCCTTGTTGAGTAAAGATTTTCAATACTTTTAGTTGGATAACAAAATAAAAAAGCAAACTACATTAATGTAGAACAAATAACAAATTTAGTTGCCAACATAATTGTGTTTTAGAATTTAAACATGGACAAAAATGCAGTATTAAAGTGTGTTTGTTAATGTTCCTTTTTTTATGTGAAAAAAGAAAATATAGTTTTGTATGAGTCCAACTTGATTAAAATCATTAAACTCATATACTTTCAAAGGTCAAGTTTTGAGTTTATTTGAAAATACTAAAGAGAAATTGTGTATGAATGAAAGTCAAATTAAAAAAGTTTTTTTTCTTACTGCTAACCTCTATCATGTCAGTTTCCTTTGATGTTGGATAGTATCAGGTTTCTCCTTGCCATTGTTGTAAGGGAAGAACAAAACGGTATGGCTACAGCCATTTGTACTGGTCTGGGTTAATCTGTGCCTGGTTATGTCATTAAATATCCTTTCAAAAGAGTGATCTCTACAAAACTGTATTGAATAAATATTTTTTTTTTCTTTTAAAGCTTTTCATTGGCTATAAAATAATTTAAATTTTGTTTTGATTAATGTTGTGCCAGTTTTGAATATCATGTGTTAAGCAAGAAATTATTTATTTGATGGGCCTTTGTTGGTTCTTAATTTTCAATGTGTTAAAAGCTGTCAGTATGAAAACTTCTATTGGGATATTTTTAAAGATGCAATGACACTAGTCTATCAACTAATAGAATATTAATGACTTTATTCAAACCATTAGTGCTGGATAACTAGTAACTTTATATTATTCATAGCTGTATATTTTGCACTGTGAGCATGTAATAATGTATATACCAATAAATTTGATTGTATGTATATATATATATATATATATATATATATATATATATATATAAAAGAGTGAATTCTATTTTTCTTTTCCAAACAAAGAAACAAAGAGTAGAAACAATTTTACTTGGTTTGTGCAGGTAAACTCCTTTATGTTGATAATTTTTTTTTTTTCATAATTTGTGTTAAATACTACAAAAAGTTTCTATAGGATTTAAATATAAGGAAGTCCTGCCTGTTTCTCTTTTTAGCATCGATGTTCTTATTTCCTGTGGAGATTTAATGGAACTCTCACAAATGATGAATTTCTCTAATGTGAAAGTGATGCATTACATCTGATGAAACCTGTGTTGTGGGCCAGTGTATGCATTGGGAGATAAACACGTATCTCCTGAAATGCCCACAACAAACATGGCAGACTCGCGATGTGAGTCTACATAAAGGAATGTAAAGAAATGGCAAGATCCAATATATAAGTACAACAAATGATAATGTATTGACAATAAAGGTATACAAGTGACATAGACAATGATGTGTGTAACAAATGAATGTGAAAACAGTTTTGGTCAAAAGTATGTGTAGTGTGTGAATGTGTGTACATACATGTATGTGCATGTGTCTATATTTGTAATGTTCATGTGTTTCCCAAAGGGAACACGTTCTCCATGAGAGGTTACATGTTGATGGATAAGCGGATAAGGTGAGAAGACAGCGAGAAAAAAATATTGCTGAGTATTTATAGTTCGGAAAGCATCCTTTAGTAGCGGTTTTGAAAATTAGGAGGAGGTAACCCAATACCTATCAACAAGATTTCAAAGTGCAAGTATTGATATCTGCCATGTTATTCTGTCTCTAGTAAATATTTATATGTTTTAGTCAGATAATATTTAATTCTTTATCATTTATGTATTATCATATGTAATTCTTCTTACAATTTGTGAACTCTACATGACTGTTTTATGACTATTTAATAAAAAATAAAGGTTCTTGGACAACTTTTTAAGTGGTGACTATGAACATATCATTAAAAAAATGATCACATTCACCTGTTAAGAAAGGGAAAGCTATATTGAAGTTTATTTACCTGACATAGTGAACATTATGGTATACTTAACTCGCGATCCTACTAAGTTTTATAAAAAAGAAAAGTTTTTTTAGTAGTAAGCCAATCAACTTGGAGTCATCCCAGAAAAGCTAGCTGGAATAGACCAAGTCGCCACGACTCATGAATACCAACTAGTTTACTTCCCTTACTAAAGTCAGCGGCGAAACATCAAACGATTCGCTAAGACAGCAATAGCGGACAGGACTAAACTCGTAAACCGGCCGCCAGCGAAACATCAAAGGACATATTAATGCCGGTAACAACGATAAAACCATAACTCTTTTTACAGCACATGATAAGCCGGCGGCGAAACATCAAAGAATCCACTAACGAAACCACAACAGAAAGGACAGTGATTTAATATTCATATCTTTGTGGAAGTTTTCCGAACATTAAGAAGTTTAAGAACTGTAATAAAAATTTTAAAAAAAATTCTTCTGATTACCAACTTTACTGTACAAAGTATGTCTTCTAAATACAAATATATGTAATCAGAATATATACATACAAAATCATATTGCATTATTAAACACTAAACAGTGTAGCACTGTTGGATATCAACTAATTTTATTTTGTTTTATAAATTCAACTTAGACTAGTCAACTAAAAACTCCATTCAATGGCTTCATACTGGCGTTTTAAGAATTTTACGGAAATTGTTAGAGAGTGTACTTTTTTTTTCTTTATTAGAAAGTTTTTCTTTTCGTTTCCTTTCTTCAGCGGAAACAAGATATTTTTTTTTTTACTTTCTTTGACTAATATTTCTTGCCCGCTAGTTTTCTTCTTTAATGAGCATATCTCGGGTTGTTAAATATGAACAAACCCGAACTGTTAGTTCATAAACAGGTTTAGTAAGTGCAATTCGCGCGGCTAACTCTATGACAATTATTGTATCCTGTCAAAATTGTTAGTCCACAACACTTAATTATTTAAACAAGTAATTTAAATTTTAAAAAATATGAAATGAATAAGTTGCCGCAAGTGACAGAAGTCTAACCAGTCCCGTCCCACATTGCTACTACATAAAAAAAAACTGTTTGGAAGGATTGAGAAATAATGCATTAAAGTTAAACGTTGTTCGTACAATGTACTGGAAGGAAAATTAAGTAAATTTCATAGGCCTGGTCTGTTGGCAGGTTTCCTAAAAAACACTTCATACATTTTTAGAAAGAAACAATTGCTTGTTGCAGGAATGGAATAATGTATTTATTGTATTAACATTATGCCTCCAGGTACATTTTTTCCTGCAAACAATATGTAATTCATGTAATTCCGGGTGAAAAAGATCACAAAACATGGAATTCAGACAAACGACAATTAATAAATGTACTAATTTAAGACATGTTACAGAAGGGTAAATAAAGAAACGAAGTTAAAATTATGAACTGTTCAGTACAATCTGTGTCTCTCAAGTACTTACATGCCTTTGATTACTTTCCCACTGCCATAATGTAGCTTCCTTTTCGCCAATTCTATAAATATTTTCACGGTAATTGTTCTGATGAGCTTTCCCCATTGAGTCCTGGAATTCACAAATTTAAGTGCAGTACTAGATTGGCAGATAGGTCTTACAATTTCAGTGTTGAATTTTTTATGGCTTATCAACCTTTTGCAGATTATGTAAAACCAATAAATTAAATATCTTTATTGTAAGAAATTCTTGGAGATAATAATGATTTACTAATACAAGTCCTACTAATTAACCAATAACTGGGGGAATACTATTCATACCTTTCTCAACGTATTTGCACATAGGTGAATATAAAAAAACCCAAATGGAATTTTTTTTTTCAGCTTTCTGATTTCCAATTCTGAGCTATTATCCATTACACCACCCACACATCCAAGCTTACAGCCCCTAGTATTCCAAAATGGTCACCTGCCTAGGTATTGACCAGGCTTGATATTGCTTAACTTTGGTGTTTGTATGAGAACCAGTGTTTAACTGTTGAAATTCCTAATTGTAAACATGAGTTCTATGCTAATAATTTCTTCTGCCACACTTCTTGCTTGTGGATATCTCTTCCAAATTCCTGCTTTCCTGTCAAATGCAATCTTCAAAAATTTAAATGGAATGTCAATCATTATCTTCTGTCTTTTTAATTCCTGTGTTTTTTTTTTTATTGTTCTATCTGTTTCTTTCACTCTCAGTAACTCCTTACATCTTAGGGGCTTTTACTGTCTTGCTTGGGGTGAAATGATTAAAAAAAATACACCCCTGTCAATTTCTTTTATAAAAAGTTAATGATCTTCTAAACCAACATACTAGGATTTTATTTTTTCTAGTGGAACATTATACTATCAAAACAGATATAATTAGGTATTATTTATTACAAATCTCTACAGCATTGAAACTCTGTAAATTAAAAGATACCGTATGAAACTCTCAAGACGATACTGCCATGATCACTACAATTTTAACCTCTTTAATTAAAGTTTAATTGTTTTATTTTCACTCTAAAAACAAAGGGAACAAACACATTGTTGCAATAGATAAACTCCTTCATGTTTATAATTCCTTATGATTAACTGATTGACTTGTTTTTTATGGCTTATCAACTCTTTGCAGATTATTTAAAGCCAGAAAATATTTTTAGATTGTAAGAATTTTTTTGAGACAATAAGGATTTATTAATACAAGTCTTACTAATTAACCCATAGCTGGGGGAAAGGAGGTGGAGTCATACCTTTCCCAAAGGTATTTGCATGTAAGTGAATATAACAGACCAAACTGGAATTGGAACTTGGCTCTCTGATTAACAATTCTTTGCCATTATCTATCACATTACCTGCACATCCAAGCTTACAGCAGTTACCCATCTAGGTACTGGCCAGACACAAGCTTGCTTAACTTTGGTGAGTGTACAGTAGCTGGTGTTTCAACGTGATATGGCTGTAAGCCCTATAATTCTTTTTATAACTTGCCTTAAATATTACAAAAGGTTCATGCAGTATTTAAATCTGAGAAAAGTCCTGTATGTTTCTCTTTTAACATTATTTTTTTTCTGAGGATGTTTAAAGGAATCCTCACAAATGGTGAATTTCTCCAGCATGAGTGTAATAACTTACAAGTATAGGCATAAAATATGTTGGAAAGTTTTGAATGATGTAAAACTTATGTACCCTAACTTTGTTTATACACCATCTTCAAAAAATTGACTTTGATGGCATAAAAGTGCTACCATGAAATATTTTTTTACTTCACGGTACTATGGAGCAAGGTAAAATATAAATACTGGTAGTCTATAATGTTTGGTTGGCTCGACTTTACATATCAGAACCAGATCTTTTTTAGCAATTTATTGGGGAAACAAAGAAAGGTCTTATATATTATCAAATGCAATAGCCTTTTGCTTGTTGTTTTCACACTGACTGATGTGACGTCCCCAGCCCTGCTCGTTCCTCCCTGCTTCGTTCGGGTGTTGCCGCTCCAAATGTGACATCCGATTGTCTGCGTCAGTTGGGCTATCTCGTCCTGTGACGACCAACTGGCTTGGTATTGATCGTGGCACCCAAATGTGACGTTCTAACCTTTTGGTGATTCGGATGGGAATCAGGTTAGATTCGATATCAGCCTCGTCGTTCCCAACTTGCCTCCAACGTCTGGTTACCGAAGTAACTACTTTGATCTCCAGTCTGCCTACCCACGTTGTGAATTGATCTTAGGCAGACGAAATCAATCAGTCGTCAGGGCCGTAATGCAAGTCGAGTTTGAATAAGGGTGGTATCGCACAAGTAGATGTAAAAGAAAAAAAATAATAACTCACAAAGTTCAAAGGTATCAGAAAAAGGATAACAATACTTTATATCTGGTTGCTGGATACATAGGACTGCGTCTATCTCCCGACCCGCTAAATGGATTCGTGACACGTTGTTTTTGTTAGGTGAGTCTTAACTTCTTAAGTTGTCTGTTCTTTAAGAAATTGGTTCTTGGTGTGTCTTCAGGCGATAGTCGTAAAACTTGTTTTTGGTGGTATGAATCTAAGTCGCTCTTCAAAATAAATTGTTCTTGGATTGAAGATGAGTTCGGAAGTTGCGTGAATCTTAGTCAGCTAATGCGAGGCTTCAGACCCACTTCAACTGCGAACTGGAACTGGAAACTCTGAACTGAACTGAACTGAAACTGATTTTCGCTCGCTGCGACTTTGCTTATATGGACGCCGACCAAAACCGGGGTGGGCTTTGTCGGGGTTTGAGGTTCCTTGATAATTCCAAATCCACAATCCCCTTCTTTTGTTTTCGGTCAGGAAAAATTTATTATTTCCATTTTTGGAAGTCTTCTCTTACCATACCCTCAGAGGGTGTCAACGATCTTCCTACTTTTTCTCCTTCTCACAGTAACATCTCATACCTATCCTCTTAATGAGTGGTAGCAGGCCTCCCCCTGCATCACATGATCACCTCCGCCTGGCTCTCGTTAACATTCATCCAATGGGCGATCAACAGTGTGGGTGTGACCAGACTAGCCTTGTTTTTTTAAAAAAAATATCTTGCTCAAAGAAAAAAAAAAATCTCCTTTTTTTTTTTTTTTTTTTCCTTTCTTTCTTTTCTTTTCTTTTCTCTTTTCTTCTCTGGCCGCCAACAGAACAATACGACCCGTAGTGTGATAATCTCAATTCTATCCCAAAGTCACTTTCATCTGGACTTCGTCAATCAGATTTTCACCAATTATCAGGTGGGTGGTCGTCCATTCAATTTTCGGCCAACCACTGATTCGATGGATGAAATTTGCCATTTTTCTGATAATATTGTTTCGCTGTCACCGTCAGAATTCAAACAAAACCCAGATACCTTGTCTAACGATATCTTTCCATCGACAAAGACTTAACCTATTTTCTTTTTTTTTTTTTCTTTTCAGGATGGTCAGGACATCCCATTTCAACCTATTAAATTTTTATCTCTTTAGAATCCCGATAATATTATGGCATTCCTGTTTGTCAGTTAAATTTTTATCTATTTAAAATTCTGTCTCTGATGCCAGCTAGCCAATCTGGAATTTGTCAATTAGATTTTTTGCCAGCACCAAGTGGCTGTTATCTATTCCCGATTATATAAGTTGCCACCACGACACAGTTAATTTTTATCTATTTAGAATTTTTGACAATGGCAATGAAACCCTTTCACCATTTTACATTATCAAAATAACATCGCTTCTTTCCCTTTTTTTCTTGGCTTTCTTTTATCATCTAAGTTTTTTTTTTAACTCTTATCCTTTTTGATCCTTCTTTTCTTTTCTTTTCCTTGCATCCCTAAATGGTGTCACAAATATATCATAGGATACCATTTACAATGGATAAGCAAAATATTACATTAAGTTCATAAACAAATGACCCTATATAATTGTTGTCTAAAGAAAAAAATTCATTTTCCTGCATAAAACATCCTTATTTAAATTCTTAATGAATAAATTTCGCAAATCTTTTATATCAGAACTTCCTAAATCTGTTTTTCTTTATAAAATCATTTTATTGAAAAGGATAAAGAATTTAATCTGTCTTGAGATCATGGACAACTTCAAATTGTTTTTAATATGAAGAATGAGGTGTGAATTTAAACTACAAGACATGGTAGGCATGATGGTTTATATATAAACAAAAAATTTAATTATATTATTTTAGAATTTGGCCTTGTTCATACATGAAATTATTCATATTTGTTGAACTGTTTTAACAACTTATCAATAATTTCAAATACATTAATTTTGGTTATTAATGGATTAAATTCTATTTATGAAATTAAATAAATATCTCTCAACCGATGATTCAACTGTAAATAGCTGGTGAAGGCAATTAACACCAACTGTCAATAGTACAAAGTTGAAATGTTTTTAAAAATTTCGGACCAAAAGACAAATAGAATTGTCTATAAAACAAATTCTTTTATTCAATTAGAATAAATTACCAGATGCATATCCAGAAGGTCAAAAATAAAATCTTTATTTTGTTTAATATACAAGCAGATGACACATAAGAAATCCCTACATTTCAACACTAGACTCAGCACCTTTCCTTCATTATAATGATGTAACTAATTGGACCCTAGAGAACTGGTAACATGTAGTGTGGTTCAATGAGTTATAGTTCCAGTTGCTTTAATTATATATAACTGCTTTCTCATATCAATGATTAAAAACAGATTTTAGTGAATGAAGCCTGTAGGTCTTAGCAAGAACAATCCTTCTTCAAAACTCATGGACTGCTGCTACAGAATTGCAAACAAAGAACTGTACCAAATCATAGGACTTTCAAGAATAAAATATTTAAAAAAATATATATATGTAACTCCACAGTGTTGACACAGAGTTGTTTTTATATATATATCATATATTTATATATTATTTATATATATATATATTTGGATTTTAAGAATAATTCTGTTTTGTGAGTGAATATGGCATTAACAATTTTTTTTAGAATAATAATGATTTTTCCAGATACAAGTCCTACTTTTTTATTTTTTATATATGATTTATATATATTTTTCTATGAGTATTTGCAATTTAAATGAATGTTATAAACCCAACTGTAATTCAAATTCGGTTCTCTGATTTCTCATTCCAGACTGCTATCTATTACATATAAAATACATTAATCCGATGTAAATGTAACTTTTGAGAATATAATGATATAATCAATATGTTAACATACATTAAAATTGAAAAAGTTTTATTATTAAGCCCTATCAATACTGGAAAACGTAATAACTTGGGACTTGAAATTTATTTTTTCGGAAAAATTGTTTTTATAGAAAGATTTTATTTTTCAACTGCATTATTTTGGCCCTTTTAATCAATGAATGATAAATTTTCCTTATTAAACAAACTTGGGTAGAATATCACTACCCATTGGGTTGATATAGGTTTATTTTTGCACTTTTTTTTCTCAAATATATGAACCTTTAAAATGAATAATTGAATTATCATTTTTGTATATGTTCAATGGCATTGGTTTTTTTATTCACTGGTCTGTGTTCAGGTATTTCTGAGTCTAATGAACCCTAATATTAAATGTAAAATTTACCAGTTTTTACATTTTTTCATTGCTGTTATCGAAATATGTTTTTTTTTTTCAAATATAATATTAATATTTAACTAAACTATTTTCCTTTCCTATTTGTAATAAATTTTAAGTTTTAATTATTTTCTTTTGAATAATTAATTTTTTTTGAAGAAGGTTGTAAAATTCAACGTTTTAAATTTTATGATTGGCACCCTCTCATTAGGCTCAATATTCAACAATGAAATAGTAATCATATGCCATTTCATATCAGCCTATAGATCTCAGAATTGATTTTGAGAAGCATGCTGGAGACTTCCAACAAATGGTTTCCTTGAATATGTTAAACACTATTATGACTATTTTACCCAACATTCTGGATATTTATAAACTGTGATGCAAATAAAATTCACTTTAAAATCGTAACATCTATAAATATCAGGGAAAATCAAAAAAAGATATATCAAATAAAATCTTTCCAAATATCACTGACCAATTGTAGAATTTTAAAAAAATTTCAGTTAGCTGTCACTGGAATCATTAAACCAGGTTAATAACGAACGATCCTGTATTTTTTGAATATCAATATATATATATATATATATATATATATATATATTGTTATTTTGAGATATTAAATTTCACATAAATAAATTATAAATCACTTAAAATAGACTGCCTTTATGTTCATTATTCTTTGTCTTAAAAAATTGTCATGGTTTAAATATATTCATTAAAATTGTTTTTTTAAAAAATCAAAAATTTAATACATAACCTATGATTTTTTTTTTATCAAAAAACTTTAAATTTGACTGGATCCGGTTAAGATTTAAACTTTGTCACTGTAATCACGTTCAATCATTTTTTTGTAGTAATAACGGTCCGTAGGAAATAATTTTTAATTCAATACTATTTTCAGTCTAAATGAAAAAGAATAGGACTCTTTTAAGAATATTTGAAATTTACATTACTTCATTGGAATTTTATTCCAACTACCAATTAATATAGTTGTATATATATATATATATATATATATATATATATAAATAATTATTTATTTAAAAATATGATTCCAAATCAACATAAGAAGTCTCATGTTTTAAAAAAAGAATAAATACATCCTTATAATTATTTAAATTAAAAAAAAGTTTAAATTAAAATATATTTTAAAATAAAAATCATCTTCACTGGTTTAATTTTCAATTTCGCTTAATTCATGATAATTCGACAGCTATATATATTGTTTATCTCTCTATCTTTTATTTATATATATTTATATATATATATATATATATATATATATATAATTTTTATTTAAAATAATCATATTTTAAATAAATAATTATATTTCATGCTCTACTTTTTTATTTTGAGCACTATTTTTTAAAATAATAACTAAAATACTAAGGGACTTTGGATTATTTACCTAACCAGTTGCTTCCTATTTTTCTATATATTTTCATATATATATATATATATATATATATATATAAGCATAAACAATGACAATTTTTAACAAAATTTAATTTTTAATGTAATTTTTAACTATATATGTTGTGGGATGCTGGATGATACTTATTGATTCATGGGGTGCAGAACGTGATATATGATTGGTACTAACTCATTTAAGGTAGTAGTAGTGATTATGAATTATTCTAGGTGCTGTCCAGAATAATTAGTCATGATCCAATGTACATAGAAAACAGACGTAACAATACGATGGTGATGCAATGCATTTAAACAAGTCAATTTAAAATGAAACAGAAGATAAAGATTTATTTATCAACAAATAACAATTTATTTGGATGTTTTATACATTGTATGGTGAATATAATAAGACCCTTGAAAAGAAGTGTGCATTCACATATACACATTTGACGTAGATTTAAAAAAAGTCCATGAGAAATGGAAAAGTTGGTAGACAGGTGTGTTTAATAAATTTCATAAGAAATGTAAAAGTTCACAGGCACACATTGCAAGGTCATTTTAATGAAATCCATAAGAAATGGAAAGGCACGAAAAGTTGTTAGACACAAATTAGGGTGTGTTTAATAAAATTTATAACAAATGTAAAAGTTCATGGACACACATTGAGGTGTGTTTAATGATAGAACCCCTTGAAAGGGGAAAAATTTGTATCTTGGTTTCATTGTAGAATCTACATCAGAAAAGTGAGAAATGTAGTTTTAGTTGATTAGTAATCCATTTGAGTTGACAACGTGAAATCCGTTCTCCAACGGGCTTTTGTTTATGAATTTATTTATAGATTACTTTAAGCAGGTGCTGGCTTGCAAAAAATCCCTCAAAAATGCAAAGAAAATGCTGTCAGTGGTTGATTAATAATTTTAATTATATTTCAAATATTTTTGAAATGCTACAAGAAGTTCCACTCAGAGCCAATGCACAAATGACCAATTTTGGTCATTTGACTCCTGACTTTTGAGACAGCAACTTCCTGTGAACCTGACATATATATATATATATA
>CAHIKZ030001375.1:0-82500 GCA_903632075.3 Acanthosepion pharaonis | reverse complement strand
TTTTTACATTTCACTACTATAATGGGAATAATCTCAACTTTGTCACAGGTTTCACAAGTTCCATTGAAGTATCCCAAAGTTTTTATAAAAAATGCATCAAATTGTCTATATTACAGATGAATTTTTTTAAATTTTGGTTTATCTATTTGTTCTCAGAAATTTTTTGGGATCAAAGTGACTTCCACACATGCAGTCATAGACAAATTATTCAATTGTAATTGTTCCAATATTTTATATTTATGAGATGTATCAGCCATATCTTGAATCAACTGTAACTAAATCAATTCATTCTCAATAGTCAAATCTTGAATTCCAAGTTTCTAAAATTCACAGAATCTGCTAGCTTCTCTTAATCTGTGAAGATATTGCATAATTGATTCATTTTGTTTCTGTTTTATGGACAGAAATTTGGTTCTTATTGCTATGCCAAATTTTTTTTTAGGTCATAAACTTCTTTTTATAATTTCTATAATTTCAAATCAAATTATCCAATTGTTTGGGATATCCATAACAGAAATTTTCATTATAGCTTCACAACTTGCCAAATAAGGTCAGTTATTTCATTTTCTCCTCCTCTTGCTTGGTTGTCTTTCAATTTTTTATCCCTAGCCTGGGCTGCAAAACACCAGATCCAAGTCTTGACAAATTCTGGTTTATCCAAGCGACTTAAACATCTTATCGCCAACACCATATTGTTGTATTATGTTGTACTATGACACATGATCAGTAGTCAACCTCCGCCTGTTTCTTTTTTTACTATAAACTTTTCATTCTATAATGTACAATCTATATGATGTACAGAACAGTGTTGGCTCAAAAAGTTGATTATGTTGAATAATAGCTCCTTGTTGTAAAAGTTTTATAAATATATTTTATGCAATGTAATTGACAAAACTCTCTCTCTGTCTATCTAGCTATCTATCTATCTCCCTCTCTCTCTCTCTATACATATATATATATATATATATATATATATATATAGATATAGATAGATAGATAGATAGATAGATATTTCTAAAAGAGTAATGGATCTTTTATTTATTAATCTGACAGATTTTATCACTTTAAATATTATTTTTAGCAGATGAGTAAAGGGTCTGTTTATTTTTTTAAACAGTGTATTTATTTATTTTCATCTGCTTGAATATTCAAAAAATCTTATTAAGGATAATGATTCACCCTCTGGCAGAGGATATAAACCTGCATCCTGCTTTACAGGTGAAACTGTCATTAGATCCGATATGATTTAGACCAACTTGGCCATGAACTGTCTTCAATCAAGCAAGGCCAGATAGTGAGTTATAAGTTATTCCACTTTGTCAAAGATTTCCCTAATATATATATATATATATATATAATTTATATAAGTTTTTGTTTTATTTTTGAATTTACAATGCTGTTCACTCTTTGAAAGGAATTTAAAATAGAGCACTTATATATGAAATGTAAGAAAATAGAATAGACACATAAAATATATATAGATAAGATGTACAGGAAATTTGAATAGATTGATCAATCTATTCATCTGTAAAGTTATCCAGTGTTTCCTCTATCTCACCAGATATTTCATGCAAATCACTCCACCAGGAAATCACAAACCACATTTTCTATTGCTTCCCTAAACCTTTGAGTATACCTCATTTATAATGGATTTCTCATCATGTGGTAATTGTGAACAGTCTAGCAGACTATCACCCTAGTAAGTTGTGAGTTCAATCCTTGCTGAGTGTTCTACTGTTAGATTTTTGTCAGACTAAGCTGATAAGTAGTTATATATGAGGAGGAGTTTAAAAGCTGTTGGCCTGAGATATTCTTCCTAAATAATAATTCTAATGCTTGGATATTTGGCCAGATTTTTGGAAGTTGGTACATAACAGAAATATTCATATGCAAACTGAAATACAGTTATTAAGTATTTATATTTATTTCTATAAATAAGTAATCCAGATAGGTGTGTGCATGTGAGAGTGTATGTGTATGTGTGTGTGTGTATGTGTATGTGTGTGTGTGTATGTATCTTTGAAAGAGAGATGCTTAAACTTCAAAAATAATAAATGTAAAGAATGTGTAAATGCTTTTTTAAAAATAATCAGACATGCATTGTACACCATGATCTTTATTTTTTTTCTGATTTCATTTAACTTCAAACATGAGCTTAATTCACAGCAACGACTAGCTTCATAGGTAGCAAATATATTTTTTTCCCTATTTGATAAAACACATTGAGCAGAAGAGCAAAAACTACCAATAAAAATATTGTTTTTATTGCACAAGCAGCTTAAAAGAACAAACAAACCGTTTATGATATATACAGTGGCCAGTTTTTAGAATTAATCACTACGTTGGGGAGTAAAGAAATTACTGTGAGCAATGTGGCCATCAAGAGGAAGTAAGAAGTAGTTAGGGCAGATGTCCCATACTTAAAAGTCAAGATAAACCAAAAAAGAAAAAAAATATCTCATAGATAATATGGGTGAATTATTATATATATATATATATATATATATATATATATATATATAAAGGGAAGAGGTTAGATTTGTTCCAATGAAAGAAAAGTGTATATATTAAAAAGAAGAGAGAAACTGCAAACGTTTTTGGTTGTAATGTGGATTTTTTAAAAAATATATTATGCTTTATTTTCCATAAAGCATAACATATTTTTTAAAAAAATCCACATTACAACCAAAAATGTTTGCAGTTTCTTCTTTTTAATATATATATATATATATATATATATATATGTATGTATATTGTATGCATGTATATGTGTGTGTGTGTTTTGTGTAATTGAATTTTGCTACTGGTCCATTTTTACATCAATTCTAGCAATTCTAGCATATTCTTTCATTGAATGTTACCACAGTATCACTGTGGTAACATTCAATGAAAGAGAACCTTAACAGACTGATCTAACAGAGTAGATCTCTTTCTTCTGGTCAAGCAGTAATGCCATATGTGAATCTCAGTGAATGCATTTTGTTTCCGCTAGCTATCTGTTATCAGAAAGGTTTTTTTTTCTTGCTGGGCTGTCTGTTAGGGTGAGCAATCTGTGTTAACTATTCTCTACTACCACTTGAGAAGAAGAACAATTTTCAAGCCACTCCATTCAGCCTTTCTGTTAGCTAATCCTGGATATATTCTGTAGATTGCTGCCATATTTGGCCAAATTGGGCAGAGTACTTGATTAAATCAGTCATTTGGCTCTCCAGTAGGGGTTGAAATTTTGAGGATACTCTGCTAAGTCATATGGCACCATCTTCTGTGGATAAAAGGCCAACCTTTTAATTGTTGTTCATTTTACTTGTATTCTTCATTGTTGTAAAATATCAGACTTTTATTGTCAGTCACAATTTACACTATTTACATTGTTTGAACTGATGTCATCATCTTTAGTTGTATTCCCAATGTTTCAGCCAATGTACACTCTGGCCTTATTTAGGTGATATTTGTTGGAATTTCAAAATTAATTAGCCAGCTGCCTGAGGATTGTCTCCCTGGAAGAGAAGACTGTCATATTGTCGCTACTATATTCCAGTTTTATGTCTCTTCCTTTCTGAACACAAAGACACAACAATATACATCAAATTGGATAAAACTACTTTTGTTTAGTTTTATTTTAATAATCTTAATTTAATTTAATTTAATAATCTTATTTAATTAATCTTTTTCTGTATATTATAAAGTATTTATTTTACTTACCTAAAAACTATGTTAATTTTTTTTTAATGGGGAAGGTGCTGAAAAGTTCTTGGTCTAATCAAGTAGAGATCCCAAGAAGATTCTAATGTTTTGTCATTTGGTTTGATTTTGGGAAGTGGGTTAGGCCACGGACTTTTCAGCATCTTCTCATACAAGTTCCATTTGTCATAAATATTTTATTCTTCTTTTCATAATATTTCAATTAAAACATCCTATTGAGTTTAAACTTATTTTTATAAACTTAGATCAATCAAATATTTCTAAATTTTATTGGTAAAATGCCACAAAAACAGAATCAACATTATTTGAGAAGATACTTACTCAGTCTCCAAAATATACTTTCCACCTACAAACTGAAAGCCAGATTTCCTTTTTTATGCTATCTGTAACAACATAGTCTGGAAATTTTGGATTTTTTAATCATTTCACCGCCAAGCAAGGCAATATGGAAATATTGCTACTAAGATGCAAGGAGTACTGAGTGTGAGAGAATACAAGAAAAAGAAAACATTATCAAGGAGATAGAACAATAAAAGAACAGGAATTAAGAAGAAAAATGTTAACAGTTGACATTGAATTCAAATTTTTGAAGCTCAAAGTTGACTGGAAAACAAGAAGCCAAAAGAGAGTTCCATAAGCAAAAAGTGCAAGAGAAGAAACTGTTAGCATACAACTTATTGTTACATCTAGCCATTTCAACTGTTAAATGATGAACCTTGTTAATCTAGTACTGTGCTTAAATTCATAAAGTCTAGGTACCAAAGAAGAAAGTAATTTTTATTTTTGTTGAATAAAAAACATATGGCACAAGGTCAAAGGAGGATGGCAAAAGCAGGTCTTCATCTGTCTTATAATTAAACTTAGCTGGACACACTGACCCAAATATATCACAATATTCTTTACACCAAAACAGCACATTCTTACTTACCATTCTTATTACAGCCACCACAATATCTCAGAGTCTATGTGAAGTTCTAACTAGATCTCATATGTACAATTTGTTTGTAGAAGGATGGAATAAAAAAAAACATACCATAGAGGAATGTTCATCAGAACAATTACCATGAAAATATTTATAGAAAATGCACAGGGAAGTTACATTACAGCAGTGGGAAAGTAACTGAAGCTGAGATGCCAGGTCAGGACCATAGCAGATTCTTATCAAGAATTTTTAAATACATAACAGAAATACCAGACCTGATATGACAGCAATGTTATGAATATGGATTATCTCCTCTTTGATAATCCAAGCTATAAAAGCTGTACATTTCTGCTTGTCAAGTAGACGAATATTAAGATTCTTAATTGAATAAAAGATTACTAGACAGAATCTCTTGTCCTGTTTTCATTACAATTTATTCAATTAAGAATGGAACAATTTAATGCGACGAGCGATTTACCACAGATCCAGAAAGGATTCAACCGACAAGTGCTGGAAACATTGGCGGGAGACATTTACAAATTTCATCGATGTTCTACATTCAGAAAAGACCGGGCGTCCCCATCAATAAATGTAAAAAGATCTAACCAACTACCTGTCTCACACAGTCAACAAAATTATCTCGGATTGCATTACCTACGAAGAAGCAATCGATGTACTGAACGCTATATACAGAAAGCCCAAAAATGAGATATTTTCTAGACACCTACTTGCAACTCGCTGACAAGAATCAGGCGAAACATTGGACCATTTCCTTAAGAGCCTTCGGACACTGAGCAAAGATTACTAGACAGAATCTCTTGTCCTGTTTTCCTTACAAGCAATATTGAATGCATGGATGAATGGTAAACTTATAAATATGTAAGATAGAAAAATTATCTAGCATAACATGAACCAGCTAGAAGCAGTCCTAGTAATTGATTCAATATAATCTTTCCACTTCATGTCAGTGGAAAACGTTAACCCGAGAAGTCACAATGAATCACTTTCCTAGAGTTTTTAAAATTCAGTGATACTTGTCAATCATTTTTACAATTTCCAACATTTTTTTTATCTCTCACAAAGTTTGAAATTATTAAACATATCTCTTTATTTATCAAATCAGTTTTATGACTCATTTTAAAAGTTCACACTCACAATTTGAGCTTTTGAAATTCAGAACATTTTATACAAATGGCTGTTATTCATTTGCATTATCACAGAATGAAACAATTTTCATCTTGACTGCACAAAAAGATGCAGCCATCATTCAATAAATAAACTTTTAGATTACAACAAGTATTTATTCTATATATTAAAAAACATTGTATATATTAGGGTGGATCAATCAATGTCTGTAGCCTGAGATATAGTTATTAACTGAATACTGACCTTAAATTTTCAATGTATAATTTTCAGTCTATGGGATTAATATTCCCTATTGAATTAAGTGCATTGATAAGGAAGAAGAATATATTGAAAAATAAATATTTCTTTTGCAAGTAAATGCTTTTATTCTTCATTAAACAAAAAAACTTATTGATGCACTTCCATATATATATATATATATATATATATATATATATATATATATAAATACTTACTTCAGAATTATGTACATTTGTTAAGGGTGCATGTATGAAGCCCATCCTCTCAAAGTTAACAATAGGTATAACAGCTGCTGACATTTGTTAATTCCTTGGTGATAGCATAACAAATTGACAGTCATGTTTGAAATTTTATTGATTCATGAATCTTGCAAATGGTGACTTCTGGTAGTAAAAAAGTTAAGCTAACAAATTAAGAAAAATGCTAATTAAAGCAGGAATGAATGGGAGGTCAAAATAAAGAAAGAATGGTTAAAAATATCAATTAGAACCATAAAAGGAAGATTGGAGAGAGTGTTAAGGCTTGAAAAATGAAACTATGAATTTACATCACTGTTGGTTAACTGCATGGGTCAAAGCATTTACCAAAATGGAATGTGTCAAAGCAAAGCCAGGTAGGAAAATAATTTTTGAATGACCAAGCATTATCAGGATGGAATGTTCCAAAGCCAAGTCATCTGGGAAAATAGAAAAATATAAATATCTTAACATGCTAAATAAATAATATATTCAATATTTAAAAAGTATGAGAATTGGATCACTAGCATTCCTTCAAGATAGGTTATGTTATTGATTTTCATCCTCTTTGTTTTTTTTCCTGAGAACTCAATGGATGTTGACTGATAGCTCGAGTCAAGCAAAGGAACAAAAATCAGACTCATAACAATAGAAATTTTGCATCTAGAGAACATCTGCAATGTTAAAGGTGACACTCAATTTTTCCATGCTTATACACACCATGAGAGCAGACCAGGGCTTCTCATTATTTACATCAGAGAGAGAGAGAGAGAGAGAGAGACAGAGAGAGAGAGAGCCAAGAAGAAAAGTCCAGTCTTTCGTTGCAGTTGTTAAGATCTGAATCACCCATGGTAGATGAGAGCTGCAGCTGAAGTTGATAATACAAGGGAGTGGAAGTCAGCTATCAGTAGCAGCAGTAGCTGGTAGCAGACAGCTTTTTGAAAATGAAAAGTTGTAGAATGCCCAAAGTAATATTAAGATATGATGGTTGTGAGAACTCCCTTTAAATTGTCATATTTGAATATAGTCAAAGAATACACCCCAAGGTTGGAAATACTCTTATATCAAAAGCATTTCAAAAGTCAGCTAAATTATATGTTTGATGTTCTTTTTATTTTTCTTTAGTAACTCTTTTGTCTATTTTCCAACAAGTAAATTTCCTTTAATCATACTCTGGTGTTTAGTTATTATTTCTGACAAGTGAATTCACACCATTTTGATTTTTAGTGAAGCAACAACAGAATAGCCTCAGCCTAAGAAAAACTTTTGAGTCTTGGTAGGTATGCAATGAACTATGAAACACATGATCTCAGATGGGGTTGGTGATAAGGGGGCAACTGAAAATATCAAAGGCAAAGAAATAACTCCCACACCAGTATGCATTGTATGGTGTGGTGACATTAAGATTGAGATCCCGAGGAACCCAATTACACTTGTTGATATATGATTCTGTGACATTGGGACCTCATTGTCATTTGCCAAGCAAGCCAACACCCAACTGAGAGACCACCATTTACATTTGATCCTGTGACTGTTTATGATTGGTCCCCATGCTCCTGGTAAAGGGTGAATGATTTACCAAAGTGCTTACTCATCCACTCTCTTCTTTTTTAATCATTGTAACATCCCAGGGAGAAGACATTTTTTGTCAAGATATCTGGTGAGAGGTCAGATTTATAACTTTCCCAAGACCATTAGTGTGAAAGAGAATGTAAGCAGCCTTAGTCAAAATTTAAACCCAATATACTGACCCCATTTTATGTACTAGAAACCATTATATGAATTAACAGATCCTAGTGGTGCAAATATGGAGATATTGCAATTAGAGTGAGAAAAATTATTTACAGTAGCTTTTAAATTTTAATCTTCAGATTTTTAATCTTCAGATTTTTAATCTTCAGATTTCATTTTCAGTGAAAAATCTTTAAACAAAATTTTGTATTAATATGTGCATTCTGTTGTTTATATGGTATTAAGTTTTGGAGTTATTTATTTTTTTGTTCTTGATGCATCATATTGTCACCTGAAATAATAGCTCCAAGCATTTTGCTTTCTATATAATGCTGTACTGCTGATTCCAATCTCCAAGTGTGAGATTTTATTCAGTGATGCTGAATTGTAACTTTAGAAATAATCCAATTTTAAAGTGTTATACAAATTAATGCCAAATTTAATTTGATTCGTAAAACTTTTTTTTATCAGACTCTCCTATTTTTATGACTACAGAATTGGAAAAAAAATTGACTTCTAATTTTTATTAGTAATTTTCAGCACAGTTTTTGGTTTGATAATTTTGCTCACCACTTTCTCTTTCACTGCAACCCAGATATTCTATGTTGGAAGAAGTAGTGATGGAAAGAAGAGTATTTCTTATGACACTTTATGAATTAATATTTTTTAACAAAAAAAAGTAATTTTAATTCACACTTGTACCATATATTTTATTTAATTTAGAAAAAAAATAAGTAATAAGCAATGATGCAATCAAAATGAAAAAAGATTAGAAAAGATTTATGGACAATAAATTTATTACTTTTAATTTACAAGTTAATCATTTATTTTTAATTGAATTCTACACTTGCTTTCAAGTAATTTAATTTTTTCTGATAGTGTTAATAAATTTTGAATATTTATCAGGTTTCACTAAATCAAGCCCTATGATTGAAACCTCTTCATATACTTTCCATGTTTCCATTTCTTTTGCTTGAATCTTTTGGGCTAACCACATGAATATTTAAAATCTTATGTTATTTTTAACATTTCTCTAAGTGGAGGGTGAGGATAGAAGAAGGGAAAGTTCTCCTTTTTCTTATATATATATATATTGTTATGGGACCTTACCCATAATAACATAATTCCATACGTAATAAATACTGCACCTCAAGAGGAAGCAGGGAGTTCAGCCTGAAGTCAGACGACCGGCTGATCGGTTAAACTCTCTGTCTTCGGGCAGGGAGGAACCTGAACGAGGCTACGCTGAAGGGCGGAGTCTCTTTCGGGGAGGTAAACTGACCCTGGACCTGTTTATACGGGTTCAAAGGGCATATTTTTGGCCAAGCCCATGGGCTAGGAGATCCCACGTTAAACCGGCCTTGTGCCACATGATGCCCTCATGGGGGGATGACTAAATACTGTTCAGTCTGAAGTCGGACGACTGGCTGACCAGCTGATCGGTTGAACTCTCTGTCTTCGGGTGGGGAGGAACCCGAACGAGGCTACACCGAAGGGCGGAGTCTCTTATGGGGAGGTAAACCGACGCTGAACCCGTTTATACGGGTTGAAAGGGCATATTTTTGGCCGAGCCCACGGACTCAGAGATCCCACGTTAAACCAGCCTTGTGCCACATGATGCCCTCGTGGGGGGGGGTGACAAAATACTGTTCAATCTGAAGTCTGGAGTGAAGTCCGTCAGAAGTCTCTCAGTCAGTCAGTCAGAGTGAGTCAGTCAGTCAAGGTGAGTCAGTCAGTCAAGTCAGAGGCAGTCTGAAACAGAGTTGCATTCAGACAATTACTACTAAACCTGATTGTTCGTACTAACACTTTCTACTTCTCTGTATATATTCCTGTTTGTAATATATCTGTGTTATTCCATATCCGTGTTCAAGTTCTTCTTTATTGGTTCTACCTTGGACTATCACCGTGGTACAAGGAACCAGACCATAACACACACATATATATATATATATATATATATATATATATATATATATATATATATATATATATGTCAACTTTTTGGTATTATTTTTAGTGGATACTCAAATTTGAGTAGATGTTCTATTAATTTTTTAAACTATTTTATTTTCATTTACCAACATGAAAAACTGTGCCTTCCAGCAAGATGAAAATCTATGTCCCCCTTTGTAGGAGAAACCATTGTTAAATCCAAAATATACTTTTACTGACTTACCCAAAAAGGCAACATTGATTAAGCAAAGTTCTATACTGATTTTTAAGCCCAGCCTTCTTGTTTAGATTCCTGAATGATCATATCTGCTCAGTTTGATATCCAAAATGCAAACAAAGTAGTTTTTAAAGAGGTAATGGATTTTTATTTATTAATTTGATATATTTTATTACTTTAAACATTATTTTTAGTGGATGCCCATATTTGAGTAGAGATTTTTTTTTATTTTTTAAACAGTATTTTATTTTTGTTTATCATCTTGAATCTTTAATAAGATTTGTTAAATATTTAGACTGGTAGATGGAAATATAGTACTTTTTAAAAAATAAACAAAATGTCTAGTCAAATATGGATTTTCACTAAAAATAATAATGAATAATAAAAAAAGAAATACATTTTTACATGATGCTAAGAGTAAAGGAACTGGAAATAGGTTTACTCCACTTACCTTCGAAAAACACTGTGAGGTGGCATTGTTAAAGCCTATAAAAAGGCAAACATTTCCTGCCTCACTCTCTTTCTTCTTTTTCCTACAAGACTGTTTAACTTCCATATTTCATGCATAGTTGTTTTATTAAAAATGTGTTTGAATTTTTCAGAAATGTGGTCAGCTACATTAGATTTTCTAATGATTTCAATTATTTTGTCTTTATTTTTGAGAGCCAGCATCAGAAAATTATGTGGAATAAGAAATCAATGAATGAAAATAAAGCAAAAAGAAATATTTTGCTTCATGGGACCCTAATAATTTTTGGTAAAATAAATTATATTAAATAATAATAAATTAATAAATAGTTAAATTATAGTAAATGATTTTCCTGTATTAAATATATACAACTTTTCTGAAATTGTTGCTTAACCTCATAACCTTTTGCTTGCAGAAAAAAAAGTAGTTTTATTTTGTTAGAGGGTTACTAATACTCTTTATTATGCTAATTGTCTAACATAATTCACTGAGGAAATCTATATTATTAATTTATTGTACATTAAGTCATAGTACATTGGAAATCAATCATGCCTAGTGTCAGTGTACACAACCGTATAATGACCTCTTGGGACCCCTAGGCTAATGACATTATAATGCCCCCTTCAGACACACCCACCCTCTAATTCTCCCACATCCATCTGGAATATTTTTAACTCGTGATATATTTTAGAAACATTTACATAGCTTGAAGTAAACTTATTTCAAATTCTTTAAATAAACTAGAATAGCTATCTTTTGTTTGTTAATAGAAATATTCTTTAATAAATACCACTATTCTACTATTTATTGCAAATCAAATTAGCACAAATTTCAACACAACCATAGTAAAAAAAGAACAGCGTTTTATAACCACTATTATAACAATAAAACAATCAAAATAAATATGAGTTTGTCATATTGATATCATTTGAGTTTATGAATCTATTTAGAAGTTATAACATAGAAAATTAAAATTATTGCTATATAAAAATTTGAGGGGCCCTAGGCTGCAGCCTATACTAGCCTAAAGGATAAGCTGGCTCTGCTAACAATGAATTAACACTTATTAGATTAGTGCATTTAACTTTATATTACATTGAATGTAATGATTTCCTACTCACAATGAATTTAAATAGTGTTATAGCTTACTATAGAACATATAAAATAAGTAAATTGCAACCTATTTTAGCCTAAAGGATAATTTAGCCCTGGGCCCTACACTGCAGCCTATACTAGGCTAAAGTATAATCCGACCTTGTCAGTGTATAAAAATGAAAGCAAAATAATGAAATTCCTATTTGTGTTTTTCAACTTCTTTGATTTTATTTCTTACTTTTTCCTGGAATGAATGCTGTTTATAGGTTAATATCTGAAAGAAATTTAAAATTTATAAAAAAAAAAATCAATCAGCAAGATATATTGTAGAAGATAACTTTTCTATAAACTCTATATAGAAAGTGAAAAATATTTATGATTCATACACTAAGTTCTAAAATAGTCACACATGTGAAGGTAATTAATATAGGAGAGTATACGACTGTAAATTCTATAGATAGAATATATTTAGAAAATATAAAAATGACTCCTTTCTTCAACAGTAATAGAAGTGAAGAACAAATCCATAAGCTTATAGGAAATAAATCCTATTTCCAACACACTTACATACCCACATACATACCATATTAAAACACGTCCAAACTTTATTTTCTATCCAATAACAGATAAAGTTTACAAACATGCCAAAAAGATTCCACAATAAACATACACTGTTTAAATCAAAGTGTTTATTGGTTAGAAATTAACATCACCATGTGAAATATTTGACCAAATGGAGAAAACTGAAACCCTACTTTCAGGGAAAATTTCTTATAAAAACCCCATAGACTTTGACTTTCAACATCAGAGATGCAACTGTCTCCAAGCCATTTAGACACAAGAGAAGACATAATTACATAGCTTTTTCCTTCCTCCCAGCACATGCTGAAAGAAATGTGTCAGCAACTTCAAATGAATCATTTCCAAAACAACAGCAAAGCCAGTAAATCTTCACAGATAATCAAAGTTTTTTCTCAATCACAAATTTTTACTATGGACTAACTCCTAAAAGTCTTTTCAAAACTACAGATTTCTCTGTGGACCAACTACCCAAAACCTTTAACTCAACTACAGACTATTTTTAGTCCTATTTGACTTTTTTGAATTCATATACATATGTTTGTAAATATAAATGATTTACTTAACAGGCATACACATGTTTTCTTTGTTTTTATTTTATCATTTCAGATATTCAAATGTTTAATATAAAAATAAAATGGATGATAGTATTTCCTACAAGCTCAGTATAAACTAGGAACAATTTTGATTACAATATTAAAAGTTCTGCAAAAGTTTTACCTATGCTGTCAATGAGAAAGAAGAACAATGTTTTAAAACCAGAAGTAATATCTAGTGTCATTGATAAACTTATATTCATGTAATAATTGAGAAGCATGATTCAGTGAATAAACTATTGGCAAGTTTTCAACTAATTTTAGCAGTCAGTGTCTAAATCCATAATAAGCATAGTGAATATGTACTTATATTACATTTATGTTATAGGTAAATGTTATAGAAAGAGACTTTAAAGAGAATCATAACAAATCTTCCAAAATTCACCATTTTCCTTGGCTGACATTATTGAATGTCTGGTCTTATACAGGTAGTTGATGTGCCACAGTGACCTGGTTCTCTTTAAATATTGATTTCATCTGCTAAAATAAGACTTCCTGTCTTATTTTATGGAATTTCTTCTTCCTGAGAATATGTATGTTGAAAGGCATACAGGAAGGTTAGGAGGAGATTAGCATAAACTATTGTTGATGAAGTTAGGTGCATTTAAATTTGCATTACTTTATATATCTACTTGTCTGTTTGCATGTAAAAGAATGAATGAAACAGTGAAATAAAATGATTGGAATAGCAACAGCCTTCACACTTTTTACTCTTTCTCTCTCTTAATCTAATCTCACCCTTTTCATATCTATCAGTTTTTCTTTCTTTAACTATCTATCTATCTTGAGGAAAATCCACAAGGACATCCTTATTCCATCCACCTCTTTTATTAAATATTCAAATGAAATTATTTGTCCTAGAATGCTCACAATCTAAATTAAAGTGTAGGAGGAAATTTCCTGAATATTTAAATAAAAGGGGCTGTTGGAATAAAGATGTCTTGGGTGGATTTTTCTACCTATCTATCTACTGGAAGAAATTACAAATGTTTGTCTACACTACAAGTACTCTGTATTTAAGTTAAGGTCAAAGCAAAGATCAATATTTTGAATGCTGATTTCATTATACTAGAAAATTGTCCCTGTGTAACTTTCAGTAACTTTGTACAGCATATACATTTATGTGCTGCTAAAAGCTATCCTACCAATCTGTACACAGCTATCTATCTAACTTAAACATTATTTCTTAGACTGAAAAAGTTTAACTCTGGTAATTTATTTTTCTATAAAGAAACAGAGAGGAAAAATACAGTAATTTTCAATTAAAAAAGAGTGTACATTTAACATTTATTCATTTTATCATAAGATAAAAAACTTTAGGTTTTGGTTAATGAAAGTAAAAAGGTTAACTGTTATATTTACTGACAACATTTTATATATATTTACAATTCAAAATGGCAATCCTTTGCTCTTACCATAGCCCTTAATCTCTTTTCAACTGATATGCATGACTTCTTCATCACCTTTTCGCTCAAATTGTACCACAATGTCATAAGAGCTTCTTTCAGGTTTGGTACACTTAAGTAAGAGAGATATGAAACATCACTTTCCAGTATGAACCATGTAGCAAAGTTTATACAATTAATGTCAGGGCTTGAGGTAGGCTAAATTGTGTTATATACCATACATATAAACACTAATAGGTATGTCCCAATCCTCATAAATATGTTGGACACTATTGTAAGTGGGAGTAATATGCTATCTAAATAGTCCACCACTAGCAGTGATTTACCTACTTCATGCCACTGGCAAGTATTGTACTTTGTTGATGTTATAAAGATTACCATTTCATTTCCAGATTCTGTTTTGGTTATTCCTCATTTAGTAACCTTTTCTAGGTTACAACAAATTGATTTGTCAAAACATCTATGAAAATGTTTTTTGTGCCAGTTCTGCATCAAATTGGCTGTTTTTACAGGAGCTTCATCTTAAATGAAAATATAGCATCTTCCAAATATGTCTGACAACTAGAGCAATACATCTCTCCCTAACATTTACTGGTAAATTCTACTATTCACTTTCACTCCCTCTTCAATGAACACCAAGAGTGATTTCAACTTATCAGAAGCAAAAGCTCAAACCATGATACCAGTTGGTTTATGTTGCTTGAAATGTGTTGGGACACCTTTGGGGATATATCCTTATGAAATGGTGTAAACCTTATCATTTTCGTAGTTGATCACAGCTTCTACAGCAAAAAAAAAAATGTTTGTCTGACCAAACAAAGATGTTGTCTGCAATACACTACATCTCTTCCAGCATTTTATCCCTCTGCCAATCTGTTTTTATTCTGAACTAAAATCAAAACATGTTATCTATTTGAAACACAATGGCATAAACTAAAACATTCTTTTCCTTGCTTTGCTTCCTGCAAAGTTAAATAAATATGAGTGTGACATATTGGATATCATTTCAGTTTTTGAAACTATTTAGAAGTTATAACATCTACAAAATTAAGATCACTGCTTTATAAAAAAAAGCTTGAGGGGCCCTAAGCTGCCGCTTATACTAGCCTAAAGGATAATCTGGCCTTGCTTATATGTCATCAAAATATGGTAGATAACATTTTATCTGTCAGAAAACATCTACAAATATTTCTGTAAAAAAAATAATGCAGACTTCTGTTGCAAAAAAGATTATATAATAAAATAATAGAATCTCTTATGATAAAATTGGCAAACCTAAAAATTTAACTTAATATTAACTTATAAGTTCTTTTGATGAGAATTCTTGCTTGTTTTATGCATTGATCAAAGTAATCTTTGTCCTATCTCATGAGTTTAATTCATCTTGGAGAAGCAGGTTCTTACTTTAAATAATTCTAGATTTGTCAACCAGAGATTCCTGCAGGCAATGGTAATTCATGAGTCACACTGTTTCAGTGTGACTCATGTACTCTTTAGATTGAGACACATGCTTATTTTCTCATGACTTGTAACATATATGGAGGACTAGCTGATGATCTTTCTCTTCTAGTAAGAGATTGTAGAAAGATTACAATTCAGATTTTGTTTTATTTATTAAGTCTTTATATAATCCAAAGTTCACTGTAGAAAGAATAAGTTTGAATAATGGATAAAAGTTTATTTTTCTTTTCAGTTCATCTGACCACAGCTGATGGTAAGGCATAAGCAAAATCAGACTCCAGTTGTTAGTTTCCCTGTCAATACTAGTAGAAGTTGGGGTGGAGGTGGGGGGAGCATTTTATTTTTTGAGGAAATTGTCCAGCGCTCACCTGAGCTTATTAAGATCTCCCCATTTATTAATTTTGCATTTTTCTCCAAAACATGAGACAATTATTATTATAGTTTGTTCAAGTTTTTACTTATATGGTTTTATTATTGCTCTGTTTAAAAATATCGTTCTGAGTATGACGATAAACTACATTCGGCAACAAGGCCTCTGTCCAGGAGGTTTCGAGGAGTGTGGAACCACCTCTTACTTGCTGTTTTTCCCAGGTCCACCCTGATCCAGACCCAGGGTTGTAGCACATTAGCATCCCAGCTATAGGTAAATATTGACCAACCTCCAAACAAAACACTATGAAAGTATAAAAATACATTTTTATAGTAAAAATTCCAGTAATACATTTTTGTATTCAATTATGAAAGCAGGGTATTGCTTCAAATCTCCTACGAAAAGTAAATTTTGACATTAAATGATCCATAAGATATGGGATATTCCATTAAACTATAACTGTTTAAAAATAATGACATTTTGTTCTTTTTTATTATTTCCAGGATTGCCACATTCCATTCTTTGACAAAAAAAATTTCTGTACTTAAATTGTAAATAATTTGATTCTTTAAATGATTCTCCCACTTTTATTAAGACTTCTCATTTTTTACACATTGAGAAAAGTTCCAAGCCTTCCATCAAATTATTAAGACTCTTCACCTTCTATTAGGCACCCAAGAGCAATTAGTTGCTTTTTTACTTTTCTTTAGATGTATACATACATCATGTACTGGTACAACTAGGTACTTTGCTTTTATCAGATGCATGTTTAACGTTGATGTGTATATTGTGAGGTCAAGACATGTTACTTATCACACTCAAGAAAAACATTCTTTCTGACCATAAGCATTTACATAGCAATGAAAAATTTCATGGATTTGTAAGTATTTTATCAGAATTATATATAAAATCCTCTTCAAACTTATTTTGTACTAACTCCTAAGAGACTTATGAGCCCCTTTTCTTTTTATATATGTTCAGCTATCTTTGATTTCATGGCATCACCTTGGATTGTAACTTTCTTATTTTCTTCAAGTGTAATTTTTTGTATCAAATAATTTATATTGAAGGGCACATACCTGTTTTTAATATTTTATTTTAATTGAATAATATAATATTTGAGTAATTTCTATTTTTAAATTAAATTGTCATGTACAGAAGGAAAGTTAACATACTTTTTTATTAAAATATGTAGTAATACAAATATAACTTTATTAAAAAAAACATGATTTGACATAAATAAGTAGAATTTCAACATATCTACTTGAGTGGAATTGTTATTTTAAATTTATTTTTTATTTATTTTAATATTAACATATGTTTATTTGATTAGAATTATTAACTTAATTTTAATTTTATTGGGATCATTTGTTGGTTGGTTATTGTTGTTATGTCCCTAATTAATATATGTATATCAATTTATGTAAATTATGTCCTACTAGTATACCTATACTGTTAAAAATAGTAGCATATTTTTTACGGTCTTAATATTATCGTAAAATGTTTACATGTGAATTTTTAAGTATATAAATATATATTGTGCTCATAATAATGATGGGATTATTTATGCATGGTTTGGCAGATCTATGTAGAATCAGTACAGTATCTGTGCACTCTGCTTGGAATCAAATTATCATTTTCATTCCTTATACCTGAGATCAGGGTAGCATTTCTGTACTCAGCCTAAATTTTACTGTACTGCTCAAGTAGGATAATGTTGGCCCAGTGGATACATCCAGGATTTACTTATTTTATATATCTGCTTGCTTTATTACAACAAAAAGTTACAGCTAAAGAATATACAAATATATATGGCAGATAGATAGATAGATAGATAGATAGATAGATAGATAGATAGATAATGAACACGATTAGATAGATAGACAATGAATACACAGATATATATATATATATATATATATATATATAGATAGATAGATAGATAGATAGATAGATATGTAATATATGAATCTAATTGTTCTTTGGATTATTGGGACCATTTGTTTGCTGCATTGATTTTGAATTTCCTTTTCCATTGTGTCTAATTTATTATATAAATAGTATAATCTATAATAATATTAATAATATGTATAATGTACAATATGTATGATATATAATGATCATGATAATAATATAATTTATAATAATCATTATAATTGTAATATGTATAATAATCATAATAATAACTATAATATGTATAATGTAAAATATGTATAATATATAATAAATGTAATAATAATATATATAACGTATAAAACAAGGCAATAAAACCACTAAGATCCAAGGAGTTAATGAGTGTGAGAGAATATGAGAAAACGAAAACATTATTAAGGAGGGATAACAATAAAAGAAAAGGAATTAAGAAAACAAAATATAATTATTGACATTGCATTTAAATTTTTGAAAATCAATGTTGGCTGGAAAGTAAGAAAGTGGAAGAGAGTTCCACAAGCAAGACGTATGAGAGAAGAAACTGTTAGCATAGAACTTATGATTACATCTAGACATTTCAGCTGTAAAATGATGAAACCTTGCCAATCTAGTAGATAAATTCATAAAATCTAGGTTTCAAAGAGGAAAGCTCATCAGAACATATGAAAATATTTATAGAAAAGGCACAGGAAAACTACATTATGCTATTTTGATTATTATATATGTATAATATATAATGATGTTAATAATATGCATAATGTATAATAATCATTATAATTATAATATATATATATATAATAATCACAATAATAATTATAATATGTATAACAATAATAATAAAAATATGTATATGAACAGTATCTAATTTAATGTTTAAAAAACAAGAATAAAGAATCAAGGCTGTGGTAGTAGTTCTCTGAGTCTCTTACAAGAATTCTGCAGAGCAAACTCTTTTTTCTGACATTTTACCTGTGAATACCAAAGATCAAAGTGGACTATTTGTTCTAGCATAATAACTGTGAAAATAATTTGCATAGTAACTGTACTCACATAGTAGCCATACTAGAAGAGTAACCATAAAAATGATGAGAATATTTACATATCGAACAGAGCAGGTGCCTAGGATGAGAGTATCTGTATATTTTATGTAGGATGAGAGTATCTCTGTGCTTGGCTTAGGATAATAGTATCTGTACACTTCTGCCTATTATGAGAGTGTTTGTGTACTTCTGATTAGGTTAAGTGTGTATCTGTGTGCCCTGCCTAGGATGTGAGTGTGATCTGCTTAGGATAAGAATGTGTTTTACCTAGGATGAAAGTATCTGTGTGTTCTATCTAGGAATAGAGTATCATTGTGCTTGGCTTAACATGAGAGTATCTGTGTGCTTGGACTAGGATGAAAGTATCTGCATGCCTGCTTAAGATGAGGAAATGTGTACTCTGAATAAGATGGGAGTATCTGTGTGCTCTGACAAGAATGAGAGTATTTGTGTGCTTTTGGTTAAGATGAGAGTATCTGTATCTGTATGCTCTGCTTAGGATGAGAATGTGCTCTGTCTAGGATAAGAGTAGCTGTGTGTTCTGCCTAGGAATAGAGTATCTGTGTGCTCAGCCTATGATGAGAGTAATTGTGTATTTCTACCTTGGATAAGAGTATCTTTGTGCTTTGCTTAGGATGAGAGTATGTGTTGCCTAAGATGGGAGTATTTGTGTAATCTGTATAGAATTAAAGTATCTGTGTGCTTCTGTCTAGGATGAGAATGTACTCTGACTAGGATAAGAGTATTTGTGTGCTCACTCTAGCATGAGAGTATGTTTTGCCTAAAATAAGAGTATCTGTGTGCTCAGCCTATAATGGGAGTAATTGCATGCTTCTATCTAGAATAGAAGTATCTGTGTATTGAGCCTTGGGTGAACATATGTGCCTCTACCTAAGATGAGAGTATCTGTGAGCTCCTGTCTAGGATAAGAGTATCTGTGTGCTCTGCTTAGTATGAGGATATGTGTGCTCTGTGTAAGATGAGAGTATTTATGCACTCTGCATAGGATGAAAGTATCCTTGTGCTCTGACTAGAATGAGAGTATGCTTTGCCTCAGATGAAAGTATGCTCTATCTAGAATCATTCTAGTGTCACTCTTTGGCCATATGCTTAGGATCAGATATGTATGTGTACAATCTGTTAAAATGCATTTCACATACAATATATATATATATATATATGGAATATTAGTGTTTAAGCCTTTTTATTATATCCTTACTCTGTTCTAGACATTGAGTTCTACCTGGATCCTTCCTCTTGGAAAATTTTTTCTGAAAATATACATGTATGGGAATTTTTTAGATATATTTTTCATATGTATGTATATTTTCCACTAATATTATCTATATATATATATATATATATATATATATACATATATGTACACACTATCTTTTTTATATGTGTATATATTTTGTAAATAAAAAGAAGCTAATATATTTTAATTTTATATTAATAGTTTTATTTAGTTCAATGTGGGACAACTTTTATGAACACTTTAAAGGCTTTTAATTGTTTAAATGATAGGAAAGGCAGCATATGTCTCATTAATTTAACATTCTAAATTTTCATGAAAAACTGTTTTATTTTATCAGTTATTGTGACATATCAAATAACTTGTAAATATTAGATTTAAAATAAAGAAAAACATTAACTTCTACTTATACCCTTCTTTATATTTGCATAAGGCCCTTTAATTTTAGAAACAGTGTCCCTTTCCTCATTATAAAAATGTTTCTGTGGGGCAACTAAGACAATGCTTACATCTTGCTGACAGACTGTAACATATTAAGGAATGCTAACAGTAGTTTGGTCTCTACTGACAGATTATATCATGGGGAGAATTTTGATTGCTGGTTTAAAACACATGTATGTGCATGCTTGTATACACAATGTGGAGCCTTTTATGTACCTTACAGCTTGGGTCAATCTGTTATGCAGTAACTAATTATAAAGCAGATTTGTTGTACTAATCTCACTAGCAGCTGCTGCAGCAGATGCTCTACTAATAAATGTGCTAGCAACAGTTGTAGCAGCAGTAGAAAAATGAGCATGCATGTTTAAGATGTGTCAAGATGGTGCATGGCAGATTCAGCCTGTCACTTCCCCTTCTCTTTCCATCATCCCTAGAAGGGAGGCAAATGATGATGACACTGATAATAATGATAAAATAGAAAATCATAATAATGCTGCTGCTGCTACTGTTGTTGTTGTTGTCATTGTCAATGATGATGGTGATGATGTCCTTGATATGGCTGGTGTGCAGAGGAGAAGGTTATGTTGAGGCTGTTACTGTGCTGGTAGTTTTGATGATGGTGGTGGTTTTGGTGGTGATATTGAAGAGGAAAACAAGATTTCCTTTTTTTGTATCATGAAGTGAATATACTCATTCCATGTTTGGCTTTTCTTCACCTGACCATCTTCCTGATATTTTATCTATTTAGAACATGGAACACAATTTTGGTCTAAATTTCAAACAGTTTCCATCCAAGCATAACTCATAAATTTCTACAGTATTTTGTTTTTTTCTGGTTTTGAAACTTGCAGAATATTACTTATATCTATTAGGTTGAGTTGTAAATAAATTCTATTTCAATTTATCAAATTTATCCTTAAAGATAGAGTACAATTCCATCTTATATAATTATATATTTACCATTATTTGTAATGTCCTGTTGCCATTTTTCAGACAACTCTTTGATACCTTTTGAGTAAAATTCTTCAGGTTTTGATGTGAAAAAGTTTTTGATGAAATCTTGAATCTGGTTTTCTTAAGAGAAAGTTTTCCCCATTCAAAGCATTTTGTAGCAATTGAAATAATAATCAGTTGGTACAAGGTCAGGTGAATATGGTAGGGGGGGTAGAACAGATCAGTTGAGTTCCATATTTTTTCATGTGTTATTCTTGCTGTATGTGACTTTGTGTTTTCATGGAGGAGAACAATATTTTTCCTTTAATCCCTTGTGTATGCTACTACTGCTGTGTAAAATCTAAAGTACTCAAAATTTATTATTAACTGCCACGTATGAAATTGCTTATGGTTATTTTCTGAGCATAGCCTAGATGTGGCACAAGGCTGAAACTATGGGGCACCAAGTGAGGGTTGAACTCACTCTTCAGTTGTAATTGATCTAACGAGACAAGCTTGCTAACCATTATACCATGTTGCAGTGCCTGAAACAGGAATTATTTATGACGCAACCTAATATTTAACTAGAATTGCTATTTAATTCTGCTTAGATTGAAATGGTTTATTGGAATCTCTTGTTCGGTGGTTTAACTTTGATTATTACTTTTATATTGAAATTATATTTAAATATAGTTTAGTTGGAAAAATGTTGTCATTAATTATGAGAGATTGATTCATTGATTTTTTTTTTTTACAGCTTATCACCTTTTTCACTTTATTTAAAGCCAGAAAATATTTTTAGTTTGTAAGAATTTGGGGGGCGGGAGAGAATAATATTTTTTATTGATACAAGTCCTATCAATTAATCCATAGCTGGTAGGAGGTGAAGAGTTGGATTCATACCGTTCTCAAGGGTATTGGGGTGTAAATGAATATAACAAACCCAACTGGAATTGGAATTTGACTCTCTTATTTCCAATTCCGAGCTGCACATCCAAACTTACAGTACCTGGTATTCCCAAGCAGTCACCCATCTAAGTACTGACCTGGCTTGATGCTGCTTAACTTTGGTGATTATATAAAAACTGGTGTTTCAATGTGATATGGTTATGTGCTCATTAATTATCTGAATGAAACTAATAGAATAAACTAATATGTCTATTTAAATTGAGATGTTACTTAATTTTGCTCAGTGGTGGACCTAAATTTTTGGAGCCCTGAAGCTTGAACAGATATGGTGGGGCCTCAAGCTTGAACAGATAGGTGGGGGGGCTCAAGCTTGAACAGATATGGGGTGCCCTCAAGCTTGAACAAATATTGGGCCCCTTTTATAACCAGCACCAATATGGCAACATTCAACAAGGCCTAAAGTTTCTTGCAATGCAACAACCTCAAGGCCCAATTAGTTTCATAGTAGATCCACCACTGATTTTGTTTAGATTGGAATCAGTTGTTGGTTAGTTTTCACTTTTATACTGCAACTACATTTAAACATAGTCATGCTAGAAAAATGTTACCATTCATCACCTGAAAGAAAAAAAAACTCTAAATGTCAAATATATTTAAATGATTTCACAAGACAGTAAGAAACATACTTGTCTGATTTTCTTAATGACATGAAATTGTCAAGGGTCTAACATTCTACATACAGGTATCTATGTAAGATTTGATACAAGTACTGCAATGGACATGTAATAAAACTCTGCAAGCAAACTTCATGATAATAAAATCAGTTAAAATTGTATCTGTTTAATAGTTCACTTGTAAATATTCATCTTCTATACTTCAGGGATAGCTGAGTAAAATGTTTGTATATTTGCTAAGCAAATCTAAATTTAATATCAATTATCTACAACTGTTATAAAATATTAAGTTGAGGCAAAAGTTCTCAATGCTATCCTGTGCACAATACTAGAGTAATCTTAGAAGTATGTTTCAAGGTTACTCAGTTCTTTATTACTTGGGCAATCAGTCAATTGCACTATATCATTTACAAGCCTTATCAAAAATTCAGAAACTAGGAAAGTTGGTTCCATGTGAAATTAGAATAAGAAACATGTGAGCTTTTAAACATTCATTTTGCTCTTCTTAATTGACATAGAAAAAGTTTATTTTTAATAATTGTAGTTAATGAATAGGAAATATAGAGTTATTACAAGAATCAAAGCTAAAAACATATCATGGCTACATTCAGAACAGTATTCATTACTTCAATATAAATATAATTTACTTAGCAAAATTTTATTCTCAGGGATAAGAAGCATTCAAAATTAATGCTTTATCATAAATTACTGAAGTTTAAACTGTTACTACACAGTGCTATGTTGCAGATTGCACATGGAGGTCTTGTTATGGTGGCCAGTCGCTTAACCTTGGAATATTTTAGTAGCATGTAGTAGTAGTTGCAGTGGTCTGGAAAGGTTAGTTCTGCTTTCATATGGTTAATATGCATACTGTTTTTTGCAGTGGTAGTTGGTAGCTGCTACTGTACCTGAAAGCAGAGTTTGGTAATAATGAACAAACACATGTGAAATGGAATGAAGATATATTTATTTAGGGCCTCAGTATATAGGGTCAAGATGAAATTAGTTTTATTCCCCCTCCCCAAAAGTAGATACAAACCATTAGCCATTTCACTAACATGTGTGCTGACCAGTAAAAGGTTGATAATTATCTTCTTATTGTAAAAACCAGATCTTTGCTCTGGGGCAATTAATACCAGCCACTGACTGACTACCTGACTAAAATTCTGAGGTTTGATGTGACCTCCTTTTTTATGTGGGCACATGCTCTTAGTAACTTATAATGCAGTTTCTTTGTTAGTTCATTTTTATCATAATCCACTTTTCAAGTTGCTTTCTTTTCTGAGGCATTTCAAATTTGCAGAGTGTCTTTTTATATTTTTTTTTGATTACTTTCTTTGCTATGTCTTGACAGGGTTATTTACAGATTGTGACTTGGTGAAGAAAGGAAAAGGGAAAAATACATATTTTTGTTCTGTGTTCACTATAGTTACACTGAGCAATTGACTCATTTGAAGGACACATTAACACAGAAAATATATTTTTCTGGACAAAGAAATCAACTACTGATTTTGATGCATGTCTATATTTGTTCTCATTCTGTGTATTTAGGCAGCAAATGTTCTTTAGAGCAAATATTAAAAACAACAGATATTTTGTGCTGATCAATTTTATTGATTGATTTTTCCAAATTACAAATAATCCTTCTCAGACAAGGAGGAAATTCCTTCAGAAATTGTCTGAAGTTCATTTCAGAAGAAAAGTACAAACTTTTGACTTTCTCATGTCACCATCAGATTTGGTGAAGACGATTGATGAGTTTTGTAGAACTAGTGAGTCTTATGACATGAGTAAAGAGTGTTGTGATAGAGGATGAGGTGTGACTTGTTTTTTATAGGATGTAGGCTCTTAATTTATAATTGTTTTATTTATGGATAGTTGTCTTTATTGTATGCTTCTGGGATCATAAGTCTGTTTTTACTAACTTAAAGAGTCCACATCCTCAAATATATATTTTAAAAAAACATGTCACACCAAGACTTCAAAAATTTAACTGCAATGTCACTTGCTATCTTCTGTCTTCTTAATTTCTCTTCTTTTATTGTTCTCATCTTAATAATGTTTTTTCCCATATTTTCTCACTCAGTAACCTCTTGGATCTTAGTGGCTTTATTGCTATGTGTGGAGTAAAATGATTATAAAAAATAAATAAAAAAATAAGTTACTTTACTCTTTTTTTACCAAACATTAAGTAAGATACACATTAAATTCTGTGACAGAGATATCTATCTATAATGATTATGTTATTATCTTCATTATTATTATTATAAATCAAATAATATTATTTATGTTATAAAAAATAGATAAATCATAGCTTTTAATATGTTGCAGAAAAATTGTAGAAAAGAAATGTATTCAACAAAATCAATGAAGACTGAATAACAGACAAGGTGCACACACACATACATATCTATCTATCTATCTATCTATCTATATATATATATATATATATATATATATATATGTAAAATAAATTCTTTTACATTTTGATGTGGTTCACTGGTTTTTTTTCTATTGTAGCTTTGCTATTTACCAGGCCATTCAGATATTCCAATCTTACACCTTTTGGGAAGAAGAAACATTAGAATTGTTATTTTCTCTTTATCAGATAATTTACAAAGAGAAGTGGATGGATAGTTATTCATGAAAACAAATAAGAGAAGAAAGAAAAATAGAAGAAGCCATGTTCTGCTAGGTATGAACAAAATGAAAAGCCCTAAAACTCTTTTAATGGGAACACTCATTTGACATTAGCATCACAATTATCACCACTAACCTCATTATTCCCCAAAGTAAAATATTTTTTTAGAATGTTCTTTAAACAATGAATATGATTTTATCAATATAATTGATCCATAACTCATTATACTCAGCAAATCAGTAGTCCGGAAAAGGAAATGATCTTATACCTCATTCAATCTGACTTGAAACTAAAAAAATATAATGCCTCAAATATTGCTGCTACATATGGTCCAGTGCTTCTGCTACATATTTAAAGATTCTTGAAAAAATCCAAAGACAAATCAGCAATATTATTGGTCCTGACTGGGTGTCTTGGCTTCAGTCACTTACCAAACACTGTAAATTTGTTTCCCTGTGTCTTTTCTATAAATATCTTCATGGTAATTGTTTGGATAAAGTCTTCATTATGATAGCTATACTTTATGAATTTAAGCACAGTATTGAGGAATCAGAGAGCCGAGTTTGAATTCCAGCTGAATCCATTACATTCAATTACATGCTAATACCCTTGGGAAAGGTATAAATTCTCTTCTTATCCTGCCAGCTATGGGTAAATAGCAGAACAGATCTGGTTCTATAGCCTTGAATGGCAACTGGTCTACCGCAGAAAGAAATGGCAATCTACTGTGGGAAAATTCTGCCTCGTCAGTCATGTATTGAAAGATACATGATCGCTTATGCGTGTATCATGTATGGCACATAACTGACTGGCTAGATTAGAAACAAGGTCCCATTGGTTTACAGTTAAATTGACTAAATGTAACCATAAGTTCTATGCTAACAGGTTCTTTTCTCACATTTCTCACTTGTGGAACTCTATTCTGGCTTTTTGCTTTCTGAAAAAATTTAAATGCAATTTTAGTCATTATCTACTGTCTTTCTGATTACTCTTATGTTGTTCTCACTCCTCAATAATGTTTCTGTTTTCTAATTCTTTCATGCCCAATAACCTCTTATGTCTTTGTGGTTTTACTACCTTGCATGGGGTGAATATGATTTTTAAAAAATGGAGTCTACATGAACTAGATAGGTTTACCTGAATATTTATAATCTGAATCATAACAAAGAAATAACTTTATTTTCTCTTTTACTTAGTTTAGCATCTTCTTATTCTATCTGCCATGTCCCTTCTGGATGTAGTCAATCATGGCTCTCCTGTCCTTTGTAGCTCTTAATAAATTTTCTCTTTTTTGTTATCTCTCTTAAACCTTGTTCTGCCATCTATTTACTGAAGCTCATGAAGTAGTTTATATGCTGTTTTCCTCTGTTTCTTTTGCCTTCAAACTATCCAGTCAGTATAATATTTTCCAATCCCTCTTTCCTCATTAAGTGCTCTAGAAACTTCAACTGCCTTGTTTTGAAGTTAAGTATAAGTTTCTTTTTTGTTTCCATTTTCTCTATGCTTGAAAGCATTTGCAAGTTGGTTCCTCCTTGGAAGAAAACAGTATTTGCATTAAAAATAAAAGATTTGAAATTTATTTCAATGTTAATTTATAAAAATAGCCAAAAAATCCTTCCCTATCTTTTTTACAAGCAGACCATTTAAGTAATGCCATACATTGTTTTGTTATATTAATAAATACACAGCCCTCTTCTTCTATGTACCATATCTCTTCATGATGTTGCCGATCATAGCTTTTGGCATTTTCTTATCCTTCATAGCTCTAAGTAATTCCTTACTATCCTTTTTACTTCCTGTTCTACCATCCATTTACACAAGTTGGTTAGGTAGTTTACTTGATGTAATGGAATAACCACTCCCATGAGCAACTACACTATAGGTAGCAACTACCTATTAGTGGTAAGTCAACGGATTACAGGAGTCTAGCTGGAATCTTTTCCAGCTGTGCTGGTCGAACTCTCTGCCTTTGGGCAGAGAGGAACTCAGATGAGGCTATGCCGAAGGGCAGAGTCTCATTCGGAGAGGTAGACAGACCCAATCCCATTTATGCGGGGTCTACAGGAATTTTTTTGGCCAAGCCTACGGGCTTAGGAACCCCACATTAAATTCAGCCTTGTGCCACATGTGACTATGTGGGGCAGTTGCTAGATATCATCTAGCTGGGATCTGTTGAGTATGACTCAGACTTATACAAGAACTACCGACCTTCCAATAGCAGCACCATCTACGGGATTGACTTGCGATGATCGTGCGCATAACTGTTACCTTATTTCTTATTGTACTGGTTTTTACAATAAACCTTTACTTATTTTATCCACCATGTTTGTCAAGTATATATTCCTATTAGCACAGAATATAACAGCCTTCAATATGTTTTGTGAGTACTAAATTTTCCATGCTCTTTTTGATATGGCCCAGAAATTTCAAATGTCTCTTTCTGATACTAAATACCAAGTGTCTGTTTGTTGTAGCATACCTATGTACGATAATGGGTATGTCCCCATTCACATAAATACAGTAGTAAATACTGTATGTTGGTCTGCAGGTGGAGATTCATTGTGGAATTCACTTGACTCACTTCTAGCAGTTGACTACTACTTCTATGCACCGCTGGCAAATCTCATATGTGTTATTTTTGTCCTAAGTATTATTGTTCATTACCAACCTTCATGTGATTATTCTATTCATTAACTCTCCTTAGGTTACAACACTTTTTTATTTCCATTTTCCTTAAAACTTCTTCATTGCTCACATGCTCTGTCCATGGTATTCTCTGCATCCTTTTGTAGAACCATATCTCTGGTGCCACAAGCCTCATCTTCATCTGTGAGGAAATTACTCCACATTTACTGCCATATAGGAGGATTGATAATGCATATCAATTCTGCACTCTTTTCTTTGTTTCTAATGAATTAAAAAAAGCATCCACTGTAACAAATATTCATTTTTCACTATAATTTTCTTTGTCAATGCACTTAATCCAGCAATACTCTATAGTTTATATAGATCAGACATTATACACTGAAAATTTCAGATCAAAATTCAGTTAATAACTGACATAGTTCTACTTTCATATACACTATAATTAAACTACATAAGAAATACATATTTTAGACAATGTTAAATATACACAACAGAGATATTTTAGATTTAAGCCTCTTTACTAAATGCTACATTCCCTTGAAGAAGGCTGGAGTAGAAACAGAGCAAAATTGGAACAAGGATTGGGACAGTCACCTCTAGGAGCAGATGTGGAATGGCACAAATATTCATCAGGTGAGAAAAATTCATCTATAGCTTAATGCAGCCATAAATACCAGTCTTGTAAAATAATAAATTTCTTTTGAATGTAAACCAACTTAAACCTATAAGATTTCGTAATTTTTCTGTCTTTTCCATAAACCACAAATGAATGGCTTTTCAAGTGAGTTCCAGAACTCTGGACAAAAGATATAGCATTGATAAATTCTGTTATATTGAAAAAATAACATAACTGGATGACATGAATTTCCAAATGATTTGCAAAGTATACCTAGTACTAGTGTCTAATTCAATGGATTCCAGTTTTACAAGTATGGTATTGGAATTTTATTTTTGGCCTGAGTAAAGTGGTAATTGATTTTTTGTTATTGTCATTTAGAGGGCAATAAGTAACAAAACATATAGTAAAACATTTCAAGAGTATACTCGAGTGGGGGCACCAAAATTGCATTCACCCCAGGTTAAGACCCCCTGCTATGCCACTGGGCTGGCAAATCATTGTAAAGAGAAGAAAGGACACTATTTTAGATAATTATGTGATGATGCCTCATCTTAGCATTTTAGATAATAGTTAACCATTATTTTGTTAAATGTGGAACAGATCAATAAAATCAACTGCAAAACATTGGCACTATTCATGGATCTTCTTTCCATCTGGGTAAAGGCAGACAACCTTGCCAGGTATAAGCACCAATAAATATATGGTAATGGTATCTGTTTTGATGATAGTTGGAAATGAATGTAAACAAATTAAAGGTAAAAACAAACACTGTCTTTTGGGCTTGTGTTGATAAGCAACATGGCATTCTCAAAAGACAGAATCATGGTGCCTTCATAAGCATTAAACATGCATGAATAAAACAGAAGCTTGAAATAAGCAAAATATTATCATAATCAAATTTTCACTGTTTATGGCCACATGCAGTTATCATACCAAAGATTATTCTATGCAAAATCTTTTATTCTTTTCAATGTGAATTTCCAGAGAACAAATGAAGTACATTCATAATTTAATAGTGTTCTTTATTTTCTATATGTTTTCACATTTCTTAATCATACAATTTTGATTAATTGATTTGTTTTTTTACAACTTGTCAAGCTTTTGCAGGTTATTTCAAACTAGAAAATACTAACAATAGAATTTTTTTAGATTTAATGATTTAATGATACAAGACCTACTAATTAACCCATAGTTGGGAGGAGACGAGGTGGATTCATACATTTTCCAAGGGTATTTGTACATAAGTGAATATAACAAATCTGTCAGGAATTTGAACTCAGCTCTTTGATTTCAAATTCTGAGCTGTTATCCATTAAACTAGCCACATGTCTAAGCTTACAGCAGCACCTGGTGTTCCCATGTGGTCACCAAATCTAGATACGGATCAGACTCAACATTGTTTAACTTTATTTGATGGTATGACAACCAGTGTTTCAACGTGATATGGCTGTAAGCACTTATTCATATAAGGAAAGCCTATTCTTTGCTTACTTTATCATAACTTTGCTATTTAGTTTTCTTTTTAACTATTTATATTCAGTCCAGTTAGAAATATTTCATTAGAAATAAAATATTGACCTTGTATTCTTTAAAATAGAAGCAATGAGTCACTTTCATCAATTCTTTCTCCATCAAATTACACTTGTACATTGGTGAGAGCATTTTTCTAAGTTCTATGAATAACAGTACTAGTTTCTACTAAAGTAAGAGAAAAATATAAGAAAAGATCTTTTTCTCCTACTTTTTGCACATATTTTTCAGTTATGAAAGCGATGGACTATTCTTAAAAAATATTGACCAGATAAGTTATATTGAAGAATGTTAATTTTTGTACTTTATAGTTTGAAGTGTAATGCTTTCTGTTTGAGATATATAAGAAATCTCCCATAAAAGAATTAAAACTATAGTTTATCCTTAATGTTTAAACTCTTTGTGAGCCTATCCAATCCGATTTTTTAAAAAGGGTAAATACCATTTTATTTTTTATTTACTAATGAGAACAAATGAAAATCTGAGTTCACAACTTTTCACTAGTAAACAATAATTGATGCAACCCATTAGCCTAGCAACTGTGTTTTTGCATTTAAATCTTTTGTTTTCTAATACATTGAACCCAAAGCAAACTTAACAACTGTCAACTTAATGAGAATAAGAATTTAAGAAGACATGTGTTAAGACACTAACAAAGAGTTTATTTAAACAACATGAAATTTTCTAGCAGAAATTCAAAAATAAAAAGTTGCTGTATTATGCTTGTATATATCAAAGTTACAAATGAGCTATGTCAACAAGATAAATATACAATAAAAGTTCATAAAGCTACAGAAAATCAGTCACTCTTGTTACAAGTATATATGCAATTGTTGCTCATATATATATATGTTTAAAGTCATAGCAGCATAAAGGAAAATTGTATGAAATAATATAAACAGAATAGAGGACTTAAAGTCCACTTCATTTCAAGACAAATTGAAAACATGGTTCTTGAAAGGAATAGAATGGAGTATTTATAAAGATTAATGTAGCAAAATATAGTTTCATTTCAGCAACAAAATAGAACAGTATGGAGCAAATAAGTTGGAATATTTATTATTAATGTCATAGTGAAGATAAACACCTCATTGAAGGTGGTATGTAATCTGAATGAGTTGATATAAATTCAGTGTTGTCTTATGTGAAGACACTGGTGATATTCACTGCAAGTCATAATATGTTTTCTGGATTTGTTCCTACAAAAAGAACATTAATGTGCTGTCCATTGATTGGATAGTGGTTCTTTCTTTCTGATTGGTTAGAAGAAATGAATGTCAAAATTTAAATATTCTACTGATATAATCCTCCTTGTGTACAGAATGTGTACCCAAGTGAAAAAATATAAAACTCTCTTCTCTACATTCTCCTGTAGCTGGACAGCTGAGGTTTAAGATGAAGGATGTCTGAATCTATAGAATAAACAAACTATTTTATCCAATAATCCTTTGAATAAGGGTCATTCTTTTTTATATATAGTTATTTAATTAACCAAACTGCAAATAAAGTTATACTTGTTAGATTTGGCTTAAAATCATAAGGCTATGAGCTTCATTCAGATCTGTGAAAACAACTGCCTTGCTCTTAGCAAAACATAAGACATATGACCCAGACAATTATCTAGGTTATTATTAGCAACTTAGAAAAATTGTGGTTTGAATAACAAGATTACTTCAATTGAGAATACTACTGTATTGTTAATATAAAGTAGAAGTTGCATGACCTCCTTAAAAATTATTTCTTTAACTGTTATCAAATTATTGAAAATTTAAATTTAACAGTATTATAGTCAATTGATAAAATTATTAGTTATGTAATGTTTTGACAATTATATCAAGAAATCAAACCAAAGCTAACAACATAAGTATATAAAGATCTTAATTTGATGCACAAAGTGAGTTAAACTTTAATATTATTTGGTTGCTACAAATAAAGAAGAAATATATGAAATGATGGGGAAGAAAAGAGATGGACTAAGAAATAATTTGAAGTTTGTATAGAGTGTAGAATTAATAATTTCATAATTAATTTTTTCTTTTTAATTTAAATTTGAAATGTTAAGGATTATCTCTTAGGTGAATGTTAGACTAATTTATATACCAACTAGTTTACCTATTATTATTATTACATTTTTTTTGTTGGCTTTATTTTGCATGAGTTGCCCCGCACCAAGTTTTTACGCCTAAAAAATAAAGATTTAAAAAAAAATTGCTGTCTCTTGATCTCTTTCATTGAGGCTTGGGGGCAGCTCATGCAAAAGAAATCAAATGAAAAAAAAAAAAAAAAAGGTGCAAACTAGCTGGGATATAAAATTAGCCTAACATTTACTTAAGAGATAAGTCTTAACGCCAAAGTTAAATTTTTTTAAAAAATCACCACCACCACCATACCATCATTTTCTTTGATTTCTGTTGTATACACATTTCCTTCTGGCTCCCAACCAGAGACAGAAATGGCATCATGACATTTTCTACTGACCATTTTTGTAACAAAATAAAACTAAAACAACCTAATATGACACACATTTCATATAGATAAAGTCCCTCATCAGCTGTGAGCTGTACTTGCAAGATTAATCATTTGTATTTCTGTTATATGTATGTATAGTTGGCCTCTCATATTTGAGGACACCTGTCTATTAGAGCGGCTAGCCAATTCCTATTGCAAATGCTTGCTCAGGCACATTTGTGTTTATTCAGCACCCACAGAGCCCATCTGTGGTTTATACTGCAACTATGCTGAGCAGACCTTAGTTACAGTTTCTGGGAAAGAGGGTGTTATCTAGTGTGATCAACAATTTGCACAAGGCCAGCATGTTCAAGCCCTTGGCCATGATAACTTGTGACTTTGTGCTAGCACATCTGCTGATGGCACCCAAGGGTTCCATCTATCCAATTTCACTCACAAGGCTTGGGTCAACCTGTGGTATGCTTTTCAGACACTTTCCAAAGGTACCGCATGCTGGGATTGAACCCTCAAGTCCAATAACATCAGGAAGTCTCCTTCCTGACAAATTGACCATGGTGAGATTCGAACTCGGGTCTCATGGTCAGAATGTGAACGTTCTAACCATTCGGCCACATGCCCAAATTTCTGTTATATTCCGTACATATGAACACTAATGGGTATGTCCCAATCCTCATAAATATGGTGGACACTATTATATATGTGGGTAATATGCTGTATAAGTAATCCACCACTAGCAGTGGTTTACCTACTTCATGCTGCTGGTGAGTATTGTATTTGTTGATGTTATAAAGATTACCATTTCATTTCCAACCTCCATTTTGATTATTCCTTATTCAGTATCCCTTCTTAGGTTACAACAATTTCTTTAAGGTATAAGCAACCAGAGATCCCTTCAATGAGTCTATCAGAACCATTTCCAATCAAATCGTTGACTCCATCCACAAATGGAATTATTGATGTTTTCATATGCCACATTTTTTTAGATTTCCACTTCAAGATCCTTACATTTTTTAATAGTTTTATTATTATTTTTTATTATTATTATTATTATTAATGTTTTGACAAGTATTTAATAAAAAGCAACTAAAAATATCAAGATGAAAGTATGTACTAGCTAAAATTTATAATAATGATGATTGCCGATTGTTAAATAAAAATATGAAAAATTAATACTATTGCTTGTAATATTACTAACTAGTGTAAATGTAGAAATAAATATGCTACTAAGTAAGCCTGTTGCCAGGAGGGATCTGGAAGCTGCCCCTCCTGTAAACCATTTCCTCCACACTGTGAAAATGATGTGAACTAATTTCTTATTTACAGCCCCAGCTCATGCAAACTTTTAAAAACAAGCTATATCTGATGAAATTTCCTTTATGGCACCTAGACTTTATGAATTTAATTGCAGTCCTAGATTGACAGCAAGGTCTCATCAATTTACAATTGAAATGGCTAGATGTAGACATAAGTTCTATGCTAACAGTTTATTCTATCGTACTTCTTGCTTGTGGAACTCTCTTCCTACTTCTGGCATCCCAGTCATTTTGGATTTTCAAAAATTTAAATGCAATGTCAATTGTTATCTTCTGTGTTCTTAAATCTTATTCTTTTATTGTCCTCTCTCGTTAATAGTAATTTTTCTCATATTCTCTAACACTCAGTAACTCCTTGTGTCCTAGTGGCTTTATTGCTTTGCTTGAGGTAAAATGATTAAAAAAAATAATTTCTGCATTTGCCCCAATGGCAGATGATAAATTCAGTCTCAAACTTATGCCAAAGTTTGACTATACAGATTCCAACCAGTCCCTTGCTGTATGAATAAAACAGGTGGAGTTGGTATGCTATCGATATGGGGTGAAAAAAGATAGAATTTGTGCTTCCAGGCGGTGCATTTGCTGTATTGTCAGCAGCTGAGTGAAGAGAAAAAAAAGGGTGATTTCCTTAGCATACATGACACATTGTACACAGCTTTTACCACAGATTTCTTTGTGGCCTATGAACAGTTCACTTGTGGCCTTTCTTGAGTGGAAAGCACACACAGTTAAATTCATGTTAGTTCAAAGTTTGTGTCCCAAATTTGCTACAGTCAAGTACTTTGTTGTGCCTGAAGGTTTGATCATAACAGTTCAAGGTTCATGTTTGCAGTGGTTCATGCAAACTTTTAAAAAAGATTATTATATTGTTTTTTTACCAATATTGTTATATTCCACTCTTTCCTAAAGCTATTTTTTCACCTGCTATAATATCATCTTAGAACAGTTCACCATTTTCATAACAAACAATACTGCCACCTGGCATTGTTAGTACAAGGAAGAAAATTATTTTTCTCCCTGGCACTAGCAAAATTAACGGTTACAGATACTACAGACAAAATATATACAAAATAAACTTGGTATATTAGATATTTACTATCAAATAATGGCATGATAAAAAGCTAAAGGCACAGAATAATTATATTTTTAATCATTCATTTTGAAAACTGGAAGAAATAAAAATTATTTTACCCAATTGAAATTATTTTAAAAACATCTCTATCTATAAAAGGCAGGATGTGTGTATGTGTGTGTGTGTGTGTGTGTGTGTGTGTGTGTGTGTGTGTGTGTGTGTGTGTGTAATCTAATGCACGGCCGCAATTTTTACGACAAATTTGCACCAAAATTTACATGCACATGCTCCAAGTTAGCGGGAAGGCCAAGACTGACTTTGCATTTCCCAACTCCCATCAATAGTGGAAATAATTGATTTTTTCATGCTTCTACAGCAGTTTTCATGTAGTTTGCAGCCATTTTCTACTGGCCAGTGAGAGCCTATAGCTGGTTGCCATGAATAGGCAGGAAGATTCTATTGGCCAGCATGAGAGCCAACAGCTGACTGATATGAATGTTAACTAGCATGCAAAAAAATCGATAGCTGCATTCGTCACAAGTGGGAAAAATTTAAATCTGCATGGCACTTCACTCCAATTGGCTCATTCGCTTGCTTAAACTCAACGTTGATTCTGATTCCACAGAACTGGGTTGGGTGTGAAAAAGTATTTGTTGTTAACATTCTTTTTTCATTTGGTTTTTCCAGTTACAAGTCCTGATTGTTTTCTGTTCATTTTGTTTAGTTCTTTTTTTGTAACAGATTTAATGTTTAGTATAGAGCTTAGAAAAAATTTGCAGCGTGAGATAGGCAAGAAGTAAGGCATTTAGCAACATCAGCATGGCAAAGGGCATGCCTTTAAAGGCAAGGAAGGGCAAAAATATTTTAAGTCACGTGATAGCGATTGCTGTAGGAGTCGTATGATTTTTTAATCAAGCACAGGCAACACCAGGCCATGCTGCTAGTTTAGAATAATTTTAGACCTTTCTTTCAATGTTGGAAATTATTTGAAAATAATTAAAAATGTGTACATTAAAATACATTTTTTAAAACATGAAAAATGAATTACTGCATAGAGGAGGACAATGAATTTTTGTAAAATATATTTTGAAGAAGAATGAACTGATGTTTTTGACAGCCAAACATTTTTTTTAATCTCAGCTCACAGGTTTAATGAAATGATAAAAATTGAGAGTTTTACTGACATATAAAAAATTTGTTCCTGATGGTACAACAGATACTATAAATTCAAAGAAAGATAAACTAGAAAGATTATCCTTAAAATTGACTGGCCTTCATAATTACTGAGGGGTATTGAAAAGTTCTTCCCTTCTCAAAAAAAATGATGTTTGCACATTTGGTAAAACTTTGGAAAGTCAGTCAGACCAAGAACCTTTTAGCATTCTCTTGTATTAATATAAAATTCTAAAGTGGGGGATCATTTTTGTTAACTATGCTCATCTAACTTTCAGATAATTATTATAGAGATTGTTGATCTTAATCCTTCCAAGGATTTAACTCTTCATCCAAATATTGTTGAATTACCCTGTCCTACTTGCTAATTAAAAATGACCCCACCCTTTTCCATCAAAGCTTCTCACAATTCGTTCAGTGGGTAAAAAGATTTATTTTCCTCTGGAATTTATGCTGGGCAATTTCAGAGTTTAAACAATTTTTATATTGTTATTAAGTTATGGTATCCATAATGAATAGTGGCTTAGATTGAGGAATCAGAGAGCCGAGTTTGAATTCCAGTCAAATCCATTATATTCACTTATGTGCTAATACCCTTGGGAAAGGTATCAATCCTCTTCTCCTCCCCACAGCTATGGGTAAATAGCAGAACAGACTGGGTTCTATAGCCTTGGATGGCAACTGGTCTACCGCAAAAAGAAATGGCAACCTACTGCAGGAAAAAAATCTACCTCGTCAGTCATATATCGAAATATACGTGATTGCCTAAGCATGTATCACACATGGCACATAACTGACTGACTATTAAGTTATATTGTTATTAAGTTATTGTTATTAAATTCATCCCACAGAACTATTATGTAACAAAGGATAATGAAAAATTTTGGACCTGATCAAGAAGGGTTTCCAAAACAAATTCTGATGTTTGCCCATTTAGCCAGATTTTGGGAAATGAGTTGGACCAAGAACATTTCACAACCTATAGTGCCAAAAAAAAAAATTTATCAGCTGATGACATATTTTCAAGAGAAAACAGGGCTTAAATATCAGTGTTTGGAATAATACTGGATATATGAAAACAAGAATAAAATATCCATGTTTATGTTAATATATTTTTGTGACAAAAACGTATGTAGTAGGAGTAGTAGTATATTAAATGAGGACAATGCATAAACTTGTCTACCCAGGTATTTTCCAAAACTGTCCATACTTGAGTTGTATGTGATAGCATGACTGTAGGGAATTTAGAAAGGTCTGTTACACATCCTTTAGATTCTCAAAAAAAAATAAATTTGGAAAGCCTGTGAGTCAACAGAATACCTGGAAGTCGGCCAAGTTTTCTTGGAATCACTCTTGTGTCACCTGCACATGATGGGGTGTGAGTTCCCATTATCTTACTGAAACAAACTACAACCAGCAGGAAACATGGTGAGAATAAATCAGGGGAAATGGTTTACAACAAAATCTGTGTATGTTATACCTGCCAAAAGAGACTCCAGTTTCACTCGTAGTCTTGTGAATTTCAACAGAACATAATCTATATTATTATAGATTCACTATTAGCTTGCATAACCTCCTGCTGACAAGCTGCATCCATAGCCTTATACAGCCTCCTCTACATATGAACTTGAGTGTTTATTCAAAATAGCTGAAAATAGGATTTTTATGACCTGTGACATGGCACCAGTCAAATGGCCATTGTCTCTGGTCCAAGTTAGTTACTGATGCCATAGTGTCAATAATAATACATTTTTTGGTTACTGACTATAAAATCGCATGTACAGTACATTGACTGATGAGTTGAGTGGCACCAGCATTTAATCGGCATAGGATTTGATGCAATGTTCTTATATGATGGATAAATGGCAGATAATATCCTTGCCAGTCACTGGCAATTTCATTGGATCATCTGTGAGCATCCATAGTATTTAAGTGATGCTGATGTCTTTGTTACTATTCCTCAAGTAAAGCTAACACAGTTTCCCCCTCTTGGAGATACAGTATTCTATTTTTTTGACATTAACAATCATTCCATGGAGTTAAAATCTATGTGTCCTATGGCTATCCTAGCTATGCTACTATTTTACCTGTTACATTACATGTCATCTGATTGAGTTTATTTCTCCAAGCAGAAAAGGGAAAAATCTTCCAGTGAGACATTGCCTTCAGCTTATATATATATAGTCCAGTGAAGTTCAGCTTATATATATATAATGTCTAATGAATGAAACTTTAATAGTAGTGAGTGAGTGCATATTGCTTGGTTATTTTTTACCGTTTAATACAATTATAAATATTACCTTTCAATACAATTATATATATATATATATATATATATATATATATATATATATATATATATATATATTGATCTACCTACAATTTTATTAGCCATATAGTTGTAAGGCTAAAAGAACCCAAATTCTAGTTCGAGTTGCTTGGATCTTTGGCCTTCACGCAAACACATTGTGATTTGCACCCCATCCTCCTGTGTACCTGGTCAAGGATGAAATGAAACCTATGTGATGAACTTTGGGGACATCTAAAATCTAAAAAAAGGAGGGAGTTTCCTGTCTGACCAGTGGCAGATGAACATCGGTGAGTGAATCGTTTTGATTCTAAATTGACTGCCCATCAAAATAAAGAAAACAGTAAGGTTTGCTGACTACAGAATGAAAGGACTAATACTAAACCAAATCGACTAATGAATGCCTGTATGTGATGCTGTGAATCCCAGGCCATTCTGAAAGAAAAGGACTCCGGGAAAATTACTGACAAAATAGTGTTTTTGCATAAGTACTCTCACTTTGGCAAATTAGAACACTGTGTGGAGATATCAACTTGGCTGACCCATCAAGACAGATAAGTTGACTTCTTGGCTTGATCTTCTTATATATATATATATATATATATAATGGATTCGACCGTATCTTCTGTTCTTTTATGATCCCTTTCCCCTGGTTAGACAATTTTTTTTTTAATTTCTTTACCTGTTTCTGTATTTGTAAATAAATGTTTTATTTTGAAATCCATTGTCTTGTGTCTGTTTTTTCTTTTCCTTTTTTTTGTCTAAAATATCCATTTTCAAAATGGCAACTCTCATATTTAAAATCATATGATTTCGTATAGTGGCTACATAATTCCTAATAACATTATTTCCTCTATAAGCTCGACAGTACTTAATCTGTTGACATCACTTCCTTTCTCCTTTTCCAATATATACGAAGGCTCAAACAGTTTCACACTAAAACTTTCTCATCTCAGCCATTAGTCAAAGTAAAAATAAATCTTTCTATTGGTTTATTTCTGAACATTTGAAATTTTTTTCCTTCTTTAATATTTCTGAATGAACTGTAATCATACATGTCTAAATGGAAAATGCTTCCAATGCCATCAAAGAAAAACAACTGTAAGTATTAACAGAACTTTTGGGATGACCAGACAAATGAATTAGATTGTTTTCTTTTTCTTCTAGACAACTATCTTTTTAATTTAACACTTAAAATACTCTCACTCCCCAATACTGAATTGAGAAAATTCCTTTATGTTTCTTGTTCATAGATATTATTTGTAACATGGACATGGAGCCATACACAAACAACTGGTAAATCGTGATGCTAAAAGTAACATATTTCATCTCATGCCAACTCTTTTTTCTTCATTAATTTATCCCCATGTAAAGAAAAAAATCAATGACATGAAGCATATTTCTAGTAAAACAATAATTGCATCCACATGTTCATAGCAACAACAAAAATGACTTTTTTTCTATGAATATGCTTGTAAAACAATTTACACAATTATCTACACTGAACACAATCATATTTTTTCCTCAATTTCTCTTCATTTACTGACAATACAGATTCATTTTCAGCAGTGGCCCTTAAATTCTACCAATAAAATTTTCAGATGGACTCTAAAATCTAATGCTTAAACACCTTTTGAACTGTTGCTTTGTGGAACTAACTCACAAGAGGATGATTCCTTTATCACTGCAATCTTAACCTGTTCAAGTCTAAAGTTAACCCTTATCTTCCCCACATATGTCCATAAACTGTGCATCTTACTCTGTAAACTTCTGCCTCAAGTGGCTCTTAGGCATTGTACAGGGTGATTATCATTGTAAAAAAATCCTATCTTCAGCCAAGAGAGATGATATTCAGTGCTATGGAGAAGCATCAGTGAACATTGACATTCCAAGATTTTGTTGTTCATATCAATGGACTGTTGTTGGGGATATCACCAATTCACTTTTAAATGCTGATTTTTTATGTCACTGTGGCCTCCTACTGGACTGCAAAAAGGGTAGACTTATTAATCAAACAACCAAATACTACTTACAAGGCAAGACAAGTTGAATAGCCTTATCCATTAAATTTTGATATACGAAAAGTTCCTGAAATTATCCAAACATTTCAAAACAAATTCAAACAGTTATTGATACCTAGAATGCAGTCACCAGTATCTTCTCAGTCAAAAGTAAGACAAGCCATTGATACAAGAGACAATACACACCTTTTTGCTAAAAATGGATAATTAATTAATGATAAGTATAAAACTGTAAAAGAAGAATTCACAACACTCTTCAATAAGGTATTGTTAGATAGTCAAAGTCTCTTTGTTTATAAGGTTTGCATATATTTCCATATCCACACCTAAACAATAGCAAGTGTATAGGGATGATAGAAACTTGAATATAGCTACATACTCAGACAGGTACCTGTGGCTGCCATCATACACTTGTCAATAGAATCAGCAGGTTAGTTTTTTGCCAACCGCACCCAGTGTCTGAGATCACCAGTGACCTGGCGACTCTCAGGGCATTTTGCCAAATGAAATAGTTCCTATAGTTTTATGATTTCTACAAAGAAATTAATAGAAATATTACATAGTCAAGATAAAAATCAGATAATCTAAAAGGGATATTTTTTAAGTACACTGAAGGGCTAATGATATAAATGACTGAAAGTTTAGCAGGTCCTCTGCTTCTAGTGCTCAGTAATTTGGTTCCTATGCAAGAGTCTTGCAGAAAATTTTCTTTTCAGACAGAGACCTTGGAGCAGTCAGACCTGTTTTTCCATCATGCTCAGTTCATTCAATACTGATGCTATAAGTCAAATTGCCTAGCCCACATGGTGCCAATGAGCTTTCACAGCTGCATATGTATCTGATGGAATAAAATATCCTTCAACATAATTTGCACAGTTTGTCAGTTCTCTCATGCATTCACACGGGGCAAGAATTTTTTAAAAATAGGCCTACTGCATGGGTCTTGTCAGGTACTTATGAGAGAGAAGCATATAGAAAAGACAACAGTTATTATGTCTTTCAGACTCTTTGAATATCTGTATATACTTACAAAATGCAACTACAAACTTTTAAAGATTCATGAACAACATATTCCCCCATGTCAGTTGTATATTTGTATATGTAGATGACGTCTTAGCTTTCTCAGAAACAGAACAACAACATTCTACAAGTCTAAGACAAGTACTTGGAATTTTTCAAGACAACAACCTCAAGTGCAAATTCTTCAAGGAGACTTTCTGGGACACAGTTTTGGTCCAGGAGGCCTAAATCCCATGGTAGACAAGACCAAAGACATAAATGATTTCACTGATTCTACTAAATTAAAGTAAATTTCTCAGTTTCTGGGAATGCTAGATTTCTATAGAAAACTTTTTCCCTAAACTGCAGATATTCTTTTGCCACTTACAAAGCTGATTAGAAAGAATGTTAATATTAAAAAATTGCCTCTGCCAAAAGAGAAGCCTTTTTAAATATCAAGAGAATCCTTATGAAACTGATTGTATTTTTTAATCCTGATTCAAATATTACTCACTATCACTTACTATCTGATAGTTCTAGCTATGCTGTTGGACCAACATTACATCATATCGTCATTAACAAAATGATTCCAACTGGTTTTTCCTTGAAGAAACTCTCAGAGAATCAAAGAAATGGTCTACCTTTTGTTGTGAACTATTTAGAAGTGGTACATTTTAAACCTCAGATTGAACATAGACACATGAGATTATTCATGGATCATAAAGCTCTAGTATTGACATTTTAAGAATCAACATAAACTTCTAGTATTGGCTTTTAAGAAGACAACACCAATGAAATTGTGCAAAAAAAAAAACACTTGTCTTTAGTAACAGAGTATGTTGATGATATCTTTTATATTTTAGTTGACTGTCTTTTAAGACCAGAATATTCAGTTACTACAGACCTTTGTGATTTGCTAAGAATTATAACCCAACAAAATGACTCAGAAATAAAACTATATGCTGACAGACTAAAGTCTTACATTGTAAGTGATAAGATAATATTGTCTGATGTCCCAACACTTTTTACAAGGCCCAGGAAAGGTAATTTTTGAGACATTCAAAAATATATCACATCCAGAACATACAGCTACATGAAGCTAATCAAATTTTGCTATCTTTGGTCAGACATAGACAAAAATATCCATTCATGAATGAAAGAGTACCTTAGTTTTTAGTAAATTGTGATGCCAAATAGAAAGTAAATGTAGTCTTATTGCCCTCTACTCAATTTGAAACTGTTCACATTGATACTCTAGGCTCATTATTGCAAACCATCAATCAAAACAATATATATTATTCTCTGACAAGATACATAGATTAAAAGAACCATCAGATGTAGTGAGATATGAGACAAAATGCTGCAACAGTGGACATGCATAAATTTCCCATTATGAAATTCTTTTTCCCATCATTGCAAACAAAGAGATTGAATTCAAAAGGGATCTCTTCTATGAGTTGTCAACCTTGATAGGTTTTCATAGAACCATGGCTTAATCCAAGGTCCTCATTGAAATGACACACAGAACCAGCATGATGACCATTATAATAAGACAAAAGAACTGGTTAAATGCTTTGCCAATAGTGCAACTTGGCAATGGATCAACCTAACTTAACCTAATGCAACCTAACAGTAGAAAATCTAAATTGTTTTTCTATTTAAAGTACTCCATTTATTAGAAAATATATTCAGTTTAAATACAGAAGGAATTATAAAAATGACTTCAAAGGGCCACACATTTCAGCTTATACTATTTTCCTGTTATCCAAGTGTTATTGCCAGACAGAAAAGGAAATTACCTCTTGTAGCACAGATGTCCATTTCAATTTCATTCAAAGTGTGTATTTATGTACAGTTGAGTGTTCTCATACATATTTTAATTCAATGACAGACATCAAAATATTTCTACAAAATTTTAATTTTTTTTAAATAATCTTATCTATCCCCAAATAATTTTTGAAAATTTCAATAAAATATATTAATTATCTGATTTTTTTATTGCTTAAAAAAACAAACAGGTTTTTTGCTGACTAATTAGCCATGCCATTTTTTTCTCTCATTCCACTTGTGCTCTTTTGACCTGAATTCACTTTTTGTGGCCATTAATTCTTTTGAAAGTTTAACCTAAATTTACTTTATCATCATAAGTAATAAACTGAACATTTACTTTGTGGTCATCTCTATAATGTAATGTTCTAGGTAACAATAAATAGATATGAATGAACAGATATTGATATATGATAGAGATGAACAGTTTGATATAGATAGAGACAAATAGACTGAGATAGATAAATGTGAATAGACTGATATCAATAGATAGAAACAGAGGTAAATAATTATTGATAAGATATCATAGTGGGTAAGAGAAAGAAAAGCTGATTATTTATTTTTATTTTATTTGACAGCCATGCATACATGTAGGCAAAGAAACAATTTGACAGCCATGGAGCTGTTTTTTTTTTATTTCTAACATTATGATTATGATGCTCAACCCAGGATAGGGTTCGTTCAAGCTAAGTGTGAGGGGAATATATTATTTCAAACTCAGTCAAATTTGGTGTGTTTCTCTGTGTGTGTGTGTGTGTGTGTGTGTGTGCTAGTGTGTATGTTAAATAACACAAGCACAGGTCACTCACACACAACACAAACATATGTATATACATTACATGAGCACATGCAGAGTCACACATAGACAGTGTGTGATGGACAGGTATATAGTTGATAAAGAGGGCATGGATTTCCCCAATGAAAAGGGTCGTCATTTATCACCAGGAATACTTAAAGTGGGCACTGAAGGATGTATTCACAATGTCGATTCTCTAGGACCAAAAACAATGTGTGGCTAAAGTTGACAGGAGTAAGGTGGCCATTGATGGTCTCTTATGCTGAGCACCTACACTGAAATAAAAAAAATACTTCAGTGTTCAACTGCACTTTGACAACAAACAAAATGTGTCTTTGAACAAATAGAAGCCTGTGATGTCACCAAGACTGCCCAGAGCAAAAATCAATTATTAATTGTGACATTGCCTCTAAGGACATATCTGCCAAGACTGACATTTCTGACGAAGCCTTACCTGACCTGCAGCATCCACAGTATCCTTCTAAAATTACAAATGCAGGAAGAAAGGTTGTATTCTCCAAAAAGAATAACTGTCATTATTCTGCATAATCAACTTCCTGTGTATTGTAGTATTTTGCATTATATTTTTAATTAAAATAGTAAAAAGAAAATAATATACAAAAAAGAATTTTCAAGGCCCTAATATAATAATTACTTCACAAGTAGTATGAATGTCACATGTGTCTAAAATATCCATTATCCAAATAGGTTGTTTTTATTTTTTTGCTTAGTGACATATCACTCTCTATGGAATATTTAATGACGAAATCTAAATATTTTGTACACAATTTTTTTTGTTTAGATAATAATGGTTTTAGTTATAAAAACCTTAATAATTAACCCATAGCTGAGGGAGAAGAGGTGAATTAATACCTTTCCCAAGGGTATTTGTGTGTAAGTGAATATAATGAACCCAACTGGAATTGGAACTCAGCTCTCTGATTTATAATTCTGAGCCATTATCTATCACACCACCTGCACATCCATGCTTCTCAGTATTCTCATGCAGTCACCCATCTAGGTACTGACTAGGCTCAATGTTTCTTAACTTCAGTGATCATACAGGAAGTGGTGTTTCAATGTGATATGGTCATAAGGCTATCCAAATATGAGCCTTCAGTGGAAATCATATAATTTCTAGTGTAGGACCAATATAAGAAGTCACATAATTATCATGTGACATGTTCCTTTTTCCTTGTCCAATACATAGTAAGATTCAAAAAGCTTTGAATTGGAACTTTCTCACTACAGCCACTGGTCAAAGTAAAACTGAGTTCCCTATAAATTTATATCCAATCATGTGGAATCACTTTCTTTCTTGAATATAACTGTATGAAGTCTGGCAACGTGTATCCAAAAGAAAAAGCCTTTGAACCTTCCATCTGTAAGTAGAACTTTTGTTACCACCAGACAAATGAACTGGACACTGTCTTCACTTTTTTATTGTTTTATTTTCCTTCTACATGAGCCTTTTTTAAGTTAACATTTAAAATACTTTCCTATCACAAATTTTTGAATTCTCTTTCATTACTCACCATTATAAAATCACCAATATTGAGCTGACAAATTATATTGTGCTTCTTTTTCATAAATGTTATTTATAGCACCAACATGTACCCATGTATGCGATCATCAAAGTTAAGCAGTGTAGAGACCAGCCAGTATTTAGATGGAAGCCTGCTTGGAACACAGGATACTGTAACCAACCTCCTAAAATCTGAAATATGTTTAAATAACCCACAAAGGGTGAATAAGTTGTAAAACTTAAATTAGTCAAACAAAAACACTTGTACACATATGCAAACAACTTCATACACATGAGGGAGGTGCTGAAAAATTCCCAACCTGATCAATAAGAGACACTAAAGCAAATTCTGATGTTAGGGGTCAGATTTTTTTTTCCTGTATCAATCAGCTAAGGATAAATTTTAATCCTATATATATATATATATATATATATATATATATATATATATATATATATATATATTAAGAAATTTTCAGTCATGTACCTCTGACTTTTCAATACTGGCAGGCAGTGATAAGGAATTATATACAAGAAACAACAGTGGGGGTTTACCACCACATCATGAATATCAATGAAACAGACCAGTACATGCAACATCTGTGGATATGTCTACCTCTCACACATTGGACATTGCAGCCACATGAATGTGCTGCATGAAAGTCTAACACTTGAGCATCAAAAATCAATGGTCTTGCAGGACCACAATGCTAATGGCCAATACACACAATAGAACCTCGTTATTCATATTCATGGCTTTCATGCTGATGAAGAAATCTGTTGTGGACAATCTAGAAAATAGAAAAGCAATCTAGATATATCCAAAAATCTTTGTCAGGAAACTGACATCTTATTTTAAAATGTAGTTAAAATTTTAATACTTTTTGATGCAACATGTTGGAACATTTTCTGTTCATGTCTTTCACCCAAAGGAAAAGTTCAAATTAATAAAGTTGCCATTTAATGATTCTGACTTTCATAGCTTTAAGGACATTTAAATTTATGAATGCTTTTCATTAATATTTTCAGAATACTATTTCAAGGAAGTTAACAATCATCAGGTAGGAAGGAATCCCTATCTGATGATTGTTAACTTGCATGAAACAACCAATTACAGAAACAGAGAGTTGTGTGACTGAGAAGTCCTTTATATTATTTCATTTAAGGTCTATATTTGTATCTTGTTTTATTTTTAACATTGAGCTCTTTAATTTTACAACATTGGCATTTTTGTGTATATCTAAGATATATGTATATATATTCACATTTTAAGTATACTATATTTATCTCTCTCTCCCTCTCTCTGCCCCATAGAAGACTGTCTGTTTTATCATAAATCAATTACCTATATCAGACATACTACCACCTCCTTCAGTAGACACCTCATGTGTCTCTTACCAGAGCAAAGTGCAATAAAAGAACATTTAACAACTCATAATCTACGAGAACCCTTAAGAAATATTCTGATCAAAACCACTAAAATTCTATGTAAATCAAATTACTGAAAACATCACACAATATGAGAGGCTCTGTATATCAAACATTTCTCTCTCACTATCAATCTCACCTTGTTTAACAATGGAAGCAGGGTACTGAAATTTTTTAAAAAATAGAAAAACATCCACTCATATTCCAGTCATTGAGGGCTTGGAATAAATGTTCCTACTAGTATTCAAAACCATACAAAAACCCATCTCAAACAGTCAAAACATGCAAAGAAACTAACAATGCCAAAACAACCCCCCACCCTTGAAAATGGCTAAAGAAGTGACTGAAATAATGGATGATATGGACAGTATTTGTACCCCCTCACTCCCACCAAATGGAAAATGTAAGAATACTGGAAAGACTAAATAAAAAAATAAATAAAATTTTCCTTGTCTATCATATTTAATGAAAGATGTTTAAAAGAAAGGTTGTTGCCCAAATATACATTAAATCATATAAATAAATGTGGTCCCAAAATAATCTCTTCTTCAGACATTCTATAAGAAACTTAACAACATTAAATAAACTCTAATCAACAATAATTTCTCTAATCATGTTGTTGATGAACAAATAAAATTAGCTTTAATGAAATTTAGAAAAAGTAATGCAAGACATCTTGATGCAAACAAAAACAAACACACCATTAAATTATTCTATCATAACTAGCTGCACCCTAATTATAAACAGGATGAAAAAGTAATTAAAAACATATTTTACTGATATATATCAATCGACAAGGCTAACAAACACTATAAAAAGTTTAAAACATTTAATTTATTTGTTACCAACAACATTGAACTTCAAAAATACCCCTATGAGATTGCATCTCCAACATTAATAATAAAAAATAGCATTAAATTTATTCATCAAGAACACATGCAACACATTTTCTCACAGATTGACCTGTCACGCGTCAAAACTCAGTGCAATCTGTGCACACATCCACCAGCACATCATGAATGATTAAAATACAACTATCAGTATAAGCCAAATATTAGTGGATAATACCAAAATACTCTACAGCACCCAATCCAAGGAAGGACTCAAAACACTAGAAATTATACAAAATAAACAGCCTACATTGAATAAAATATCATTACTACAGGAGACAATATCTTGAAGTACATATGATATAATTAATATGTGCAGATATTATATTAGTATAAGAAAAAAATACAAATAAAATAATTAAAAAAAAATAAATACAATAAAATAAATAGATACATTACATTCTTTTTGTGCAGCCTCATTTCCAATAACTGTTACACATGACATCACACTAGAGTATTTCAAACTTCCAGTTTCCCAAAGAATACCAGGATGTAGATAAAGGAATTCTAACTACCACACATACACCACATTGGTTCTTGATAATGACTGATGTTCAAATGTACTTGAATAAACAATAAGATATGAACTTTAAACAGTTTATCCACAACAATTATAATATTCAACACCTTATTTGAAAATTGTAAAAATTAAACAGACACACCATGTCAGTTATTAAAATAATAAACTTGTGTGTATGTGTGTGTGTGTGTGTATATATATATATATATATATATATATATATATAGATAAAGGTATATTTAGTCAGCAAGTATTCATTCAAACAAGTCTGATAAAAAAGAACCAATAAGATTAGCCTGTTTAATTTTTTGTTGTATTTTTCCAATTTGTAAATAGGGTTTTCAGTATTGTGTTGGAAGTTGTGGATAAACTGTCTGAAGTTCATATTTTGTTATTGTTTTGTTTTTTTGACCATTGCAGTTATTTTAGTAATTCTAACTACCATACATACACCACATTGTTTCTTGAGAATGACTTTAATGACTTTGAGAATGGCAACTTTATTAATTCGAACTTTTTCCCTGGGTGGAAGACATGAACAGAAAATACATTCCAACATGTTATGTCAAAAAGCATTAAAATTGTAATTGTGTTATATAGGAATAAACTGTCATTGCCGACACTGGAGTTTGAACATAGACCGACAGGGAGCAAACATGGGTGATTCTATTATTGAATTAAATAGATCATGTGACCATAAAAGAAAAATATATATGGGAATTAGTGTGGCGTCTAAAAGATCATGATTTCTATTCTATCCTCTATTACTATTTGGTCTGCTATTTTCTATACTATTCACTATACTGATCACTATATGGGTTACTTTTTGAGTGAGTATTATCATGCAAGTACTATAAGTGCGAGTGTTATTTGAAGGTGTCTGACACCAGTATTGTTCGATGGCATTACTATTTTTGTATTTCTGATTACAAAGTCTCTACTGCAATGAGCATTATGAAAGTGGCAACGAGTGTTCATTGACATCACAAAAGGATTCACATGGATTCCTTGAACTTACATGAGGATTTGTTCAATTTACACAAGGAAAAAATTAATCTGCAAAATATTCAGCAGAGTACAGCAGAATGGAGGAATTAAAAGCTATCATGATTCAAATTTTGGTGCTACAAAAGCAATGACAAGAACTACAAGTGCAGCAACAAAAATAACAACATGAACAGCAATTACAACTACAACAACAGAAGATTTTTGAGTTGTTTACCAAAATGATGGAAGGAAAAACTTCAGATTCATTCACTCCAGACACTGTTGCTAATTCGATCATCAAATTTGTGTACAATCCAGATGAAGGGATAACATTTCCAGCTTATTATAGAAGATATGAAGGGATCTTCAAAAGGGATTGTTCACATTGGAATGATGAAAAGAAAATTCAGTTATTATTAAGGAAATTGTCTCCTGCTGAACATGAAAAATATGTAAATTATATTTTGCTGAAAAAAACAGGAGAGATAAATTTTGATGAGACTGTTCTAATACTATCAAAAATTTTTGGTGATAGGTGTTCTTTATTTAATACATGATCACAATGTCTTAACTTAGTAAAGTCCAATGATGAAGATTTTGTCACTTATGCAGGGGTCGTGAATCGAGAATGTGAAAATTTCAAGTTAAGTGAATCAACTCCTGATTTATTTAAATGCCTGATATTTGTACATGGTTTAACTTCTAATAAGGATGAAGAGATAAGATCCAGTATTAATACGGCAACTGAAAAATTAAAGAATGAACTGAAAAAGAGATTTCCAGAAGTTTTCTCAGAAGGTCTAGGTACATGCACAAAAGCAAAAGCTAAGTTTGAGTTAAAAGACAAATAACACCGATATTTAAGCTACAAAGGAGTGTACATTTTGTGGTCTTAGATCCAATTAATAATGAATTGGACAGACTAGAAAAATTAGCCGTGATATCAAAAATAGACTATTTCAAATGGGCATCCGCAACATTCTATGTTAAAAAAGAATAATAAAATTCACATATGTGCTGATTTTTCAACAGGGGTTAAATGAAAGTTTACAACAACCTGTTACCAAGTCCAGAGGAAATTTTGCCAAATTGAATGGAGGTAAATTTTTTTCTAAATTGGACCTGTCAGACATTTACTTACAACTACTAGTTGATGAAAAGTACTCAAAACTATTAACAATTAACACTCATAGAGGATTATACAAATTCAATTGACTTCCTTTTGGTATAAAGGTAGCACCAAGCATATTCCAACAGATAATGGATACCATGCTTGCCAGTTTGGATTGTGCTCAAGCATATTTGGGTGACATATTTATTAAAAGTAAGACCCGAAAGCGACATGCAGAAGATGTAAAGAAAGTCTTTGAGAGAATCAAAGAATATGGTTTTAAGATTAGTGAAGGAAAATGCGAATTATTTATGTCCAGATTTAAATATTTAGGACAAATGGTAGATGACCAGATCCTTCAAAGGTGAGTGCAATAAAAGACATGCCCACTCCAACAAATGTAACAAAGTTACAAGCATTTTTGTGGTTTGCTAACTACTATCATATATATATATGCCTAATATGCACAAATTAAGAGCACCCTTGAATAACCTGCTAAAGAAAGATGTGAAATGGAATTGGACAGATAAATGTCAAAGTGCTTTTGAAGAGATCAAGAAAGTCTTAACATCAGATTTGTCACTAGCTCATTTTGACCCTAAATTAAAGATTGTGGTTGCATCAAATGCAAGTGATTCAGGTATTGGAGCAGTGATACTACACAAATATGAGGATGGTATAACTAAACCAATAGCTCATGCTTCAAGATCATTGATTGCAGCTGAAAAAAGCTACAGTCAGATTGAAAAGGAAGCATTGGCCATCATATTTGCCATGAAAAAGTTCCATAAATTCATATATGGTAGAGAATTCATACTACAGACGACTATCATCCATTATTGTCCACATATGGTTAAAAAAAGTTGTTCCCACATATACAGCAAATAGACTGCAGCACTGGGGAACTATCCTATTGAACTATAATTATAAAATGGAGTTTCTACCATTCAAAAAATTAAGTCATGCAGACTGATTATCTAGACTAATACCAAAATTCTGTGAACCACTTGAGAACACAGCAATTATGGCAATAAAGGCCGAAAATGAAATTAATAATGTATTATAATGTATTATACAATACTGTAAGAGAACTGCCCATAACATTTGAGGAAATAAGAGTTTGTTAGAAAAAGACAACTTTATAATGAAAATGAAGCAGCAATTAAGATTTAAAGAAAAAATATTACTGGAAATAATGCATTTTCATTATGTAATGATGTACTTATGTATGCAGAAAGAATTGTGATACCAGCATCGTTGTATAAACATGCTAAAAAAATTTCACATAGGACAATCAGGAGTTTCTAGAATGAAATCCTTAATGAGGTATTATACTTATTGGCCAAAAATGGATCAAGATATTGACAATTTAGTGAAATCATGCAGAGGGTGTGCTCTGGCAGTGAAGTCACCACCTATCAAAATTCAACCTTGACCGAAGACTGATATGCCATGGTCCAGAATACATATAGATTTTGCAGGACTGATAAATGGAGCATACTGTTTTTAAAAGGGCACTAAAAAAGTTGGAGGGAGAGAAGTCAGATGAAGTAATGATTCAGCAATTTCTGAGTGTTTACAAAATAACACCAAACCCAAACAGAATTGCCTGCAGAGTTGATGTTCACCAGGAAGATTAAGTCCGTTTTTAATAAATTATTACCAGAACATAAGGCGAAAGCATCAAGAAATAATAATATAAGTACATACTTCAAACCTGGAGATAAGGTATTTTTTTAAATGTATCAACGTGGAAGGGAATTCTGGGAAGATGGCTTTACAAAAATACAGATCAGCAAAATGATATACATGGTATAGGGCCAAAATTAGAAGCATAAGTGACACCTTAATCAGTTAAAACAGAGATTCGCTGATTTAGTAAGTCCACGAAAAGAGGTACCAATGGAAATATTGTATGACATATTTGACATACCCACCCAACCAGAAATTAGTGAACCAAGGAGGTACAGTAAAAGAAAAAGAACAGCAACAAAACATTTGAATATTGGACTGAAGCTGAAGAAATATAGAGTCCAGAGGAAATCATCTCAAAAGGGAAATGCTATATAGGAATAAAGTGTCATTGCCAACACTGGAGTTTGAACAAAGATCGCCAGTGAACAAACAGGCAATTCTATTGTTGAATTAAGTAGACCACATGACCATAAAGGAAACGTATATATGGGAATTAGCATGGCATGTAAATGATCACTCTTTCTACTCTATCCTCTATTACTATACGGACCACTATTCTCTGTACTACTAACTATACTATTTCTCTATACTGATCACCATATGGGCTACTTTTCGAGCGAGTATTATCAAGCAAGTAGTATTAGTGCAAAGTGTTATTCTAACATCAGCATTGTTCAACGGTGTTTCTATAGTTGTATCAGTGATTACAAAGCGTTGTGGCCTTGTTAGGGCCAGAAATAAAAACAAAAAGAGAGGAATTGAGTTAAATATTAACAGAAACAGTAATACAAATGAGAGTGTTACAGTATGAATGTTCAGTCTACATCAAGCATTAGGAAAAAAATTGCATTTTTAAATAAAATTTTGGGACATATCTAGATTGTTCAATATTTTCTAGATGGTCCCTAACAGATTTCTTTATCTGCAAAGGACCTATCAGTATATATATATATATATATATATATATATATATATATATATATATATATATATATAGCACACTGTATGTATACCGAGAAAGTGCTTGACTGCTAAAAGCTAAAATAGTGTTCAACAATACTGGGTGTAATGAACACAGGAAACTTATAGTTGAGGTCAGCTACTTTCACCAAATGATATATATATATATATATATATATATATATATATATATATATATATATATATATATATATATATATAATGTCATCTGTCAGCATTGCAGTCTCAAAAACCCATTGATTTTCCATCCTCATGAGTCAAACTCTCATGCAGTGTTTTATGTGGTTGCCATGTTTGATGTGTGTGAGGCAGACATGATGATAGATGTTGCATGTACAAGGCCCGTGTCAATGATGTTGATGTAGTAGTGCTCGAGCTGTCTGTACTTCCTCTTTGTTCCCAACTGTTTTTGTGTCATCATCCACTTTCACATGGAAAAATTTTTCATTGCCTACCTGTATAGTAAATATTCAAAAGCGTACCAAAGTCGTTTGGTAAAAGTTTGTTATAGATTTATAAACTGACTTTATGATGTAGTAAAAAATACCAAAGGGAGGTAACAAATAACACTGAATTATGTCATGGTTGCTACTACTACCATATTAAAGAACAAATGAAAGCAAACATGACCATTGAAAACTATGTATAATTTAGTTTTATGGTCAAGATTAGTTTTATAATTAGGCTTAATGTTGCTAGTGTTGACAAAAAATTAAACAATTTTTATTCATAATTATGAGATTAAAAAGAATATGAACTACTAGCAACTAATAAAAATGCAGTGAATATTTTTTGTTTTTCTTGATCTTCCTTTATCTGATTTATATCCGAAAAAAATATTATTTCATCTGAAGAACTATCTGAATGTTAATGAACCTTCTCAAAACTATAAAAATACCAAAATATTTGTTTGCTGGGATATTTATATCTTATTTACGAATGTGACACAGTTATTCCCATTTAGCCTCCTGCTTTTTTTTTGCTTTTGTTTTTGCTTTTTTATACAAGTTCTTTGTATATCTTCTTTGAAAAAAAAATTCCAAGTGCCCACCATTTACTGTTCCATTATTTATTGGCTACTCAAAAGTTGAAATCATCCACTGGTGGGCAATATCACCCAGGTTGAAAAACCCTATCTTAGACAAAGGTTGTCTCATATGTCAGTAAATCACTTCAGATTAACTACTACCATTGAAGTTGGTGTTGTATTTTCCCAGGTGGCAAGGTTAATATATATGTATATATAGAAAGAAATATAATGTGTTGCACAGTCCTTGGTGGATAATAACAGATCTAAAATTTATATTAATAATAATTATACAATTTGCTCCTCACCAGTAACAACACATGCTTTTTCTCTCTCTCTTTCTCTCTCTCTCTCTCTCTCTCTCTCTCTCTATATATATATATATATATATATATATATAGTGAGGGGAAACAAATATGGGATTTATTTCTATTAAATCAAAATTTTTCTATTTTCTATGCATATTTAGTTATTATGCATCTGTGTACAGTTAATTATATGAAAAGTATGTTTATTCATTAGTTGGAAATACTATAAATTAAAAATTTGTATGTATACAAATATTTGTTTCTCCTCACTGTAAGGTATTCCCAAAATATTGTATTGTTATATTTCTTTTCTTAAATTCAAATTAATAAGTTTATTTTTTAACTAAATGTTATATTATATTAAAGATTAAATATAAAAAAGTTAAGTATTTTTTTCTTTTTATCTGGTGTGTGTGTGTTCTAATTTTCTCATCTATATCAGATTATCTTTACAAGTAAGTGTTGAAAATCTCTCGACCAAGCCCACTTCCCAAAATTAGCATTTCAATGACAAAACATCAGAAAACTGGTTTTGGGAAGTGGGTTGTGCTGAGAACTTTTCACTATCCTCTTGTAATTAATCTTGTTCATCTGATGAAGATTTCTAGAAATTGATTTAACAGTCATTATTATTGATGCTTTTTTAAAGAGATCTTACAAATTGCATCTGTTTCTGTTGCTACATCAACTGCCAAGTGTTTATCATAGGGTTTTTTTTTGTGAAAATGTCATTTAATGTGATTTGTATCACATTTGTAATTTTATTGAAGGTTTTCAAAATTATCAGTTCTATGGAACTGCTTTTTTGCTTTAATATTTTTTTTATTCAATCCTTCTTGATTTTTCTCCCATTTAATAACCTACATTTTAAAATTATTTTTGCATGGATTCTTTTCTACTGCATTGCTTCTTCTCAAAAGAATAACTCAGTGTCAGGATAGAGGAATGGTTTTAATAGCCTAATAATTAATCCATTTTAAGTGTCTTAAGTTTGATTAAGACTTATCATTGTTCACAGAATGTTATTAAAAGAAAAAAAAAAACCTCCCATTCACTTTGCATACCAGAGAAATGCTATAAAAAATTTAATACTATTCATCTTTTTGTGAAAGAATGACATAAAAAGAAAATTTTCTTATGTTCTCTGCACAGACCTATTATTGAAGTAGTGCCAATGTAGAATTTCTACTATCAGACATATATAACTAGAAAGTCAGATATTTTGTTTCTACTTTTGAGTAAACATAATCAGAAAACCTAGTAAAACATTTGTAACAGCAATCAACTGTTACAAGAAAATTCAGAATAAATATTATATTTAATTTCACTAAGCACAATGTTGCTATAAAAATATGTCTGGAGAATCTTTTTTCACAAGATGGGCATAATAACAAAAATAAACTAAATATATAAATCCTAATTTAATCATAGTATAAAGCTAACTTATTTCCCTAATGAACATGATTTCGCATATTGCTGAATAGTGTGTAATAACAAAAAATATGTGATAAGTACACTTTCAGTGGCATGACTGCAAGCTCATCTTATCAGTAAATTAGTAAGTATGGTGTATTCAGTCTTTATTGGTAGCCTCACTACTGTTGTCTTGTGCCATACTAAATAAGTTTAGTAAATATCAGCAGTATAAATTATTAATATGAGTAAGCTTTTTAATTTAAGTGAACAAAGCAAATAGTATATTGTTCAAGGTCATTTCTCAGATTTCTGCTTATTCCAGAGGTTCCACCAATCAATTTTTTTCCCTTCTGCTACTAGTGTATTTCCTAAATTATATGTTTTAGTATTTTTTTAAATTATTTTTATTTATAAATATATAGACAATATATCTGTCCCAATTACTTTTATAAAAATAACTCTTTTTAAAATCATTATTTTAAATTTCATATATGTTTGCACACACACACACACACACACACGTGTGTGTTATTATACACATGAGGCTGTACTGAATAAGTTTACAGCCTGAAACTTAGTAATTAGGTGAATATAGATTTGAAATTTTCCCTGTATAATGTTTGATCTATATGATTATTCATTACTTATTTGAGTTTATTAATTGAGTATATATTCCTCATCTAAAAAGCTCATACTTGAATTTTATTAAAAACAAATTTTTTTTTATATTTAATTTTGAAATATATAAAAAAATAAATGGTATTTTTTTATATATATATATATATATATATATATATATATATATATATATATATATATATATATATATATATATATATATATATATATATATATATATATATATATATATATATATATATATATATATATATATATATATATATATATATATATATATATATATATATATATATATATATATATATATATATATATGAATGAGGTGTGATGAAAACTTCCCAAAACTGAACAAATGACCAAATATCAGAATTTTTGAAGGGAAGAGATTCTTAATAAGGCCAAAAACTAAAGAACTTTTCAGTACTCCCTCATAAACATACACATAAATATGTGTGTGTATGTGTGTGTGTGTCTGTGTGTTTAAGCATGTATATATACTTATTAAATGAGTAAGCTCCCTTCAACTACATCAGTGGGATTAATAAATACAATTTAAAATTAAAAATCAAATCCAGAAATGAAAAAATCTTAGCAATGGGATGAAAATATGCAGTTTGTATGGATATGTGTTATAACTTATCATAATATTCTTGAAATTAAAATGAATGAAATTAAAACTAAGACAATGTGCATAAACTGAAAAGAAATGGTGTTGATTTATGATATTACAAGCACATCCTATTTCGATATTTTAACTTACAATCTTTCTAAATTTCTAGAAATCATAAAAGCACTCTGTTATTAATCATGTGTGAAGTAAATATAGAAAATCACTTCCTGACATTATCATCACATTAAGCAACAGTTGAGAACTGTAGTAGAAGGCCTTGATCCGTTCAGTACTTTTTTCTGGTTTTGTCATTAAAATATATTTGTGCAGTATGTTTTGGTATCTTTAATGCCATCTCAAAACAGTTATTAAAGCTATTTAAAAATTTTAAGTAAAGTTTTTAGATCTAGCTGGACTGTCAAATTTAATACATTAGTTTTGAACTATAAATAGATTATAACTTCAGCATACTTTCTTCCTCAATTATGAACTAATATTTAGTACTTTGAAAAAATGTATTTGTAATATAGTACATTATTTTAAAATGATCACTTTTATTTGAATTATTTTTGTTTTAAAATATTATCTTAATAACTTTTCAATTTTAGAATTTTTATGTACAATTTTGAAAATATTTCTACTTCTATGAAATCTTTATAAATTTTCATAGTAGAAGTTTAAAAAAATCACAAAATGTATTTATTTAAACTATATCGTTTTATTTTATTTTATTTATAGCCTGATTGAACCAAATGAAATGATAAAAATTAATGAATGCCAGAACAGAAGTTTCTTTTGTTAGCAAGTAATATCACTCATGACAATCAATAGAAAAGCCATTTCTTTTATGTTAAACAAGGATGTTATCTTTTCAGTCTGACATTATCTGTAATAATGCATAAATGGAAAGCTAGCAGGATTCCATAACACTGAAGAAAAAATAATTCAATGAATTAGTATTAGAGTGAATAAATAAAGTAAAAAAAGAACAATAATTAAATGAAGTACTTCAGTAGGTTTATTCTATAGGAAAAATGAGATGATTGTACAGAATAGGAAAAAAATGTTTTACACAATTAGAATGAGGACTTTTCAGTCTACTTTATTTTTTATCCTATTTTTGTTGCCTTTTTATCACAATGCTTAGATCATTTTTCTATATTCTGTGCCTGTAAAATAAATGGCATGGATGGAAAATCAAAAATGTTTACTTCTTTATTTCCATACTCTTTACTTAATAGTAAATTAGATTAACAAAATTTTCATCAACTGCCATCAATTAATATGGCAAACTTAACCTTCTATGAACAACAGTTAATATATTGAAAATTGAACTTTTATTTATTGCTATTTTGTTCAAGAAAAGTAGATCAAATTCAATTAGTTCTGACTTAGCAGGCAAGATTTGTTAATCATTGATATATTAAAGTATTTCAAGATTAGAATTGATTGTACAATCTTGCATATGAGGTGTTGCTGAAAAGTTCTCAGTGTGACCCACTTACCAAAAACCAATTAAATTATCAAATATCTGATTTTTTAAAAAAATCCTTTTCTTTGTTGGGTTGATAATTTTTCAGCTCGTTTTTTGAGTTTTCTTTGTCCTCCATTTTTTTTCACTTCATTTTAAGTAAATCAGGTCATCTTGAAATAGTTCAATACTTTTATAAGTGTGGCTTTCATTATATCAATATATAGATGGTAAGTTAGACTTTAATCCAATTGCAAAACAAAATATGTAAAAAAAATATAAGATCCAAGGAAGGTAAAATAGATTGAATTAGTTTAGCTTCCAGTACTTGAATACATACTCTATTTGAATAGCATTTGCTGCATTCAAATAAATAAGAACATAACTTGTGTGACTATGGCAGACAATATTAACAGTATAGTGAATAACTCTAAATCTTGGGAAAATATAGACCTGAAAGTTCTAAACTAAACAAATGCTTCTTATTTCTGATTCCTCTTTTATAATACTGATATGACAATCAAGTAGTCATATAGCATGAAGCGTGTTCAGATCATGTTAATAGTAAAGCATTTATTATATCAATATACAGATTGTAAGATAGACTGCAACTCAGTCACAAAATAAATTTCAAATAAAATCCAAAGGATGTAAAATAGATTGAATTAGTTAATAATGTATTTGCAGGGAAATAATGATAGTGAATTTATTGTAATAGATTTAATTAAATATATACTCTCTGAATCTAGTGGATATTAAAAAAAAACAGAGACAAAACACTCAAATATTTTTCAGGTTATTTTTACAATATTCTGTATTTTTCAATATTGATAATACTATTTTTTCCTAAATAATTCTAAAATATTTACCTTGAATCCTACAAGCTAAAATTTCACAAGTTAAAACTGAGTTGCATCCTTGAGTTTATAAACTGCTAATAATAGGCCTATTCTATCAGTAACAGGATGCTATAGGGACAAGATAGGTCTCTTTTCTCCTCTGGGGGATGTCTTAATCCCTAACAAACCATGTGTTGCATACAATACAATATTATCACTACACTATCTTCTGTTCAAAAAATTCTCATGTGATCACAATAATATCTCAACTACAACCTTTCTTATAAATATATATCTCCCAAAACACAAGAATATATCCATCTTCAATAAATGAGGGAATTCTGCTACAAAATGACAACTCCCATAATAAGCTCATAATATAGGCCTTCTACACTTTCATATTATCTTTTTACAAGTTATAAAAAGCAAATGTTTTGAACTAAAACTAAAAATGTCTACATTAATATAAGCCTGTTTGGTAGGATAAATAGTTGCATAATCCATGATAAAAATTCAGGATGTGGAATTAGTAAATACTAAACACTTCAAATAACTCAGTGTATCAGTTATAACAAATTTAGTATACAAGATAAGGAAATTGAACATAGAATAGGCTGTGCTAGGGGTAGTTTTGCCCAATACCATAAGTTGCTACAAAACCAAAATAATGATTTAAAAATTCAAGTCATTTCCTTAGTTTTATATTTTTTGTAACTGTTCTTCCACTACAACTTTTGTTTATTGTTTTATATTAGTGATTGATTTGCTAAAATTGTTGATGAATAATAGGATTAAAATAAATGGGAAAAACAAACAAATTCATCTAAAAATGCAATAAAAGCTGTTATCACACAGGAAAAAAAAGACATTATTTGAATAATATTATCACTTAGATATATAACATTTGAAAGATGTTATCCCTCAAAAGAAACATATATGTGATAATAATTCATTATCAAAGTGTTTATTCTTCCCAACTACCAACTGGATAATAAAAGATAACTGGCTCTAAAAAATATCCATCTTATCAAATATTTACAGAAATTTATATATCATATTCTCTAAAAAATAATCTTTATTTATTGAAAAATTCAGAAGCTATTTCATTTTTATAATAAATATATATAGATTTTCAACCTATATAATTGATTTCTATCACTTGATATACATGCAAATTGTATGTGTGTGTGTGTGTGTGTGTGTGTGCAGGTAGTGTAGCAGTTAGTGACTTCGGTCAGTCAGTTATGTGCCATACATGATTCATACTTAGGCAATCATGTATCTTTTCAATACATGACTGACAAGGCAGATTTTTTTCCTACAGTAGGTTGCCATTTCTTTCTGCAGTAGACCAGTTGCCATCCAAGGCTATAGAACCCAGTTTATCCTGCTAGTTACCCATAGCTGGGGGAGAAGAAAAGGATTCATACCTTTCCCAAGGGTATTAGCATGTTAGTGAATGTAATGGGTTCATCTGGAATTCAAACTCAGCTCTCCAATTCCTCAATCTAAGCTGCTATCCATTACTCCACCGTGCCTCCCTTAGTTAGTGACTTAGAAAAAGAAATTGGAAATTTGTGTTTAATCTGTTCACTTTTGCACAGATACCATTGAGAAAAGTATGAATCACTGTCTTCTCCCTATCCCCATCTATGAGTAAAATAACATGATGGATTGTGTTCTCTTGCCTTGGGATAATAACCAGTCAAAGAGAAGGAAAACTCAGAATTCAAACCCAGCCTGACAAAGGATGGTGGCCAACAGACTATCTTGCTCTAGACACACCAATGCTATTTTGGCTGCAGTACAAGTGGTACTTGATAAACCTAGTGAAATATGAAACTCATGACATGACGTGAAGTAATGTGATGTGATGTGATGTGTGGGCATGTTTGCAGAGGTATAATGAATTAGAGTAAAAGTCAAACCCTGATAATAAATAAAAGCCAAAAACATCCCCCCTCAAAAAAAAAAACATTTACACAATTGTTATAACATTAAAATTTCCCTGCTCTGCTGTGCGATGATAACCTGGGAGTAGAATCTTCTGACTGATGGCAAATTGGTCGGGTTTCAATCCCAGCTTGAAGTAATTGGATGTATAGCCACACTGATGAGCTGTGATACAGTGAAAGTCTGTCTGTGTATGACTATATATATATATATATATATATATATGAAAAGACAAAAGGAAAACTATACTTAGTTTTTAGCCAATACATTTCATCATCTGTCAGACTTTATCAAGGCGAATGTGATCATTTTATTTTGCAACAAGTATATATTTGACAGTTAATCAAAATTTTTAAATTTAAGAATGCTCATAAATATTTAACAGGTTAACCTTAGTTTATGTCATGTAGCATCTTCGAAAGGGAATTTTTAAATTTAAAGATGCTCATGAATATTCATCAAGTTAACTGAAATGTGTAGGCATTTAGACCATAGATTACATCATTTAGTATACCTAAACATTTGATGGGTCAGTTGACCATGGTTACAGTTGCGATGAGAAAGGCCTGGGATGGATTTGTGAAGTGGCTAACCTAACTTTGCTGATACAGAGGGTGTGAGCATGAAGAATCAGACAAAGTCATGAATCTGGAGTTGGTGTATTTGGAGGATCATTTGACCAAAATCATGGTGGTACTGTTGAGAGCCTGCCAGCATTGACAATGGCCAGTTTCTGTTAAGTGAAATATTGGGTGAAGTCAGGAATCTGGAGTTGGTGCATTTGGCAGGTCAGCTGACTGAGGTCATGGTGGTGACAACATGAGGGGTGGTCATGGTGGTAACAATGAGAACCCGTGATTGTTGACAGCTGGCCTGTAAGCCTGGTACTGTGTCAGTCATTTATGAGGGGGTTTCTGTTAAGTAAATCTGGTGGTTCCCATGCTCATCTTTTTTTTTAGTGGTAACAGTTGGGATTAGCTATTGCATTTTTGGTTTTTGTAAGGATTTGTTTTGTGGACCAGATAATTTTTATGCATGAAAATGACTTATTACATTCTACAAAGAAATTAAATGAAGATTTGAGTAAAATGGATTTCAAAGACAATCATTTGGCTGGCTTGTTTGCTTAACCTGACTGAAAAATTGTTAAGAATTCTGAAGAGAAATGTTTATATTAATGGCTGGTAATCAACCAGCAAAAATGAACTTTGGAATGCTATTCTGGTGCTGTGCAGTTTGTTTTGAATGAAGAAATGCAACAACTCACAAAAATCAACGGATGAATAACTTCTAAAATTAATTTCAGAACATGGAGTATTCATTTCACATTGATGTTGTCTTTATAACTTTATTGTCATTACAATCCCAGTATTTTCATTTTTTCTAAACATTTATCTTTGTAAACTTTTCACATATTCTGTGATTATAATTATTAATTATAATAAAACGTTTTTAGGTGTTTCAGCATCCTGGCTAATAATGGAAAATCTGGTAAAATTCATAAGACTGTTGCAACATTGTAAAAGTTAACATGAAGGCCATTATAATTTATAAATATTACATGAAATATCATGTACATTAAAAGTGCAAATATTTACATGAATCCTTTCATTAGTTTTCTAAAAATTAGGAAAAATTAAAAGTGGTTAATAAATGTAATATGTAATGGAATTAGCAATATATATCCTATTTCTCACCTTTCATTAAATTCAGTAATAATTTTTTTTAATCATTTCACCCCAAGCAAGTCAGTAATGCTACTAAGACACAGGGGTTACAGGGAAAGAGACTAAAAAGTCTTTAGTAGGAGAAGTGAGGAAAGGACAATAAAAGAACAGGGTTCAAGAAGACAGATTGCAATAGACGTTGCATTTAAATTTTTGAAGATTGTATGGCAGGGAAGCAAGAAATCAGAAAGGAGTTCCACAGGTTAGAAATGTGAGAAAAGAAATTGTTAGAATAGAAATGGCAGTTGTATCTAGCTAGTTCAACAGTAAAATAGTGAGACCTTATTGCCACTCTAGTAGCATACTTAAATTCATAGAGTTGAATCACCATGGAAAAAAGCTGATCAGAAGAGTTGCCATGAAAATATTTGTGGAAATGGTTATCAAGTAAGTGATTTTTGTTGATCTATTTATTTTGACAGGTTCATGCTATAAATACCTTGAAAACAAAAACAAAAGTAAAAAAGGAAAGAAAGAGAAAATAAAATTATAGCATAAAAAATTAGAGTATTTACTCAGTATCCTAATGTGAAGATGAAATTTTTGATTTTTGACATCAGAATTAATATATACAAAAACTGATGGACATATAAATTATATTATATATTAGAGATATGTGTAAAATATTTAAAATTATAGATTAATTTTTATTCACAAGAGGGTGGAAGTTTTTTTTTTTTGTTATGCAACACAGAATGAGAATTAGGCATACCTCTAAATTATTTGTCCCATCCCTGTGGGAATGATGTGAACTAATTTTAGTACACAAAACTCTCCTTTTAGCCTGATGATAATACACTAAAAATATATATAAGGAAAAAAGATGTTTCATTTTTGTTACATAGGCTTTGAAGAACTCTATATATATAGTTCTTTTGTGGATTATCGAACAACAAATTTTCTACATTATTTATATTATTCAGACTATTGTCCTCATCTTTGTCGCCATATTTATTACAACGTTTTGGCCATTGCATGCTCTGGCCTTCTTCAGGTAGTTGGAATGTCAAACTGAACCCTTTATTTTACTCACTGGGGTAGACTGTTCTAGTTCCATGTGTCATGTTTAATGGATGTCAGTTATCAGTTATCTCCTGTTAATTTCCCTCTGAAAGTTCTCCACTGCCTTAACCAGGTATCTACTGTGCCATGTGTCCTTAAGGACAGTGAATAAAGGTATTGGTTAGATCCAGTGACAGGACCCAAAGAGTGTGAGTTCAATACCTGGGTAAGGCAGTGGAAACCTTCAGAGGGAAATAACAGGAGATAACTGATAACTGACATCCATTAAACATGGCATGTGAACTAGAACAGTCTACTCCAGTGAGCGAAATAAAGGGTTCAGTTCGACATTCCAACCACCTGAAGAAGGCCGGAGCATAAAACTGCCAAAACGTTGTAAAAAATGTACATAATACCTCATCTCAGAAATAGAGACAAACAAATTTTCTATCCCAGTTTTGAAAATTTATAAAGCATTATTAATTTTCATTGTTCTTCTGCTTAAATTTCATATCAGCTTATTATGATCATGAAAGTGAAAATTCTTTTACCTATCACATAATATTTTAATCCTTATTTAGAAAGTAAAATTTGAATCTATTATTTATACACTCTGGATTGACTAATTTACATAGTAGATGCTTAGAGGAAAGATGCTTATAAAATGATTGGTTCCCTGTACTGCTCCAGAAAATATCTGACTCCTCCTGCCATGTTCTATCTTTACAAGAGCCAGAGTAAGCCAAAAATGGTATATTGATGCCACATCTGGGCTGGAGCTTCCAAATCCTCACCTTTCAGCTTTGACAGAGTTCAAAGGCATTTGTGTGGCCTTGTGAGCAATGAATTGTTTTCCACCTTGTAATCCTTTTCCCACAGACAAAACGTTGTCAGCTTCTCACTACTCTATCGCTATTTTCATGGCCAATGTTTGGCCAAACAACATTTCTTGGTTCTACCAGTTCAGATCTTCACAGCTAGAACTTGCTAGGTCACATGCACTGAGTTAACTCATCCTCATTCACTTCATATTTCATTAGGGAGGAGGAAGTTCCACTCATATAGCTTCTTGCTTAGAATGAAATCCCAAGAGGATGCTTCCCCAATTGCTACTATCTTATCCTCTTCAAGTTAACCTTTATCTATCTTACATATTATAATAATATGCATGTCTTGCTCCTTCCCTGTACACGCTTACAACAACCTCATTTGTTACATGAGTTTATCTTTCTATATATATTTTTTATACAACTCATCTTGGATTGTGAATGTTGATTGACTGATTTGTTGTTTTTTTTTGTCTTATCAACCTATTGTGGGTAATTTAAAGCTGAAACATATTTTGGATTGTAAGAATATTATTTTTGTGAGTTAATATTGCATTAATAATGATTTTTCTAGATACAGGTCCTGCTATTTAACTCAGAGCTGAGGGTGGGGAGATGTCTTGGATTGTGTAAAACACAAAATCAAGTTTACTATTTGGTACTGAAGAAGAAACTTTAAATAACAAATTCTACACAACTTTTTTTTCAAACTTTTGATTATGTTTTTATACATGTTCAAATTTTAGGGTGATGTAAGGGGCTAGATTAGATGTCAAAAGTGAGGGTCTAAGTCAGATGCTAAGCATTAAAGATTTTTGACTCTATATCCTTTTTAACTGATCCTCTCATAAAATAAATATATTTTAGATCTATTATTCTAGTGTGAACATTTTTTTTGTTTTTGATTTTAAATACACATTTTTTTGTTGTTTGTACTTATTTTCTGGAATAAGACCTATAGATTTTTTCTGCAATTAAAACTTATATAGAAGTTTTAGAAGCTTAAAAAAGGAAAGATGAAGTTTTATTACTTATTTTGAAAATTAATGCCAGTCATGATTTTAGACAAATAATAAAGCTCAGCTCAGTAGCAATGTCATAGGTTGAAGGTAAGAATACAAATTTAATCTTCTGTTTTAGTTTTCATTTTCAGTAAAAGGTGAGAAGGCTGAAGTACCCAGCCTTCCTTATTGTGTAAAAATGGATGCGGCTTCATCAAATGAAGGTCAGTGAAGATTAAAACTGAATATAGTAAACTTGAAACCTTTACTTTTGGATTAGTTTTTAATCAGAATGTTTCATTTTCTATGCTGTCTATTAGTTCAATTAAAAATTATTCATAATTGTTAGCATATCAACCAGGATATACTACAAACCTGTTTTAATGGTAATTTCTGCTTTTCTGTGCATGTTTAGAGGTAGAGACTGAAATTCTGCAAACTTTGGAGAACTGTATATAATTTACTTAGTATTTTTAATTGTTCTGAAAAGTATTTTTCTTTTCATGTGGCACACTTATCAGCCTACCTATGTGATTTGTATGTATCAAAGAACATGTAATTTTGCATATTGTGTATTTGGAGATAGGGATTAGATAACAGGACTTCTAGCCCTATTTTTATTTTGGCAAAATTAGTTTATTTGTTTATTGATGCTGACTTGAGCAACAGACATTTTGTTGTAAGTGTGAACTTGAGTTGCAGACAAGCATATATCAATAGCTGTGATGAGTGTTAACATAATTTACGAACCACTCACTCTCTTTTACTGTCTTTTCACTTCAAGCACACCCTTTCATCAGACAACAAAACTCACACATCCATTGAGAGAGTGTTCAGAGAAAACCAGCATATAGTGGCATTACAAGCTTGCCTCCAAATGACCTGGTTATGGAATGTTGTATTGCAACAACCAATCACTGTGGAGCTGCCATAGCAACTAGCCTGACTGAGTGACAGCTGAGAGCAATAGCTCCTCCCAATGCTGAGTGAGTAATAGCTTCTACTTGGTAGTAGCTGGTTTTAAAGCATGTGAGAGCTTGCATTACATGTAGAGTACTGTATGTAGTTGATGGAACTAAAGTGACTCCATGTTGGAGGTCTCAAAGTGAAGCAAGCCTCCATATTATATGAAGCAGGTAGAGTATATATGTTCAACTCTGCCACTAAATACTACCATTACTGATTTACTTCTTATGTAGACACTTATTTCAAGGTTAAAAATATATTGATTTTTTTTCCTCATATAAGTGCTGAAGTGCATGAAATGAAGGGTAATTCTCAATAAGGACAAAGTTTGTGTAAAACAAGAGGTCAACAGGTCAAATTCTTTATCAATGATATTCAAATCAAGAATTATTTGTTAAATTCCTCTATGTACAATATTGAGTATACTGTATTCTTTCATTAAATTAAACCCATAAATTTGTTCAAAGTTGACTTGAGTCAAGGTCAAATTTTAATCCTCTGTTAAAACTCTTTTATTTTGATTTGACAAACTTTGAAAGTATTATTAACATTTTAATAAGCTAAAGTATAACCATCGGTTCATAGTTTTTGATAAAGATTATTTTTGGTTAATCTTGTGTTGCTGATTAAAAGGTGAAAATAAATGAATACAAAATTCATCTTAAGTGTAATTTACAATTTGACACTATTGTAGAAACTCTGTAACAGGTTCGAAATAACTTTTTCTAGACAATATTACTGACCTATTTTTCATTCCAAATGATAGATCTCTTTTGTAAACAATTTTGTCATTACTTTATAAGGATGATTTAAATTTAAGACAAGGTACAATTTAAATGATTTCCAGAAGACTTATTTTAAAAATATTTTGATATGAATTAGTGTTACTTCAAAATTAGAGGAAAACAGGTATCATTACTTTATGCTGCCCTATATTTATCAATTCAGAAATTAATCTTATTTTCATCCAAAAACCTCTGTGTGTGTGTGTGTGTGTGTGTGTGTATTTCTTTTATGTTAAAATTGATTGGAGGTAAACTTTGTAAACTGTTTAATAGTATATTAATAAAATCATTTCAAATTATGTTGTTACATTTTTAAGATTCAGAATTATTTTATATTCTTAATTTTATTTTGAAGTGAAATTATATTAATATTTCATTATGTTACTAATTTTATTTTTATCTTTACAGATTTTGAAAACATTTTAGTCGCTTTTGTTCTTTTTTTTTTTTTTTTTGCAGATGCAACAAGTGAAAGATTTTTTAATAAGAATTCTGTACAAGCACTAAAGGTAATTTTACAGTTTGTAAAATTATGTGAAATATTTAATATACAAAATATTATTTTAACAGGCATATTTTTATAGTTTTAAATGTTTTTCCAAGCCACTTTTATCTCATATTAATAAAATTGACAAACTCAAGTCAGAAAGACATTAGAAGAAAATAATTTAAATATTTCATAAAAAAAAGCTTTTATAGTATAGATTCAGTAAAAATCAACAAAAGAATTAATCAATATATATATATATATATATATATATATATATATATATATATATATATATATATATATATTATATATTATGAAAATGAACATTGAAGTCAACACTCAGAGATGAAAGATTGTTTCATGCTAGACACAATCATCAGGCCATCTGAGTGGTGTTGACTTCAATGTTCCTTTTTATATTTCCATATGCACTACCTTTGATATTGAGCACTGTATCCCATAAATACAGCATACCTTAAAACTATATTTCTTCATATATATATATATATATATATATATATATATATATATATGTATACATATATATGTATATGTATGTACATATATATATATATGTTTATATAATATATATACATATATGTATACATATATATGTATATGTATGTACATATGTATATATAATTAAATGTGTTTATATAATATATATATATATATATATATATATCATTATTCAACTGGATCATCGAGCCAATCCAAATGATCTTTCCTTTAGCTGTATAGTATGTGCTATGCCAGTTTTGAATTCAGAGTTACTTTCTTCTAGACCAGTTGCCACCCAAGGCTATTGAACCTAGTCTATTCTGCTATTTACCCATAGCTGGGGGAAGAAGAGTATTCATAACTTTCCCAAGGGTATTAGCATGTAAGTGAATGTAAGGAGCAGACTAGAATTTGAATTCAGCTCTCCGATTCCTCAATCTGAACCACTATTCATACCTACAAAGTCAAAACTACAAAGAACCAAGATTATTTACCAGTTTATATGCCTTGTAAGGAACTTTTTTATAAGCTGTATTTGCTGAGTATTTGAAAATGCATAGTATGAAAAATATCTTATAGTCATCTTTTTAAAGTCATGCATTGTAAAATCTGTTGGAAAATAGGTTAATAATTTTACGATTTCTCCAACTTGTCTTATTCACACAAGAAAACCCATTTTCAAATATCCTTGATTATTTTTCTTGGCTTGTAACTTGCTATTCTGAAAAAGATAAGCAGAAACATGTATGCTTTTGATTACATTAGTTACTACTGAAGCAATGACTATTAATTAACTTGTTTAAATTCATAAATTGATAAATACAATCCTTTAAAATTATATGAATCTACTTAATTTTCCTTATACATATCCTTCAGTAGTTTTCTCTTTAGTTATCTGTCTCTTTGTGTGTGTGTATGGATGTGTGTGTGTGTGTGTGTGTGTGTGTGCATGGTGGGATGATACACACATACACCCCCCCCCACACACACAAACTAAAAGTAATACCTTCTATTTATTGCCATAACAGGTACAGGGGGCACAATAAAACTTAGATAGAGCCTGTTTTTTTGCTACAGTGCAATATTTTTTCACAGTCACCACCTTTGATGATGCATTTTTATCAGAAAGGAACAAGTGTTTGCATACCACACTTGTAAAAATCTATACCACTTTTTCAGACCAACAATGAAGATATCATTATTAGTAAAAAGGATGTCCATATAGTCACTATTTTGTCAGATAGTGTCAAATCCACTCAAAATTTGCAACATGATTCACGGTCTTCAAAATGGTATGAGGCCTAGCATTATCATGTTGCAAGTGAAAGTGGCTTTAACCTAGAAATCTAAAACTTCAACTTAGCATCAAAATATAATGATCAGAGTTGATTGCTTGTCTGAATTCCAGAAAGAGTACACCTTTCCTATCGCAAAAGATAATGCACATCACTTTGTCCACTGATGGCTGTGTTTTAAACTTTTCCTATGATGTGGAATTTGCATGTCATCACTCCTTGAACTGTCATTCTGATTCCAGCTTATAATAATGAACAAACTGTCACCTTCATCCTTGTCATGGGTCAGCTGGTCCTGACAGATGTGTATCCAGTGGTCTTTTTGTTCTTGTGTAGTATCTGTAGCACACACTGAGGAGAAATTTTATGATATCTCAACATTAGTAACATTGTTTCCAATTTGTTGAAATTGACATTCAATTCATTAAACAATTCCTTGTTTGTAATCCACTATGTCACACATACCCTTTCAAAGTTTATACTTTATACCACTAATGAAGGCACTCTTCATTTTGTGGCTTGACAACTGTGAAGAGCTTTGGAATGTGGCTTGTCACATAATTTGATCTTGCCACAGCTAAAAACCATTATCCAGTGCCTAACTGTGCTCACATCCACTCTTTGTTTTCTGTAAATGTTTAGCAATTGTCAGTGAATGCTAATGAATGCAATTTTTCCTGCATATTTTCATATTCATTTTCATGTCAAATCCCATTTTACCAGACTTCTTCCCAAATGGTATCTGTAACAAGGTAATGAAATTATGGTTTATTAGTGAGAAGTTTTAACCTCTGTTGTGATATCACCAACAGTTAGCTTTGTTGTCATGAGCCAACATGATATAAAAATAGGATTCATTACTTTCAGACCAACCTGTGTGTGTGTGTGGGGGGGTGTTTATTGTGGACACCTCTTATTTGAAATATATGCACCATTGTTTTTAAATATATATAATGTAGTTCTGGACTAGATGTATTGATCATTTTTGGAATTTTATTTAACTTAAATTCATATTTTACCTTTTAGGTAACAAGGTGTCTTTATACCACTAATGAAGTTTATTTGCACAATTGTAAAATATGTAACTACTGAAACATTTAACTATTCATTCTTTTTAAATCTACAAATTTCTTTTTCTAATTTATAGTTCAGTCAAATATATTTCAGTTAGAATTTTGGCAGATTCTTCATTATTCTTTGTTCATAATAATTAGTGCATGTAACCATATCTAAAATATAGAATATTCAACAGATGTGAATAGAAAACTTTTTGAAAATCTTTTTAAACTGGGAATGAAATTTGCAAGAAGAAACAATTGTAATTTTATTTTGGATTTTTTTCTCACTTCAATGGTTTTGGAAAGTAATATTTAAAAAAAAATTAAGTAGATCCCTTTTCTTTCCTTTCTTTTCTTAATATTATCTTGCCATTATTTCTGTATCTGGACAAGATTATTATTATTATCATCATCATCATTATTATTACTATTTCAGTATTTTCTCTGTTAATTTAATTAATAATTATTTCTGGGTTTATACTAATTTTTGCTCTTGCATATAACTTAGATGAAGGAAATTTATTTGCTGATTGGAACTCTTTTGAAATAAAAAGCAAAAATGTTTTTTTCATGTGAATGTGATGGCTTTGCTGAATCAGATGTTCAGTGATAAACAAATTTGCTAAGTGGAATATTTAAAAATGAAAAGGAATATTTAAGGTAAATAATACATCTGTATTTTTTTTATTTGTGACATAAATTATTTTGATTTGATTCCTGTATTTTACTATTTTCTTATAATGAATTTATAATGAGAACTAACAAATGATTATTATCTATTATCTTTTCAACCACAGATTTTGAATAATTAATTTATTCAAAATATTAAATGAAATACAGTATTATAATTGGTTGTATTTAAGTTTTTAATGAAGTAATTTAATTATATTGTTAAAGATTGAAAGGATTATATTTATGACAACTGCATGTTTGACTCTTAATTTTATTGATCCAAGGTTTTTCCAGCCTGTTGAGTTCTGGTTGCAAGTACATGCCTGTCATATATCTCACTTTTTTCTTGGGTGAAAGCTCTCTTTAGAATGTTAATAGCTTCTTCAAAGTTTGTACATTCACTGACATTTTGTTCTAACATACAATGGTGGAAATTAAGACTAACTTAATCAATGCTTAATGGTGTTCCCAAATTAAAAACAAAAACACTTTCACTGATAGTTACTTATATAACATTTTTACTTAGAGAACACAATATGGTCTCTGCTAATATATTTTCCCAAAATCAAAGCCAAGAGCAAAATCAGTATTTCTGTTTTTATTCCCTATTTTTACTTCATGTAGTTATTCAGATTTAGATGAATCCTTTCAAAAAATTCCATTTAAATGTTATTAATCCTGATCCTTAAATGTTATACTGGCATTTTTATTTTTTCATGTTTGTAATTTTCTCTTCACTTCATTTAAAATCTTTGTTTCATTTTTTTTTTAATTTATCCTGATACGTCTGAAACATTTTCCAGTTTTTTGCCCTTTAAATTTCAAAAACATAAATTAGCACCCAATTCTTTTATTTCCAACTGAAGATATCTTAACTTATGTTTTAGGTGTACTGGAAATTCAGAACAATAAAAAGTTACAACATTACAAATGATATTTAAAATTCAGCTTTTCTTAGATGGCATGAGATAAGATGTCACTAGAAGAACATCTTTTCCTATTATGTTTGACCTAAAAATATGGTCATTGCCCTAAAGATGAATAATGACCGAAATGTATATAATAACAGATGTCCAGATAATGTCAGTAAGATATAGACAAATGTTCAAACTTTTAATTTTGGATATTAAAGTAAAATAAAACCATGCATTCATTATACCAAGAATATTTTTTTGTAAAGTATTTAAAATTTTTCCAAATTTTTAAAAAAAAAAATTAAATCATTATATTTGTTTTCATGCCAAAATGCAACCAATATTTCTTCACCACCTTTAGTTTTAATTCACTGACTGAAGAATTCTAAGAATTTAATACCGGAAGATTTTAAAGACGAGTTTTATTTTGTCTGTGTTTATAAATTTTTTTAAACCTGTTGAGATATAAATTGGAATATATTTTCATATATACTGAACTATATATATTTCCGATTTTCTTCCAGGTATTTAAATCTCATTTATAGCTACATACTGCAGTGAATGTATATTTAATACATGAATATTCTAATGAATCTCTTTTTCACTCAGTACCACTTGTTATTTGATAAAACCCAAAAGTTACCATTAAATTGTTAGTCTCTTTGAAAATGTTAAAATTACTCTTTCAGAATTAAAAACAGTTTTTCCAATATTTGATCAAATAATACATAGAAGGAAAAAACACTGTTTTTTAACAATATTATCTTTTGATAAGTCTTTTCATTAAAATACATGGGGGTTTAAAGAAGCAATTTGTTTTCAAATAACCTTTTAATTAGAATTTAGAACAATTGTTTATTTATTAAAATTTTATAAGATGAAAAATTATGTAGCATTTTTTTAAGTATAGCTATTTTTTATCAAATCAATTCTTAATGTAATTTGTTATTTAATTTTTAAAATGTTATTTAAATTTTTTTTTGCAGTGTGGATGGTTTTCAGGTTTGCAGAGAAAATATAAAAAGGTAAACCACCTTAAAAGAAAAAGATGTTGCTAAACATGTGTAAATTCAAAATTTGAGATTGGATTAAATATGTCCTGATATTGAGCACTTTTGCTCATAATATAGCATACATTAAAACTATATTTTAATCATATATAGTCATGGAGTAGTTGTGAAGATTGCTTGAGGCATGAAACTAACAGTCACCAGCAATGATGTTGATTCTTATGTTCACACTGTCTATAACTAAAAATGCTCAATCTCTAGTATTTAGCACTCATCCTACCTAAATACAGGAAATTTTAAACAATAAATTTAACACACACATATATGTATATATATATAAATTATATCATTTTAAATTACAAAAACAAGGATCATAGCCCAAGTATCATTTAGATCGTAGAAAATAAAAAAATATTATTTCAGCCTACTTAAAGGACTTTTATATACTCATCAATATTAAACCAAATCCATAGCCATCCAATTTCAATCCGAGTGATGGTGAATGTATTCCATCTTGAGCAGTTTTTATCTTTTATTTCAGGTATGTTTGTTATAAATATCAATGTAAATAACATAACAGGAATTATATGAAATTATTATAAAATAATAATATATGTTTAGCAGTATATTATTCAGTGTATTTTCAAAAGTTTGCAAATAATACTAATTTTTTTCTAAAATATTTTAAAGTCTTTTCACAGTGTTTTGATATGTATGTTATTTTTATGCATATATTAGCAAGCAGCAGTTTGACAAAGTGTTATTCTCCATTAGAAGTCTCTTATCTGCTCTACTTTTTGTCTTTTTTCTATGTAATTATAGTTAATATTGACCTATTTGATAATGAGAATTCAACATTACACCTTTCAGTTTGTATTCTCATGATCTAATCTCACTCACTCTCTCTCTCACACACACACACACACACACACACACACATATATATATATATATATATATATATATATATATATATAGGGTGTGATGGATAAATTGTGCTTTAAATTATGCAAAAATGAAAATAGCACTGACATCTCATTTTAACAAATATATTTACCAAACTGCACAAAAATATCTTGAAATAGTAAAGAATAAATTTATTCAATGAAATCACTATTGGCTTCACTCATGGTCTCCAGAAAACTTTGGAATCTTCTGCAACTCTTCTGGACAGTCTCCTTGTTTAAATTGTTGAATGTTGCCATAATACTTGCCTTCAGTTCATCTTTGGTATTACAAGGAGTTTTGTTAGTTACTTGCTCAACTGTGCCCCATGCATAATAATCAAGGGGGGTGCAGTCTGGGGAGTTAGGTGGCCAGATATAAGAGGTGAGGTGGTAACAGAAATTGTCTGACACCTATGACTGGGTTTTCCTGTTTGTGTGGCATAGTGCAGAGTTCTGTTGCCAGACCCTGGGTAGCACTACCTCCTCAACGCACTTGATATAGGCCTCCATGTTGAGTCCAAGTCCCTATAAGAAGATGAATAGAGGCATAATGTCACCATTACTAGTGATCACTCCAAACATCTGTGTAATCATCATTAAACTTATCCAACTTTTTCTGAATCCTCTGTACTATCCTCAGATTGATCCCCAAACTCTCTAAAATATTTATATTGGAGCCTCCAGTGTGAATGACAAGCAGTACAGGGTTTTTTTTTTCTATAAGCAGCTTTTCTATAAGTAAAAATTTAAATGTAGTAAAATTTTAATTAAGAATAAAATAAAATTTAAACATAATAAAATTTTAAATAAGAATAAATAAAAATAAAAACAAGTAAAATATATTAATCCAAGCAAATAATAAACAAATTAACAAACCACTCCTGCTATGACAACTGTTAGAATAGATTGAAAAGAATAAATGAAAAATAAATAAGAAAAAACAAGTAAAAATAATCAGTCCAAATAAATAAATAAATTAAGTGAATAATAAACCACTCCTGCCAAAATAACCCTTAAAATGGACTACAACAATCAATCCAGAAAATTGGGTGAAAAAATAGCTGTAATTACCTTCCCAGACTAAAATAATCAGAACTCATCTCAAAAATTTTTACAACATTACTTAAAAATCGAAAACCAAAAAGAATAAATAAAAATATATAAAATAAAAATAAATAAGAAAAAACAAGTAAAATAAATTAATCCAAATAAATAAACAAACTGCCCCTGCCAAAATAACCATTAGAATAGACCAAAAAAAAAATAATAATAAATAAGCAAAAACAACTAAAAATAATCAATCCAAATAAATAAATAAAGTAAATAATAAACAAATTAACAAACCACTCCCACCAAAATAACCGTTAGAATAGACTACAACAACCAATCCAAAAAATTGGGGAAAAAAATAGCTGTAATTACCTTCCCAGACCAAAACAAACTACTAAATAAACGATCAGAATTCATCTCAAAATTCTTTTATTATGTTACTAAAAGATTGAAAACCGAAAAGAATAAATAAAAATATATAAAAAACAAGTGAAATAAATTAATCCAAATAAATAAATTAACCACTCTCAGTAAAATAATCATTAGAATGGACTACCCACAATGCCCCACTGACCCATATATATATAAATAGTCAAGAAAAAACCCAACAAATGTGATCTGATGATTGTATCTAGCATGAAACAGTTTGTTGCCACTGAATGTTGACTTCAATGTTCACTTTTATATATACATATATATATATATATATATATATATGAACATTTTTAGTTCATATGGTTTTCAGTGTTTTTATCTAGAGAATGAAGAAGGGTAAAATTGTCACCATTTTATATTTTTTTTTTTTCATGGCCTTATGGACAAAACTAGTTTACTATTTGAATCAATAAGTAATTAATTGACCAAAAACCTTTGGATACAATATTTACATTCTACAATTATTATGTCAACTGAATGGCTTCAAGAAGTAGTTTCCATCAAGGTTTGAACCTTTTTTCTGTACCTTGAGAGCCAGTCTGACAAAGATGATGTGAAGTGATTTTCTTCTTATTGGTTAGGTATTTACCAACAAAAAGGGATGGAAAAACTCAACAGCACTGGAATCAAACACAGGATTACAACAAGCAGGGCATAGATAGGACTTCTACACAGAACACCACACATATGGGATGAATGCAGCTGAGATACTGTTTCATTTTGTTTCTTGTGAATTTGAAATGATTTGGGCAACACAAAGAAAAATTTTTTAACAAAAAAACAATCTTTCAAGAAGTCAACACAAAAAACTGCCTATTTTTTGGGCTAAAATCCCTGCTTTTATTGAATTAAACTTTTTGTGATGAAATATTCAATTAATCATTTAATAGAAGAATTACCATAAAAGTCACCATCTTAACTATCTCATGGGGAAACTGGTTGACATTTACTTCTTGTCAAACAGAAAAAAAAAAAAAAATTTTTTGGCCCAAAAAAAGTTTTTAACCATGTGTTGGTCTTTTTGCAAATCTTTTCCTACTAAATAAATTTCTCTTTGACTGATTAGCCCAAAAAATTATCAGTAACAATTTTTTTTATCTCCATCTCCATTTCATTTCCAATTATAATGCCTTTATTTTCCATCTAAGACATTATAACAATTTAAAACCATTACATATACTATTACTATGTGTAAACAAACCATAGAAAAAATGAGATAATATTTATATGAAATAATAAGGAGAAAAAATTTTTCTAAAAAAAAGGTTATCCATGTTCAATAGATTTTTGCAGATTTCACATGCAAGTTCAAATCTTGTGTAGGTATATCTGTTTTTGACTCAAACAACTTAATCAAAATGCATAGAATATGAAATGTCTTGAAATTAATAATGAAAGTTTTTCTTCTAAGAAATTAAGATATTACTATCAGGTGTAAAAGCAACAGTGATGAGGTAAAAGAAATACAAATAAAAAAATTAATAAAAACTGACAATGCTTCACTGAAGAAGTTCAGACAATAAAATATGAGGGGGTGCTGAAAAGTTCCAGACCTGTCCAAGAAGGGATTCAAATGAAATATTCTGATGTTGGTCATTTGGTTAGATTTTTAGAGGTAGGCCATACCAAGATCTTTTCAGCAATCTCTCATAAAAATCTTGGTTAATCAGGTTCAAAAACTATGGTGGATCAATTTTGTTTCTTTGTTTTATTTCCTATTTGTAAAATTAAAAAATGACATTAAAAATATTTATAAAATTTTGATAAGACCTAGTATTTTTTTTGGAAATGGTCATACCATTCATTGGAAGCCACAAGAATGCTCCTCAAATCAATTTTGGGTAATTTGAGCTCATTAAAATGGCATATGCATTATGTCAACAACGTGAAAAAATTGGAATTGTAACTCATTGGACTATGCTACATATTGCCAGTTCTCTACTGTCCAATTAGTAATGTCACAAACCCAGGTGATGCACTGTTTCTGTTGTCATGATGTTACAAAAAACAAATGCTTTGGAATTTTTTACATTTCAGGTAAATTAAAAAATAGAAAATTTTATCACATTTTGTCTCTTTATATTTTTTTTTAATCTGTTTAAAAGTTTACTATTGTCAAATTTCAAATCTGTACAATGCAATATCCAAATGATCTAAATGAATATCCAGAAAATTATTGGCTTAAGCAGATTTTTCAAAACATCAAAAAAAACAGATCAGTAAAATTTTTATATTTCGGTCATTTAAAACTAATAAAAAATACAGATCTAATATTAAGGATTTATCAAAAACTTTGATCAAAAAATTATCAAAAAACCCAATTTTTTTTGAGAATCACCTGTGGATGTTGGTTGATTTGAGATGTAATAATGTATATGTGTTTGAAGGGATGCTCCACCAAGAAATCATTAAAAAAATATAATGTTTAGTCATCATATTGGGAAATGGGCCAGATTTAAAATTTTAGTATCCCTTTGTATGTATGTATGTAGAAAGGAATAATTTTTTTTAAATTGCATTAAATTATTATTATTGGTGGATAAGATAGATACTATTTTTTCAGTTTACAATAGTTTATTGAAATGCCAAAACCATTTAGGGTTATTTATTTTATTTGCTATTGAATTCCCACAATACTGGCATGCCTCTTTGTATGAAGTGATACTGGAAAGTTCCCAGACTAAGCCTAAAACAAAGTAAAATTTCCACCATTACCCCAGTACATAATGTGGATTGTTTGGCAATAGTCCACATGGATGACTGTACAATTTTTTTTAAATTGAACCAGGCCGAAAGTAATGGGGTTTGGTCTGAATGATGATCACTTTGAACAGAAAATTGTATCTAAATATCACCCAAAAAAATCAATTGTTCAAAAAAAAATTTTACCAAAAAGATGACCATTCTATTTTGATTCTTCATATGAAACTTGTACTGTATTTATGCTAAATATGACATTAAGCACATTGCTTGAATTTTACTTATTTCATTGTTATCATGATTGCAGAATTTTTGCCAACACAATGTTAGAAAACTTCATCTAATAATTGAACATGAGTAAATTATACAAAACCTAAACTGACTGAGGAGGTTGGGTACCAGTGAATATTAACTGTGCTTATTTATCAGACTAAAGGTGTTTAATTGAATGAGAAAATAGAAAAATTCCTATGTCATACATTTCATCCTTATATTTTTGTTCTCTCTCCCTATACAGAGGGTGTAATAGGTGAATTGTCACCATTTTATATTTTTAATTTTGTGCATTTTTGCATGTTGTGTTTTTGATTTTGTTGACTGCACAGTATAACCTTTTTTCAGTTGGGCATTGTCTGTGAGAAAAAAGAATAGCAATTCACTCTTAGTTTTGAAAACAATTGCTGATGCTTGGCATTTACACTGGAAGCTTCAATACAAACATTTCAGTGTGTTTAGGCAACAATCTGAGGACAGTGCAGAGAATTTGGAAAGCGTTGGATAAATCTAATGGTGATTATGAAGATACGGCAGCTTGGAAAACTCACTCTGATATTTTCTGATAAGAAAAGAACTCTTGAATTTGTTGGTGAAGACCTCAGGCTCAACTTGAGGAGGTAGTGCTACACTGGGTCAAGAGGGTGGCTTCTGGATTACACTAAATCTGGCACAAGCAGGAGACCCCAGTCATGGCTGTCAGACAATTTATGTGACCACATCACTCCTTACATCTGGCCACCTAACACCCCACACTGCAACTTCCTTTATTATTATGTGTTACGAGAGATCAACAAAACTCCTTGTAATACCAAAAATGAACTGAAGGCAAGGATTATGGCAGTATTCACCAACTTAAACAAGGAGACTATCCAGAAGAGTTGCAGGAGATTCCGAAGTCATCTGGAGGCTGTGGTTGAAGCCAATGGTGATTTTATTAAATAAATTTATTCCTTTTTATTTTAAGATGTTTTTATGTAATTTTGGTAAATATATCTGTTAAAATAAGATGTCAGTGCTATTTTCATTTTTGTGTAATTCAGATGACAAATTATCCATTGCACCCTGTATGTAAGGTTCCATCAATAAAAACATTTAGGCTAAAGAAATTTTTTTGAAGGATGAAAAGCATTGCATAGGATTTTTTCCATTTTATCATTCAATTAAACATATATACTAAATAAAATTTAAATATTCAACTTATCTGTCCTTGCTCAGTTTTGTGGATATGGTATCTACTTGCCAGTGGGCTTAAAATTAAAACTGTATTTATTTTGTTGGGGAGTAAATAACAAGGTAACACAAATGAATTAGGTAAGACACCTTAAATAAACAATTCCAGGTGAGTCTGGGTAGTCCGTTGGAGTCAGTCGGGAGAATTCCTAACAGATGTCACAGCGAGTGACCTAAGCAAGATATATTATAACCACTAGGTGTGAGTTATAACATATTTAATGCTCTATTTCTTAATATTGAATACTTTAATTAAAAAGACTCAGTCACTTATGTGCCATGTGTGATACACACTTAGGCAATCATGTATCTTTTGATACATGACTGACGAGGCAGATTTTTTCCCACAGTAGGTTGCCATTTCTTTCTGCAGTAAACCAGTTGCCATCTAAAGCTACAGAACCCAGTCTGTCCTGCTATTTACCCATAGCTATGGGGAGGAGAAGAAAAGGATTCATACCTTTCCCAAGGGCATTAGCACATAAATGAATGTAATGGATTTAACTTCAAAGTACTTTGCTTTTTTGTGACACTCATACCTGGCTGGATAGACATTTCAGCGAATTTCTGTACATGATGTGCCTATGATGCTTCATATTGACAACAGTGGTCAAATGAATGTTCCATCACTAATAAGGCCAGGTTTTGTACAAATATAGAGAAATACAGGTGTACAGATCAATGCATTGTAAGGGCAGCAGGAGCAGAATGAATGACATTCACAGCAGAGATCAATTCAAATGAGGCTGTAAGAGTGTAAATTGTTTAATTGCATCAGGGCTACATGTATGCATACCTCTTGTCAACAACCTTCATTCACATCTTAAGAGGTGTCATGATGGGTTCACCTCGGGGACTAAATGGTACTTTATAGAGTTCAGTGATGTTGAATAGACTCTGCCCACAAGCAAATGATGGTCATTTGGGGAGTGATATCTTCCAGACACTCATTACACACTAGTACAACCTCTGGCACCATGGTGTGAGAGTGACATAAGTTACAACTCTTATTCACCTTTGATGCTTGTTGAGGAAACACTGATTAGTGCCATGTAAATTCAGAATTTTGATCATCCTGTTTTATTGTCATTCTACAAAAAAGAATGCAGTATGCTTTTCCAGCATACCTGCCACATGATGTCCATATTACTCAATATGCAAGGTGTTTAAAAACTTATCTGTTGGCAACATTGCCAGACTTGTCCTCCATTGAATATGTATCAAACATGATAGGATAATGCTTGACCTGTTCAATGAACTAACCTACAATTATTTTTAACCTTGAATAAATTGAAACTCATATTCTGGATGTTACAGTTTTATTTTCTGTTAGTGTCTGTATATATTTGTGCGAGTGTGTATATATATATATATATATATATAGATAACTATACTCATTTTGAAAAACCCTCAAATTTTTGATTTGTTAATCAAATCAATCTCAAGGGAAAAAAAAAGGTTTTAAAAAAGAAAGAGCTACAAACATG
>CAHIKZ030001374.1:500000-504265 GCA_903632075.3 Acanthosepion pharaonis | reverse complement strand
TCTTCGTTAAATTTCTTTCATTTCTCTTTAAAACTTTTTTTCTTCCTGTTCGTAAACATCATTCTTTCTTTCTTTAAATTTTTTTTCTTCTTTCATTAAAATTTTCTTTTTTTTATTTTTTCTTTCAGGGTCATTCTTTTAGTCAACCTCTTTCTTTCAATCTCTTTCGTTTTTTTTAAACTTCTTTTCTTTCTTCCATTAATTCATTCATCCAGTCTTTCTTTCTTTAAAAGTTTCTTTCTTGCTGTTTGTCAACATCTTTCTTTCTGTCTTTAGATTTTTCTTCTTCTTTGTTTAAAACGTTCTTTTATTTTTCTCTCTTTCAAGTTCTTTCTTTCAAACTCTTTCTTTTCCCTTGAACTTTTTTCTTTCATTCATTTATTCTTTTTTTCTTTCTTAAAACATTTTTTAATTAATTTCTTTCTTTGTTTAATTTTTCATGAACGTCATTTTTTATCATTTTTTCAAACCTCTTTCTGCCTTTTATTCTTTTAATAACGAGATATTTTTTTGTTCTTTCGCAGTTTTATCGTTCATAAATATTTTCATTTTTTTCTTCTTTAAAACTCTTTCTTTTTTCTTCAGATTTTTCTTCTTCTTTCTCACTGAAAATTGTTTTCTTGTTTCTGCTCCTTCCTTTTCTTCTTTCTCCCTATGTGTTAATATATCTTCTTTTTGTTTTTCGTTTTTTTTTTCTCCATTTTTTTCTTTCTTATTTTATTCGTTTTTCTATTTTCCCACACTTTCAACTTCTTCCTTCCCGTATTTACTTTACATTTCCACCCTTTTCATTTTTCCTTTAATTTTAAAAAAATACAATTTCGTTTTTCTTTCTTTGTTTTTATATTTAACTTGTTCTCTTCTTCTCTCAATTCAGCTTTTGTTAAAACAATCTTTGTTTTTTCTCCCTTTATCTTTCTTTATTCCTTTCTTTTTTTATTTCTTCGAACCCATGAACTCGTATAGTTTATATTTTAACTCCTTTTATTGACTTTATTCCACTCTTTCTCTTCACCCCACAGGTGACGATTCATTATTTCTTTTTTGTATTTCATTCTGATGTTTTTCCGCCATTTTTACTTTATTCTGAATTCTTTCTTTTCCTTTCTTTCTTTCTTTTTCTTTCTTTCTTTCTTTCTTTCTTTCTTTTTCTTTCTTTCTTTCTTTTTCTTTCTTTCTTTTTACTTTTTTCTTTATTTCTTTTTCTTTCTTTCTTTCTTTTCTTTCTTTTATTATATTTTTTTCTTAATATTTTGGATCATTCTTTTACTTCTATCTTTGTATCTTTGATTCTTTTTGTTTTCTTTGTTTTTTTTTAGTTATTTATGTTCTCTTTCTTTCTTTCTTTCCTTCTTTCTTTCTTTCCTTCTTTCTTTCCTTCTTTCTTTCTTTCCTTCTTTCTTCTTTCTTTCTTTCTTTCTTTCTTCCTGCATTAATGCTTTTTTCTCTTGTTTTTTTTCTTGCTTTCTTTATTTTGTTCCTTTGTTTTTATTTCTATTGTTTGCTCTTTCTTTCTTTCTTTCTTTCTTTCTTTCTTCTTTCCTTTTTTTCTTTTTTTCTTCTCTTTTCTACCTTTCTTTTTTTCTCTCTTTCTTTCTTTTTCTTTTTCTATTTCTTTAGTCTCTCTTTCTTTCTTTCTTTCTTTTTTCTTTCAATCTATTTCTTTTAATCCTATTTTTTAATTCTTTACTCAATTACTTCTTTATTTCTTTCTCCCCATAATTCTTCCTACATTTTCATCTTTCTTTTCATCCTTTTTCTTTCTTTTTTCTTTTTTTTCTTCGTTTCTTCCTTCGTTCCTTCAATCATTTATTCATTCATTCTGCCTTTCTTTTGTCTTTCTATTTATGCTTCCTTGCTTTATTTATTCTTTATTTATTTATTTATTTCCTTCTTTCATTTATTCTTCCTTTAATTCTTTCTTTCCTTCCCTTATTTATTCATTCTTTCTTTAATTCTTTCCTTCCTTCCTTCCTTTATTTATTCATTCTTTCTTTAATTCTTTCTTTGCTTCCTCCCCTTATTCATTCATTCTTTCTTAATTCTTTCTTTCCTTCATTCCTTCCTTCCTTATTTATTCATTCTTTCTTTAATTCTTTCTCTCCTTCATTCCTTTATTTATTCATCCTTTCGTTAATTCTTCCTTTCCTTCCTTCCTTCCTTTATTCATTCATTCTTTCTTTAATTCTTTATTTCCTTCCTTCCCTTATTCATTCATTCTTTCTTTAATTATTTCTTTCCTTCCTTCCATTATTCATTCATTCCATTTTTCTTTCATTTTGATTCTTTTCATCCAAATCATTTTTATTTTTTTGTAATTTCTCATTCTTTTGCCTTTTTTTTCAACTTTTTTTCAAAGTTTTTGTTCTCTTTTATTCTCATCCCAAAATCTCTTTTTTTCAATTCTTTTGATCTCCTTATTTCAACTAACTCTCTTTTGCTTTGACCATTTCCAATTAGAAAAATCATTTGGACTATTTTTCATTCACGAATCCATTTCTCATTCATGATCATCATTCTGTCTTTTTTCTTTAATTTCTAAATATTTTTTCAATGTTTTTTTCTCACTATTTCTGAATTAAAATATTTCCTAGATTCACGCAAAAAATCCACCTTTCACACAGATCCTTAAAATAACCTTTCTTTCAAATTTATTTATCCTCTACCTTTCATGATCTTTTTTTTTTTGGAAAACAAATTTTCTAAAAATAATAATGTAAAAGAAAGATACAATCCTCTTAACCTTTTATATTATAAGACTTACATCACGAACCATTCACTCATCTCGAACATTTTTCTTTCTCGTTCTAAACGGTTTTTTCAAAAATGTACCTGAAACAAAAAAAACAAACAAATAAAAAAAAAAAATTTTTTTTAAAAAATCATGGTTCTAAGAATCATCTGATGCAACTATTTTATTTAAACGACCTTTTTCTCTTCAAATACCTTTTCATTTAACATTTGGAACAAATCAAGATAGATATTTATCTTTTTAAATATATTAATATCATAATGTTTATTATTTCTAAAGATATATATATATATATATATATATATATATATATATATATATATATATATATATATATATATAAAGTTTCCTTTCATCTATATAGATAACCATAAAAAGAATAAAAATATGTTTTCAATAAACGAAATATATAGATAGATAAATTATGCATCTACCTTGAAAATATTTATATATATATATATATATATATATATATATATATATATATATATATATATTTTTATAGATATCCCAAATTAAAAGAAAGAAAAATATATATATATATATTTCTATATATATATGTATCGGTTTGTGTTATTGTGTATAGGTAGAATATCATTTTAATTCTATTTTTGGAAAAAATATATATTTATTTCTGTTAAAATTATCCTTTTAAAGATATCGATTTTGCACAGAAAGTTCTTATTTATATATATATATATATATATATATATATATATATATATATATATATATATATATATATATATTCTATTTAAATTTTTCTATATTCTTTCCATAGTTAATTCTCAAATAATAATTTTCTATAGACATTTAAAATCCAAACAAATTTCATATATATATATTGTTATTTTTATTAAAATTCTATGTTTATCTTTAATTCCTATTTATATTTTAATTATAAATGTTTATGGAAAATCTTTCTTGTGTTTATTTAAACCAAAATTCAAACTCTCATTTGGTTAATGTTTTTATATATATATATATATATATATATATATATTTATAAATATAAAAAAATGTAAAATTTTAAAAATGAATTTGGAATCCAAAAAAGAATTTTCATATTATTATATTTAAAATAATTATAATAATTCAATTTTAAATATAACATAATTTAAAAAAAAATTCACATAAAAAAAAACTTTCAATGAAATATTCATTAATGTTCTTTTAAAAATAAAAAATACATGCAAAATATATTATTTGTGTTAAATTGTATGTGTAAAAAAAAGCATCCATTGTCAAAACACAGAATAAATCTATGTGTTCAATTATTTTCAAAAGATAAATAAACAACAAAATTCAGATATTATATATATATATATATATAATATATATATATATATATATATATATATATATATATATATATATGTGTGGTACATGTTCAACATGTTTGTGTGTTTGTAAATAATTTAAAATATTTAAATAAATTATATATATAAATATATTTATAAATATATGTATATATATATATAAATATTTTTTATAAAAAAAGCCCATTAGAAAA
>CAHIKZ030001374.1:465000-495000 GCA_903632075.3 Acanthosepion pharaonis | reverse complement strand
ATATATAATGTGATGTTGTTTTTGATATAATGATATTAATTCAACATAAAAAATCTAAAATTTAAAAGAAATAAATTTGTCCCTGGGTAAATAAATTCACCCCTTTAATTGAGGTATAAACATATATTGAATTATTTTTTTTTTTATTGGTAAAATTTCCCAAAAAAATATTCTATCTTAGAATTTGTAATCGAATAATCTTGGTGAGATTCTTAAAGAGCGATCCCCGATCGACACTGAACCGATACTGTTATGAAAAAAGACCCCCAAGGCAGTGCGGATTTTCCAATGTGATAGACGATGAACAGGATTTAATGAACCTAACAGCTTGATTAGCTTGAAAAAAGAAGCAGAGAATCATGGGACATAACTGAGACCTCACGTCTAGTGTTTACATTTATAAGCGTACATATCTGACTTATCTGTGGATATATGCAATATGATTATTGTCATTTCTATGTAATATTTTTGTTGTTATAATATTCATTTTAATTTTGATTAAAACAATATTTCAAATATTTAATTTCCGCGATATATATATATATATATATATATATATAAATATTATAGTCTTAATAAAATATTTATGGGATAAAGTGTTCAATATCAGATAATAAAGTTTTTGTGTAAATATAAAATAATTCATTGAAATATTTTTATATTATGAACAGTCTGTTTCATGCTATATGCAATCGTCAGGCCATATATGTTGTTATTTTTTCTCAGCTTTTATATATATATATACATAAATAGTATAGACAAACAAAAATTTATTTATTATATATAAAGCAAAATTGACTTATATATAGGATATTTAATTAATAGAATGGAATACCATAAATATATATATATATATATATATATATATATATATAAATTGGATATTGATTCAATAATTAATAATTATATTGGAATCATATTTTAAATAAATAATTATATATATATATATATATATATATATATATATATATATATATAAAATTATAAATAATTATATTGGAATCATATATTTTAAATAAATTATTATATATATATATATATATATATATATATTTTATTTCCATGATATACGTTTTAACTTAAATTACTATATTTCCATAACATTCATCCCGTCTAACTCTTCAAATGTCAGAAATTAAAAAAATAATTCTAATTTCTATATAACCTCTTTACCTATATTAACTATAAAGCTAGGAGTGATAAACTTTCCCCTTCTCTCAAGAGGTTAACTCTATTTCAATTAATCTATTACATATAAATGGTTTTTAAAGTTATTTTTAAACCCCTTTTCCTTCCTCTTTTCATTTTAAATTAATATTTAATTCTTTATATAACCCCCAAATTAATGTCATAAGGTTAATAGTCGGGTTTAACCTTTATAAAACTTCTTCCTCTTAAGACAAATATCTTCCACCTTCTACTAACCGCAGTTTCGTACCTTTCTGACCGGAACACGGAAAGAAAGAAGTATAAATCAGAAACCAAGGGAAATAAAACAATAATAATAATAATAATAATAATAATAATAATAATAATAATATAGACATACAAAACATTGTACTCACAAGTACAGCCGACGATTACGAAAGGATTTATCTATGTAAAATGTGTGTGATTTTTTTTTTCAAAACTGCTCGGTGTAATATGTTAGGATATCATTTCTGACCTTAGGACTCTGGTCGGGACATGGAAAGAAATGAGTATAGACCAAAAATCAAAGGAAATAATAATAAAAATGAATCAAAGCTAATCGCCTTTACATCGGGATTAGAGACAAAATGTGCCTCCTTATTGACATGGCGGTCCCTGCAGACTGCAATTTATCTTTGAAGATCGTCAAAAAACCATCGTTATTAGAGTGCAAATACAAAATGTAAAATCTTATACAAAACGGTCTCTGCAGAAAGACCTTTATCTTAAGATCGTCAAAAAACCATCGTTATTAAACGGTCTCTGACATGATGGTCCCTGCAGACTGCAATTTATCTTTGAAGATCGTCAAAAAACATCGTTATTAGAGTGTGCAAATACAAAATGTACCTTCTTATACACATGACGGTCCCTGCAGACTGCAATGTATCTTTGAAGATCGTCAAAAAAACTATCAAAATACAAGGACCTTGAAAGTGAAATTTCAAAAATGTGATGCATGCGGACATTAACAATTCCAGTTATATCTGGATCCCTCGGATTGATTGGAAAAGATTCCAATGGATTCATTGAAGTGATTCTTGGAAGCCTATGCCTTAAATAAATACAACAAATTGTACTCATAAGTAGAGCCCAACATCTTACGATGGGCTTCATATATGTAAAAGACGTGTGATTTTTTTTTTCAAAACGGCTCATTGAAATACGTCACGATGCCATTTCTAACATTAGGTCACTTGTCGGGACTTGGAAAGAAATGAGTATACACCAGAAATTAAAGGAAATAAAAAACAAACACCCCCCAAAAAATAACAATAATAATAATAATAATAATATTATAGAAATACAAAAAATTTTACTCACAATTACAGCTCAAACATTACAAAGAGCTTTATTTATGCAAAAATATCTGTGATAAATATCCACAGTGTATAAAGCACATTGTTATGGACTGGGCCAATAACTGCATTGGCAAATATGGAATTTTACAGTAAGCAAAATGCAAGAAATTTGTATGAACATGACTCAAACCCGGTTACAGAAAAATGACCTGCAATCATTTTATGGGACTTTAAAATACATAAAGAACAGTCAAAGCTAAATGCTAGACATGATGATCAAAGACCACATGAACATGGCAGTCTCTGCAGATTGTAATGTATCTTTGAAGATCTTCAAAGAATTATCAAAATACAAGAATCTTGAAGTAGAAATCTTAAAAATGTGGCACATGAGAGCATTATTAATCCAGATATATTTGAACCCCAAAGATTGATTGGAAATGGTTCCGGCAGATGCATTTAATGGATTCCTGGTAGCCCATGCCTTAAAAAGTACAAAAGAATATAAATACATGCAAATATACTGCTACTACTTCTCCTAACAATAATAATGATAATAATAAATGACTTCATGCTGCAACAGCCATGTTTTTTTTTTATGCCTATGCATATAAATTTATTGAAGATTTTAAAAATGTAAATGATTTGTCTTTGTAAATGAAGACCGGCTTCAGTAAATATATCGTCTTGTAACAGAATTGCTTGTTAGTTTAGTTGACCATAACCACTGGTGTCTGTCCAGTCCGGCTCCGATAAAATCTTCATGTCTGTTCTTCAGTAGGAAATGTCCTTTCTGAGAAATCTTTTGAAGAAAAATATGCGTTATTTTTCTTTAATGATAATATTCAGGACGGTATAAGAAAATAAATAAATATAACGTTTAATAAATAAACGGGGCGTCTACTTAAATATGGGTATCAACTAAAAAATAACGTATAAGTATTAAAATCTGTTGGATTAAAAAAGAATCTACGATTTCTTTAGAAAACACATTTTTTTCATAGAGACACATTTATATATATATTTTGTTTCAATAATAAAATTTATATTTGTTGGGCTCTATCCTCTGATATTGACCACTTTAACAAATAAATACACCATACCTTAAAAAAAATATATGTGATGATTGTTTGAAAAATTTTTTAATTGGTATCGCATATTTAAGAAAGCGGAAATGAAATATGTCTTTCCTTTACCTTTATCTCCACAATATCCTCTGGTTTTTGCGTAAATGTAAAACGAAAAATTTAATCCAAATTTGACCCTCATTTATCTTTCACAAATAGAAGAGTCATCATATATATATATATATATATATATATATATATATATATATATATATAATATATAAAATTATTTTAAAAACTAAATATATGTAAATTCCAAGGAGGATGAAATCCTGAGATCAATGTAATATAGAGCTAATATTTAATGAAAAACAGACCACTTTAAGGTACCATTACAATAATTTATTTCACCAAAATCCTTTCGAAAGGACTCCGGATCATCAGGTAACACTTCCAACAAAGAAATGAAAGGAAAAATGGGATTAGAAATTGATGGGTGGTGTAATTTTTGTAATTTAACAGGGAGGGTGAGAGTTGTAATTAAGGAGACAAGGTAGAGTATAGGGAGGGGTTAATTTTTCATCTCTTTTTAATTATTTTATATTGGGATAGGAGGAGGACCGAACTTTTGAAAATATTTAGATGGTTAACTTAACGGAAATGATATATAGGAATGGGAGGGGAGTGGGGAAAAAGAAAAAAAAAATGGAAAAGAGAGAGAAGACAACAGACAGTAATACAGATATATCAAATGAGTGTTACGGCAAAGAAGGAGGATGATTTGAAGAAAATTGAAAGAATCTGTAATTTTGTTTTAACAAAATTATGTTTTTAAATATTCATAAAATATTTTAAATCTTGTGCATTAATATATATAAACAATGTATATATACATACAAATAACGTATGAACAGAAAATATAATATATTGATACAATACACATATACACATTTCCATGATATATATATATATATATATATATATATATATATATATATATATATATATATATATATATATATTATAAAGTAAAATTTAAGAACCAATAGATATATAATCAATTCTGATTGATATTTTATTTTTACAAAACAGTTGAATCTAAATTTACAGATCATATATATGATAAATTAACTGATTTAAAAATATGGCTTCATCATATATATAATATTACCATGTTTTAAAAACAGAAACCAAAAATTTCAAATTCAATTATATTAATTTAAAAATTAGTTCTTCATTGTTTTTTCATCTTAAAAGAATTTTGAAATATATACATATATATATATATATATATATATATATATATATATATATATATATATATATATATATAAAAATTTTTTTTTTATTAAAAAATTTATAACATAAATATGTTATAAAATCACTAAAAAAATAGCCATTTTGTTTTTAAACACCTTTATGTCTTATCAAGTGATGATATTGAATATAAAATAAATGTTTTTAAAAGTTTCAAATTAATTAACGATCCTTCGCTCTTGATAAACATTGTTACAAAAAAGCTAGAATGACCAATCAAAATACAAGTATAGGAAGATTCAAATGCTTGACAACGAAATCATGTTATAATAGCTATTCAGATATTTAAAAAACGGGTAAAATTAAAAAAATTTATTCTAACCAATAATTATTAAATTATATGATAAAATTTGGTATTAAAATTAAAAACTGCCAATTTTAAAATCCAAATTTAATCACTATTAAGTTTAAAAACTATAAAATTGCTGAGGAAAAATGTAAGAAAAAAATACATATGTTATTCAATTTATTATTCATCGTTGAAATTACGTTAGAACAGACGCTATAATATCCGGTCATCCGACAATATATTATATATATATTTATATTTTTTTTAAATTTATTTAATTTAAAATTAAGTTAAATACATTAGTTCCATTTTCATCCTCAAGCGAATTTGGGAAAACTTTTTAAATTCGCTTGAGGATGAAATGGAACTTTTTTTAATTTAATTTTGAAAATTAAATTCAGCTTTAAAATTCCATTTTTAAAACATGGTTATTAACTGTGTTGCTTCAAAAAACAATTTTTAAATAAATCAATTTATAATATTAATGCTCTGTAAATTTACATTGAGCACTATTTTTGTAAAAATAAAAATATCTATAAGAACACCGGATTATATATCTTACTGTTCTTTCTTTTTATTTATATATATATATATATATATATATTTTATGGATACAGTTAAGTTATGTTTAAGTAAATGCTCTGTGCTCTTGTAATTAAACACTATTAATTACATTTACCGGCCGGAATGATCGAGATTTTTCTGTTCATGCTTTATTTGTTTAATTTGCTCGTGGTTGGACGGGGAAAAGCTTCTGTGTTTGTTTGGGATGACACTTAGTGTACATAGAGACACATACGTACTATCTGTAAGTTAATATATGCATACCAACATGCATAATCTTGATTTATTATTGTATTAAACTTTCGCGTACTAGAGAAACAAAATATATACAATTAATTTCATTCTGTTTATTTTCGGTGTCAAGATGTTATCTCTATCACGGATATTGAGCAATTCCACTAATTTAAATAAGGTGATTTTATTTACATATGTATATATATATATATATATATATATATATATATATATATATATATATATATATATACCTAATTGATAAAGGTATATAATCCAAGTGGATCCTAGTAATACAACATATTAAAACTGATCCATTGTAAAAGCTCAATGTATTTATCATTACAGAGCAAATAATTAATAAACAATAAAATTCAAAATCAAAATCATTTATGGAGAATAGCCTATTTCAAATTATTTCAAATGGAATGCATTTTATTTTATTATATATATATATATATATATATATATATATATATATATATATATATATATATCCAAACATTTTTCATTTCATTTTCGAGCAATTTTTTGAAAATTATATTTTTACATAGATAAATCCTTTTATATAATCGTTGAATTGTACTATATATATTTTTATATATATCTATATTATTATTATATTATTATTGTTTATTTTTTTTTAGTTTTAGGAATATCTATGCTCATTTCTTTCCGGGTCCCTGACCAGAGACCTAAGGTTTAGAAATTATATCCTTTTTCTTTTTCCACTCCGCAGTTTAAAAAAAAAAATATGAAGAAAAAGCCATTTGATAAATCGTTTCGTAATCGTTGGCTGTACTTGTGAGTATAATTTTTTGTATTTCTCTAAGTCATGGGCTACCAGTTGTTCCTTCAATCAAAAATATTGGAATCTTTTCCAAAAAATTAAAACTCAATTAAAAACTGGAATTGTTAATGTCCTTATGCACCACATTTTTGAGATTTCGATTTCATGGTGCTTGTATTTTGATTGTTTTTTTTTTTTTTTTTTTTTGTTTTTTTTTTAAGATCTTCAAAGATAAATTGCATTCTGCAGGGAGTAGCATGTCAATAAGGAGGCACATTTTGTCTTTTCACCCTGTAATAACGATGGCAACATTATTAGTTTTGATTATTCTTTATGTGTCTATTGTAAAGTCCCATAGGATTGTGACAGGTCCTATCTTCCTAACCGGTGTTCTCTGGCTGGTGTTCCTTGGTTGTTAATTGGGGCAAGAATTGGCTGGTCAACTTTAACGCCTCAAAAACTAAACTACTCTCTATTAATCACCATAGAGATCATTCCCTGCTCCCTATTAGAACGTCTGACAGTCAACTTCTTGAGAGCAATTCCCTGCGTCTGCTCGGTCTCACGTTGACTGCTGACCTGAGATGGAACAAATACATTGAGTCAATTGCTTCTTCCACCGCGAGGAAAATTGGCTCCTCTGTGCCGCGCCAGGAAATTTTTTCTCCCCGGAATCGATACTTCAAATATACAAAGCAACCATTCGCCCTTGCATGGAGTATTGCTGCCATATATGGTCTGGAGCCCCTTCTGTTTGCCGCGGAGTTCTTGATTGGATCCAGAGGCGGATATGTAATATAATTGGTCCTGATCTGGCATCTCGTCTACAGTCACTCTCACACAGACGTGCCGTCGCCACTCTCTGTCTTTTTTACAAATACTTTCATGGTAATTGCTCCATTGAGCTGCTTTCGCTGGTTCCCAGGCTTCATGAATTCAAGCGCCCTACGAGGCTGGCATCCCGCTCTTACCCTTACACTGTAGAATCTTTTAAATGTAGCCGTCTCTTCTACTCCAATAGCTTCATATCTCAGCATCTCTCGCCTGTGGAACACCCTTCCCAATTACTGTTTCCCTGAGAGGTATGATCTCCAACTATTCAAATGTAATGTCAATCGACATCTCCAGTTACCTTGATCTACCCACTATCCCTCTCCTCATCCTTTATTCTATCACTCCTATCTGCTCTTGCTCCTAATCTTCTGCAACCCCCTGCATCCTAGTGGCTTCACGTCTTGCTCGGGGCGTAATGCTTAAAAAAAAAATGTTTTCTTTCCGTAAATGTTTCAGATTTTTCTGTGAGGATATTGGTGCACTCTGTCATGGCGAGTTTTATATTCATTGGTGCCAATACCGCGCAACCTGATACAAGATTTTTTCTGGATATTTATCACAGAATCTGCATTTTGGGCTAACAATTTTCCTGTATATGTGCTTGGTAATTTCTAGTTTTTAAGCATTGGTCATGTGCAGCAAAAATAAAATCTTCGGTTGCAGCTCTTAACTCTGCACAATGTAACCATTGATGGATACGAGGTTTGCCTACGGGCAGAGATTTGACCCTGAGAGGTTTATGTTTTCATTGTTTCTGCATTTGGTACATTGCATGTGCTTAAACATTCTTTTTTATGTCCTCTGCAGCTGAAGTAGGTACACTAGGGTTTACTTGCAGTTATTCACCCACTTGAAATTCCATTTTGAATTCGTGGACTTCCTTTATTACTAAATAAAGTTTCTTATTTCTTTCATGTTTTTGACACAGATCATTATCCAGTCTTCGTCAGTTTCCAGGTATCTTTGAAGCCAATTGTTGTAGTTTTGTAAGACGGTTCTAGTTGAACTAATCCTCTGCCTCCTTTGGATCTGGGTACATACAGACGATAAACATCGCCCATAGGATGATGCATGCGGTGAATTTCCTTAAGATGCGTTTTCGTTTTAATATTTGTTCGCTTAATGTCAGCTATGGTTCAGTTGAGATTGTTGAAACTGTATAGCAACTCAGGGGAAGTCAAATTATTATTATTATTATTATTATTATTCATCGTCTTCTTCCTTGGCTACCTTTGTCTTCTCCTTCTACATCTCCTTTTTCTTCTCACTTTTATTATTATTATTATTATTATTATTATTTTTTTCTTCCTCCTTGGGTATCTGTTGTATACACATTTCCTTCCCGACATCGCCCAATGATAATTATTTTAAAAGTTAGAACCCAAATAAAAACCTAAGATAAAGCACTTAGTAGTGTTTTAGCTGTACTTGTCAGAACAATTTTTTGGTATTTCTTTAAGGCATGGGCTACCAGGAATTCCTCCAGCGAGTCAATTGTAATCTTTTCCAATCCATGCGAGGGCTCCAACTACAAGTTGAATTGTTAATGTCCTCATATGCCACATTTTAGAGATTTCGATTTCAAGGTCCTTGTATTTTGATGGCTTTTTGAAGATCTTCAAAGATACATTATAGTCTGCAGGGATTGCCATATCAATAAGGAGGCACATTTTGTCTTTGCGGTCTCTAATCACGATGTCTGAGTGATTAGCTTTGATTGTTCAGTGTATATTGCAATTATTATTATTATTACGGTCATATACCAGGGTCCCATTCAACGAGTCTTTCGGAACATTTTCCAAACAATCCGAGTGCTCGAAATACAACTGGAATTATCGATGTCATCATGTGCCACATTTTTGAGATTTATATTTCAAGATCATTGTATTTTGATAGATTTTTGAAGATCTTGAAAGATATATTAAAATCTTTAAGGACAGCCATGCCAATAAGAAAGCACATTCTGTTCTTGTGGTCTTTGATTATGATGTCAGCTGCAATTAGCCTTGATTGTTTTGTCTCTGTGTGTTGCTAAGTCCCATAAAATCTCTGTAACCGTGTCTTGATGATGTTTATAACAATTTCCTCTTGTAAACGTTGCATCTTTTCTAGTGAAGATATTGGTCTACGCCATGTTTTAAGGTTTTTGCAGCTGCAATATGTGTGTTATGTTTTATTTGCATTTCTTCACCCAATTGACTATCCTGTTTGAATTTGTTGGCTTCCATTATTACCGAATAAAAGTTCTTATTTCTTACATGTTCTGTGACACCGATCATCATCCAGTCTCCTGTAGTTTCCAGGTATGTTTGAAGAAAGATTGCTGTTTTTTTTTGTTTTGTTTTTTAGTTATAGTTGAACTAATTCTCTGCCTTCTACGGATCTGGATATATACAAACCATTAACATCAACCTTAGAATGATACATACATACAAGTGAGAAGCTTTCTGGTTTTGGCGTTCCTTCATTTAACGTCAGCTAGGGTCCAGTTAAGAATGTAAAAATTGTATTGCACCACAGGTACATACACTATTATTATTATTATTATTATTATTATTATTATTACTATTATTATTATTACTATTATTATTATTATTATTATTATTTTTCAATGTGTTCTTGGCTACCGTAGATGTCAGCTTTTACATATACTTTTTCGTCTCATTATTATTATTATTATTATTATTATTGTTCTTCTTCGCCGTCTTTTTCTTGGATACGTTCATCTCCTCCTTCTACATCTCTTCTTTTTCTTCTTCTTTTTCTTCTTCTTCTCCTTCTTTTTCTTCTTCTTCTTCTTCTTCTTTTCTTCTTCTTATTATTATTATTCGCCGTTTTCTTGGCTACCTTCATCTCATTCTACAAATGCTTTTTATTCTCATTATTATTATTATTATTATTATTATTATTATTATTATTATTATAATTATTGTTGTTGTTGTTGTCCTTCTTCGCCGTCTTCTTCTTGGCTACCTTCATCTTCTTCTACATCTCTATTTTCTTCTCACTATTATTATTATTATTATTGTAGTCGTTCTTCGCCCTTTTCCTTCTAGTCAACCTTTATCTTCTTCTTCTTCTTCTTCTTCTTCTTCTTATTATTATTATTATTATTATTATTATTGTCCTTCTTTGCCCTCTTCTTCTAGTCAACCTTAGTCTTCTCCTTCTACATCTCTTTTTTCTTCTCACTATTATTATAATTTTTTCCTTCTTCTTCTTCTTCTTCTTCTTATTATTATTATTATTATTATTATTATTATTATTATTATTCCTCTCCACTGTCTACTCGGTTACCTACATTTTCAACTTTCAAAATTCTTTTTCTTTCCTTCTCACTATTATCGCCATCTTCGCTGCCTTATTCTTTAACAACTTTTATTACACTCTGTATTCTCATTTATTGTTTTTGTCACTCCCCCTCCTTCTTCTCTTATGATCCACTATTCTTTCCCAGTCAATTCTTCATTCTTTCTTTCTTTCTTTTTTCTCCTCCTTCTCATCACTCTCATTGTTTTACCTTCCAACACTTTTAATCCCTCTTCTCCCTATCACATTACCTTCATCTTCTCTTCTTCTTAACTCCTCACAATATTTTTTTCAGCATTCTTCAAGTGCCTTCTCTGGCATCTTCTTTATTCCACGGCTCTTGGCATTAATGGGAAAGTCTTTTCCTCCTAATTAAATCAGAAGTAATTTCATTTTGAGCGCGTCCCGCAGGTGTTAGATGTTCAGCAATTATCTTTACTCAGACATGACGCTTGGCGAACGCGTCAGCCATATTGGAAGACGTCGCGCGTCGCCAGGGTCTCCTATATCTCTTGGCCACGTTCATAACACCAATACGTAAATTAATGAATCCACTACAAGTAAAATGAATTGAGAGAGAGTAGTGCATCCGATGTTTCCACCTTGGAGGGCTTCATTTTTTTTTTTTTTTAATATTTGATTTTTTTTTTGTCAAAATGTAAAATACCTTAATATAACTTGAAAATTAACTTTAAGTTGACAGAATATCCAGTAACACGGTTTAACAAATACTAAATTAATTCATATTATTAAGTAGGAAAAAATGTCATTCCGTTGTTGACTTCGTCAGCATAGTTTTTTTTTATTTAAGAACCTAATTTTTGTCAAAGAACTGATACAGACAGAAATTGTTTATTTTCTAACTGTAATAAGGTATAACTATATAATATGTCGAATTTAGTTTCAATAAACTAAATTCGATAAATTATACAGAGAATTAAATTATATTTTCAAAATATTAATTTGTCATTATAAAATTAATTGTAAATTATTTTTTTTTATTTTTCACGATAAACGTTTATAATTTCGTCACAATAAGATATATGTTCCTAGAAGTTTCAAATCTATATTTTTTAACATTTCAAGGGAATAATGACACTGAGACACAATAGAGTTTCTTAGAATACAAGGAATTAAACATTATTAAGTGAGAGAGAACAATAAAAGAAGAGGGATAAAGAAGACAGAAGATAACGATTGATATTGCATTTAACCATTTCATCCCAAGTAAGGCAATAAATCTACTAAGACGCAATGAGTTACTGAGTGTGAAGGAATATGAGAAAAAGAAAAACACTATTAAGGAGAGAGAACAATAAAAGAAGAGGAATTAAGAAGACAGAAGATAACGATTGACATTACATTTAATCATTTCATTCCAAGCAAGGCAATAAATCTACTAAGATGCAATGAGTTACTGAGTGTGAAAGAATATGAAAAAAAGAAAAACACTATTAAGGAGAGAGAACAATAAAAGAAGAGGAATTAAGAAGACAGAAGATAACGATTGACATTACATTTAATCATTTCATTCCAAGCAAGGCAATAAATCTACTAAGATGCAAGGGGCTACTGAATGTGAAAGAATATGAGAAAAAAAAACAACAATTAAGGAGAGAGAACAATCAAAGAAGAGGAATTAATAAGACAAGATAACGATTGCCATTTTATTTAATTTTTTTAAGATCAACATTGAGTGTAAAGCAAGTAGACGGAAGAAAGTTCCACAAACGACAAGTCCGAGAGAAGAAACTCTTACCATAGAGGTTATTGTTACCCCTAGCTAATTAAGCTGTTAGATGACGAGAACTAGCCGCCAATCTAGTACAGAGATTAAATTCTAAAAGTCTTGATACCACAGGTGAAAGTTCATCAGAAAAATTACTGTGAAAGGTAACCTATACTCTTAGCTGCGGACCTTAGCAATTTATTCAATATGCCCTTTCCATATCAGCGTGAAGAGTTAGCCCCCAAAAAGCGAAATGAAACACTCACCTATCTATCTGTGTAACTATCTAAGTCTGTTCATATCTATCTATCTATCTATCTATCTATCTATCTATCTATCTATCTATCTATCTATCTCTTTCACACTGTTCTTATCTATCTGACTCTATTCTTATCTATCTATATATCTATCTATCTAACTCTGTTCGTGACTATCTATCTATTTATCTATCTCACTCTGTTCTTATCTATCTATCTATCTATCTATCTATATATCTCTGTTCTTATCTATCTATCTATTTATCTATCTCACTCTGTTCTTTATTTATCTAACTCTTTTCTTATCTATCTATCTATCTATCTATCTCACTCTGTTCTTATCTATCTATCTATCTATCTCACTCTGTTCTTATCTAATTTATCTATCTGTCTATCTCACTCTGTTCTTATCTATCTATCTATCTATCTCACTCTGTTCTTATCTAATTTATCTATCTGTCTATCTCACTCTGTTCTTATCTATCTATCTATCTATCTATCTATCTATCTATCTATCTACACACGTGAATGAAAATGATTTTCTATGATTTTAGTATTCTTATCCGTTTTTTCTTTTAACAAACTCTTTTTTCTAACAGGGAACAGAAAAAAAAAACTGTCGCTTGTTCTAAATGTCCCAAGCGACTTCGGCTGATATATTAACGATTTTTAAGTTCTTCATCGTAAGTATATTTTCTGTTTGCGCTCTATGTAGTGTTGTGTAGAAGTAGTTGTAATACTAATCTGTGTTGTAGGCGAATGTTAGTCATTCCATGTTGTACACCTATTAATACATTCCACCTTGTCTCAAAGCAAATGATATTTTAGAATTAGCTTAAACTACTTTGTAAATAGTGTGTCCAATATCTTTAAAAGTCTTTCACAATTGTATGTTTTTATAATGACAGTGTTATCTACAAGGGTATTTTTATGGGAAGAGGGAATTGGGCATGAGTTTTTAAATTGCTTTTATATCGAACTAGGATCACTCGAGTAGGTTGTCAACCTTCTACTTAGCGATGTCTTCGTTTGCCCAATGTATGCGTTTGTAATCTTTTTATTAAAAGTATTGATAAACTGCTTTGATAGGTCTGAGGTTTGGATTTCGTAAGTGTGTTGTTATTGGTTGAGATTGGCAGTTCTTTCTAATTTTCTCCTGGATAATGTAAGTTTTACACAAGAGTTGGGTTAAACAGGCGAAATGTATTGATTAATGTTGCGTTGATATGTCGAATTCTTCTTGTTTAGATCCGATGCTCGCAAGGTTTGTTCACTGTGTCATGCTAGACCATTTTTCTCGCAATAACCTATCTTACATATCTATAAGTCTACCATTCGTCCCTGAATTGAATATAGCTGCCACATCTGTTCTGAAGGTTAGATTACTTATAAAATCCAAAGAAGAATTTGCAATGTCATTGGTCCTGATCTGGCATCTCGGCTTCAGTCACTTTCCCACCGCCTCAAAATTGGGTCCCTGTGCCTTTTCTGAAAATACTCTGATGTTAATTATTCTGATGAACCTTCCTTTATGGTACCTAGACTTTATGAATTTCAGCACCGTACTAGATTGGTAGTATGGTCTAATACTTTTACAGTTGAATTGGATAGATGTCATCATAATAGTTTTCAAGGAGTCCTATGATAATAGGATCTTTCTAATTTAATGACTCACTTCTGGGTTTCTCAATTAACTGTTTCTTTCAAAATGTAAGTGCAATGTCAATTGTTATCTTCTGTCTTCTTAATTCCTCTTCTTTTATTGTTCTCTCTCCTTAAAAGTTTTTTTTTCTTTTTCTCATATTCTTTCACACTCAGTAACTCCTTGCGTCTTAGTAGATTTATTGCCTTGCTTAGGATGAAATAATTAAACGCAATGTCAATCGTTAACTTCTGTCTTCTTTATTCCACTTTTTTATTTTTCTCTATCCTTAATATTTTTTTCTCATATTCTCTAGCCTTCAGTAACCCCTTGCGTCTTAGAGGCGTTGTTGTCTTGCTTGTGGTGAAAATATTAACACAAATTTAGTTACACTAAATGTTATTAGGAATGAGATTTTATTGTTAACTTCATATGAGAATTTTAGTAGAGAGCTTTTTGTTTTTTTTTTAAATGGATATTAGGCTTTCACTTTCTTTACAAATTTTTTACTAATATAAAAATATCTTCGACATACCTTGTAGAGAGTGAAAACAATTCTTGTAAAAATTAATTATTCATGGAAAATAGTTTTTGCTTTATGCTTTAGTGTCCTTAATATATCTTATTCATAAAAGCAATTAAAAGCTTTTTTAATTAAATAATATCTTAACTTAGGTACCTCCACTAAATTGCAAAAAATAGAAAATTAGTCTGATTACAAAGACGCCAAAATTTTTTTTCTTAAAAATTTTATCGTCAAAATTTTTATTTTTATGAAGAGGATAAACCAAATTTTTTAATTATTTTTTCAAAAATTTTCCATCTTTTTAGAATATTCTAAATTTTTTTTAAAAAACCTTGTTATATTTTTTTTGCAAAAATGGATACTAAATAAATATAGATAATTTTAGCGATTTTTTGGTATTTATGTTAATTTGGAAAATTTCAAAATAAAAATAATTGTCAGATTTTAAAAACTTTCGAAAATATTCTATGATCGAAATTATTATGAATATGTTTTTTTTTATTAAAGTCATAACAGAAATATTTTTTTTTATTTTATTAACACGCCCATATATAATTTTATGTAACTCAAAAATTCCATACCATCGGTTTTTAATTACAATTTTTAAGCACAAAAAATTTGAAGAATGTAAATCATGTTTTATTTTTTTTTTTTAATGAACCCATTACCTGAAAATCAGCTCTGAATTGTCATATTTTAAAAGTAACAAACTCAAAAAAAACAAATATACTATTTAATTTCAAACGTTTTATTTGTTTTTTCTTTGTTCGTATGAATATTTTATTTTCTGAAAGCAAAAAAATTTTTCAATGAAAATTGAATTTTTTAAAACAATTTTTTCTCATTTCTTTAATTTTAAATCGAAATTTTAACACTTTTCATTAAATTTTTAAAAAATTATAAAAATAAATAATAGCACCATCAACATTTGTACTTCTCTTTCTTAGCTCGTCATTGTCTAGGGAAGTGAAAATTGTATAATTTAACCCATCCGATGACATATACTAATGAAAAAAATGTAATTAAAATGATAAAAAGCGCTTAAATGGGTTTCATTAAAAGTACGGAAGGTCACGTGGCTTGGATAATAGATTTCATTATTTATAGTATTTGTAGTGTTACGTGTTGAATTTAAAAATGATTTCACAACACATAGCTAAATCACAAAACAAATATTTAATTTACTAAAACAAACATGTAAAAATATATACAGGATAAACAAAATCACAAAAACAGAAAAACACAGAGTTCAGTGTTATTAAGGAAAAGTCAAATATCTTTATCACTTTAGAGGGCTAGTGAAATAAGTATTTGAAATCCACAAAGGTGTGTAAATAAATATTAATTTTAGTTTGGTCAATGAAAATTAGTCATATTTTACCAAATTTGTTCCATAAATTTTTTTGGGTTTTATATATTAACTTTTTATATTATAATTATTCGGCTGGATATAATATTCCTTGAATCAAAAGCCGGAGTTGATATGACAACATTGACAAATTTTATTTTATAAGGGGCTAACACCTAATTTGCATATTTCTAATTTTTCTCGAATATACTAGAATGATCTAGAATCTTCAAATATTCTCAATTTCTCTATTTCTCCTCTTTAAAATTTCATTCTTTTTTTGTAATAACAATAGAACTCAAAGGAATCCTTTATTATAAATGCATCCTCGTAACAATAGATAGTATAACAAAGTTATGTTTTAAGTTCCAGTAATAATAAAATAACAAAATTAAGGAAATTGGAATGCTAATTTTTTGTTTTTTATTATCTACCTTACGGGGCATCTCACACAAAAAAAAAAAAACATTACGTCACGTATGACCATCTGTATGATAACGCGAATTCATAAGCTGTCGATATGTGATGACAGGTATCACTTGTCACTGAGAAATGACAACACAATCAATCATCTTACTTTTTATTTCGAACAATTTTTTTATTCATGAAAAATAAATAAAGCTTCTTTCAAAAATTTTAACTAATCTTTAAATTTGCCAATTTTAGTCAAATAAATTTTGAAAATAGAATTGATTTTGGTATAATTATACCAAAAATAAACGAGGATTTTTAACTTGTTTTAAAATTAGAAAAAATTATAGCTAATTTTTAAGTAATTTTGATGACAAAATAAACAACATTTTAAATAAAATTTCGGACCTGATAAGAATGAGTAAAAATTTTTTAAAAATAATCAAAAAATCTTTGGTGTTTCTTCTTAAGAATGATATTATTTAAGCCGATAAAATTTATTACATCGTTATTTTTTCATAATATGTTTTTTGTAAAAACCTTGTTTCTTAACTTTATTGCGTTTTTTTAATTTTTTCAGTGCAGATTTTAGCTAAGGGGTAATATTTTACAAAATCAAATTATGATTTCAATTTTCCAAGGAGTTCTGCTTATGATTAATATAAACATTAAACTCTACAAAAAGGAATATAATGGTGATCTAAAGTTTACATTTAAATTTAGGCGTGTTTTTATTGGTAATTATGAGAGTTTTGTTCTTAATTATCTATATTATATTGTAAGTTTTACACTTTTGCTAGGGTCATCGGGTGAAATATGTTTTACGATTTGTCGCATGGCGAATTTTTGTTTATAATTTGTCTGCATCTAGTGGTAGGAAAATATATTTATGTGTTGTTGTGTATTTTTAGTGTTAGGATTGTTTAGTTTCTTGTCGTAATAATCTTATTTGATCATCAATAATATACTTGAGAAATTATTAAGTAATGTTTCTTTTATATGTTTGAATTCGGTATAAAAATATTTCTAGAGAAGAGGTCAGCTCTGCTCTATTAAGAAACCTTTTTTTTTATCACTGCTTTTTTATATCGTTATACGTCTTCCGTATTAAAACTGAGAGAACCGGATGTTTTGTTCGTGTTTCTTTTATATATAAGGAGCTGTTAAAAACATTGGCGTTGCGATATGCCTAAACAACGAGGAATGGGATTTTATTGCTAAGTTAGTATGAGAGGTTTTCTATAGAGTTTGTTTTTTGGGGGTTTTTTTTGGACTTGAAATTTGGACTTGAGGTTTTCAGTTTCTTTTGCACTTTAGGAATACAGAAGACGTTTTTCTCCCTTTGGTGACGGCTGCTTAATAGCGTCACTTCATACATCGACGAAAGCAGCAGTCAATTTCAGTTCGTTTTACAGCAGCCGAAGAAAAAATTGCTTTCTCTAGCCATGTCTCGGACAGAGGCTGAATCTGCACCCCACTCCAGCAGCTTAGAAGCACATGGTGCCGTTTCTCTTTGAGAAAATATTTCCCCCATATATGGAAAGGATCTACATCTCGCAGGCCAGTTTTGGAAAACCCAAGACTCTCCGTTTCCCGAATATGTCCTCGCCCGGGACATAGATGAATCAGGCCTGTTTGAATTTGGATTCCTAACATGGCTTTTCCAGACACAGGACTATCTTCATATTATATAAGACCCTTACGCTCTGCTTTGCTGTGTAGATATATCTGATATATTACTATCCACGTGGAACAGTTGTATACATGCAGATATAGATTTGTGTATTTCTTAGTGATATTAAAGTCTCTCTGAGAGAAAAACATGTTTGTCATTCTTTTTTGTTTCAGCCTTTACTCCCGTGAGATATCGGTGTTATTATATAACTCATATAATAATGTTCATAATGGGGGAAATTCAAATGGAAGAATAAATCGTTCCACTATAGCTCTTTCCTGTTACCATCAATAGATCCGTAATTTATTTTTCTTTTATAATTGTGATATTAACCGATTCCTTATAAGGAAACATTCATCATTCCGAAGACTGAACCCTACTGTCGGTTGAAATTTATAAAATTATTTAAAAAAAATTTTTTCAGCGAAATAGGTTTCTCAAGTCTATGAGATGTTATCAGTCTTTCTAGTGTTGATGGAGGTTTCCTTCCTAACCTTTTGTTTGAACAGTATTTACATTAGTCGGACTATTGTCCTCATCTTTCTCGCCATATTTGTCACAACGTTTCGGCCGTTGTACGCTCCGGCCTTCTTCAGGTGGTTGGAATTTCGAACTGAACCCTTTATTACGCTCACTGGGGTAGACTGTTCTAGTTCAACGTGCCATGTTTGATGGATGTCAGTTATCAGTTATCTCCTGCTAATTTTCCCTCTGAAAGTTCTCCACTGCCTTAACCGGGTATTGAACTCACACTCTTTGGGTCTGTCACTGGATCTAACCAACGCCTTTATCCAATGTGTCATGTGTCCTTGAGGACATCTGGGTATGAATTTCTGGGTATTATAAACCTAATGTTTTCAGCAATCATTTTTTACCAGTGCTCATATTGCAATTTTGCTGTTATCATTACGTGTTTTTACCAGAGCTCATATTGCAACTTTGTTATCATTACTTTCCTCTGGCACTCCTTATTACTGGTTCCCATATTGTATTTATTTCTATGCTTGGTCGGCTCAGGAGATTTTTGTGACCTAGCATATGTGCTGATTCTTTAAGTTTACGAGTTTTCCAATGGTGTTCCCTTTCTATGATCTCAACATGATCCCACGGGGGACCGTGATCTCCCTTCTCTCTCCATATGTGGTCAGCCACGCCTGAAGAAGGCCGGAGCGTACAGCGGCCGAAACGTTGTAATAAATATGGCGACAAAGATGAGGACAATAGTCCGACTAATGTAAATAGTGTACATAATACCTCATCTCAGAAATATAGACAGATACTGAAAGTCCGAAACGTTGCAATAAATATGGTGACAAAGATGAGGACAATAGTCCGAATATTATAAATAGTGTACATAATACCTCATCTCAGAAATATGGACAGATAATGAAAGGCCGAAATGTTGTAATAAATATGGCAACAAAGATGAGGACAATTGTCCGAATAATGTAAATAGTGTACATAATACCTCATCTCAGAAATATAGACAGATACTGAAAGGCCGAAACTTTGTAATAAATATGGCGACAAAGATGAGGATAATAGTCCGAATAATGTAAATACTGTACATAATACCTCATCTCAGAAATATAGACAGATACTGAAGGGCCGAAACGTTGTAATAAATATGGCGACAAAGATGAGGATAATAGTCCGAATAATGTAAATAGTGTACATAATACCTCATCTCAGAAATATAGACAGACTTTTGTTTGAAGTAATGTGGAATGTCAACATCTTGATTATGTCATTATTTTCACTTCGAGTTACATGTGCTATCCATTTAAGTTGTTGGTGACGTTGAAAGAATTCAAGTGGTGGGGGTTTAGGTTCATTTGGGGGGCAGATCTTTGTTTGTGATTCTGTAACGTCAGTTCACAATGTTCGAAGAACGATGTTCAACGTCACGACGCACAGGATTCCCTCGTGTAAATCCATTAATCTTAGGAAGCAGTTTAATAATGCATACAGTTTAGATATTTCTGACCGAGTTTCAAGCTATGCATGGCTTCGATCCGAAAATCTAGAATTAACGATGCGATTTAAAAGCATAACAAGATTTTCGATTTTGTAGCAGTTAGTGGTGTTCTGCGAGACTATCTCTAGCACAGCCTATTCTATGTTCAATTTTTTTTGGTTATATTTTTAATAGATAGCCCAATCCTTTTAACACAATTAATTCAGGTACATGAGTAGAATGGGCAAATTCCGGAAATTCCCTCATATCCGGAATCCCTCATATCCGGAGGTCTCATATCCGGAATTCATATCCGAGTGGTTCATATCTGGAATCCCTCATATCCGGAGTGCCTCATATCCGGAATCTCTCATATCCGGAGTGCATCATGTTCGGAATCCCTCATATCCGGAGTGCCTCATATCCGGAATCCCGCATATCCGGACATGATTTTGATGTGTATTTTTGAACTATTTGGTTGATATGTAACTGATTTGAAATTTTTGTTTTTCAGGAAATTTACTTATTGCTTATGCTTATTTCATCCTAATGGCTTGTATTGGTGCAAAAGATGATGGAAATAAGGAGAAAAGGACAACTTTGGAGTTTTCGTCTATGAACTTGGCTGCCATTTCCGCCAATCTGATGAATATTCATGATCACCACAATAAAATCATCTTTAAAAAAAACAATAAAATTTTGCTTTCATACGTAAATACTTGTCACAATATAAAATCTTTACATTTCCTTTGATATTTATAAAGGTTTTCATTTTCAAAATGATATTTACAGTAGAATCTTTCATATCCGTAATCACTCATGAACGGAATCCCTTATATCTGGAATTTTTTATATTCGGAATCCCATTAATCTTAGGAAGAAGTTTAATAGAGATTAGATATTTCTGATCGAGTTCCACGCTATGCATGGCTTCGATACGAAAATCAAGAATTAACGATGTGATTTAAAAGTATAATTTTTTTTAGATTTTGCAGCTGTTTGTGGTATTCTACGAGACTATCGCTAGCGCAGTCTATTCAGTGTTCAATTTCTTACGTAAAACTTAATAGATTACCCATAATAACACAATTAATTCAGCTGTATACAGTAGAATCAATAATATCCGGAATCCCTCATATCCGGAATCCCGCATGATTTTCATGTGTATATTTGAAATATTTGGGTAATATGTAACTGATTTGAAATTTCTGTTTTTCAGGAAATTTACTTTGGATAATTGCTTATGCTTATTTCCCCCTAATCGGCTTGTAGTGATTCAAAATCTGATGGGAAAAGGACGACATTGGAGATATCGCAAAAAGCGGGAAATTTTAAACCGACTAGACCATAACAATTTTGCTTTCATATATAAATACTTGTCAAAAAATAAAATCCTTACATTTGCCTTGATATTTATGAAGATTTTACCTTTTCAAAATTATATTTACAGTAGAATCCCTCATATCCGGAATCTCTTATATCCGGAAGACCTCATATCCGGAATCCCATTAATCATAGCAAGCAGTTTAATAGAGTTTAGATATTTCTGACCGAGTTTCGCGCTATGCATGGCTTCGATACAAAAGTCAAGAATTAACGATGCGGTTTAAAAGCAAAACACGATTTTCGATTTTGTAGCAGTTAGTGGTGTTCTGCGAGACTATCTCTAGCACAGTCTATTCAATGTTCAATTTCTCAGGTAGAACTTAATAGATTGCCCATAATAACACAATTAATTCATGTACATACATTAGAATCCATAATATCCGGAATACCTCATATCCGGAGTGCCTCATATCCGGAATTCTGCATATCCGGACATGATTTTGATGTGAATACCAAATTAATTGAGCTATATATATATATATATATTTTTTACGCTGTAATTTTTTTTGCATACACTAATTCGTGAGAATTTGGTATTAATCTAAAAAAATTCGAAATTAACTAATTTACAATATTTACATTGATCGAACTATTGACCTCAACTTTGACGCCATATTTATTACAACGTTTCCTCCAGGACACATGGCACAGTGGATAAATATTTGTTAGTTAGATCCAGTGACAGGAAAAAAATGTGAGTTCAAACAAAATTAAGGCAGTGGAGAACTTTCAGAGGGAAATTAACAGTAGATAACTGATAACTGGCATTCATCAAACATGGCAATATGTGGAACTAGAAAATGAACCCCGTGAGAAAACAAAGAGTTTCAGTTCGACATTTCAACCACCTGAAGAAGGCTGGAGCGTACAAAAGCCGAAATTGTGTAATAAATACGGCGACAAAAGATGAGGACAATTTTCTGAATAATGTAAATAGTGTACATAATACATCTTCTCAGATTTATAGACAGATTAATAAGGCCGAAAAATTATGATAAATATGGCGACAAAGATGAGGACAATAGTCCGAATAATGTAAATAGTGTACATAATAAAAGATGAAAAATATAAACACAGATACTGAAAGGCCGAAACGTTATGATAAATATGGCAAGATGAGGACAATAGTCCGAATAATGTAAATACTGTACATAATACCTCATCTTAAAAATATAAACTGTTAATTAATTTAATAATTAATTTAAAGTTACAAATCAAAATTTTGATTTTGTTAAAAACTGGTTTCCGTCTATGTATTTAAATTTGGGTTACTCAAAATTCGTCGTGAAAATTAATATATTTAAAAAAAAAAATCCAAACAAGGCAAATTTTGGATACATCAAGAACGTTTCTGAAAATCTCATTTGACAGATATTGAAAGTAGATCAAGATGTTTGTCTTATATCATATTATCTGAATTTTGATCTGAAATATATACCGTATATTGTTCGACCTATTTGATCTATCGTTATTGTAATCGGTAAAATAACCGATTCCATGCAGGAAACATTATAAATTCATTAACATGTTTTTCTTATAACAAATAATCTGAATTTTGATCGAAATATACATTGTATAATTTTAAACGTATTTGATCTATGGTGAAGATAGCATTAAATTAGTCGACTGCATGCAGTAAACATTCATTTACAAATAGTTTAGCGTTACTTTCAGTTTAAATTTATAAAAACATTTTTTTTCAAATATTCTCCCAAGAAATTCGACATTTCATGTCCACTAACTTTTATAGCTCCTGCTAGTACTGCTGGGATTTTCATACCATTGTTTTTAATGTTGGTAGTCCGAAAAGTTGACAGCTTGTTTATATCATTAAATACTCTTCTAGTTAAATGTACTAGTTTGTCGTTGTTGCTGCTTTTGGATGTAATAATGTTATGTAGATTTTTTTATTTGGCAAAAGGTATGGCTTCCTCAGATAGATAGATAGATAGATAGATAGATAGATAGATAGATAGATAGATATGAACAGTCTTAGATAGATAGATAGATAGATAGATCCTAATTAAGATTAAATTCTTGATTAAAGTCTAATGTTTCCTGAAAAGAAACGATTATTTTGGAGATTACGATTTCCATAGATAGATAGATAGATAGATAGATAGATAGATAGATAGATATGAACAGTCTCAGATAGATAGATAGATAGATAGATAGATAGATAGATAGATAGATAGATAGATAGGAACAGTCTCAGATAAATAGATAGGTAGATATGAACAGTCTTAGTTAGATAGATAAATATATAGATATGAACATTCTTAGATAGAGAGATAAATAGATAGACATTAAGACTAATATGGATTCCGAAGTGATCAACACAGACGATGCCAATGTTCGCTTCTCGGTTCAACTTTCTTCATACTTTACATAAATAAACTTTCTATAAGTATACACCTATCGTTTGTAAATGTCTATACGTATGATACAATGATATATGGTTGACCTCCACTACTCAAGATGACAAGTGTCTTGCTACTGATCTCTCAAGTTTAGCTCTAACACCTCAGTGGATTAAAAACTGACTGGCTGTTTTCATTGCCTGGAAAGCCAATCTAATGTCGTTCCATGATTACTGAGCGGACCCGGTATTTTCGACACTCGCGACAAAGAGTGCTCGGTGGTTGGACTCCCTCCTGAGATGCCTATTGAATGTTATGCTCAACCCATACCTACCTCTAGGCTTACAGCCAGCATCAACACGTTCTCGTACAATGACAGAATTTAAGCAACATTGAGCCTGGTCAGTACGCAGACGGGTGTCTGCTTGGGAATACCAGGGGTTGGCTGTGCGTGTGGTATGTATAGTGGAGACAAATTCCCAATTTCCGTTCGGTTGGATTATGCGCGATTGCCCTTGGGAAAGGTATGAATCCATCTCGTCTGCCCCCTTAACTAGTAAGACTGGAATCGCTAAACCATTTTCTTTATTTAAAACAAAAATTTTATGATCTACAAATATTTTTCTGATTTTGAATAACCTGTAAAGGTCTATATTTCTGAGATGAGGTATTATGTGCATTATTTACATTATTCGGACTATTGTCCTCATCTTTGTTGCCATATTTATCACAACGTTTCGGCCTTTCAGTATCTGTCTATGTTTCTGAGATGAGGTATTATGTACACTATTTACATTATTCGGACTATTGTCCTCATCTTTGTCGCCATATTTATTACAACATTTCGGCCTTTCAGTATCTGTCTATATTTCTGAGATCAGGTATTATGTACACTATTTGCATTATTCGGAGTATTGTTCTCATCTTTGTTGCCATATTCATCACAACGTTTCGGCCCTTCAGTATCTGTCTATATTTCTGAGATGAGGTATTATGTACACTATTTACATCATTCGAACTATTGTCCTCATCTTTGTTGCCATATTTATCACAACGTTTCGGCCGATGTACGCACTGGCCTTCTTCAGGTGGTTGGAATGTCGAACTGAAAACTTTCTTTCTCCCACTGAGGTAGACTGTTCTAGTTCCACGTGCCATGTGTAACGGGTGTCAGTTATTTATCTCCTGTTAATTCCCCTCTCCAATTTCTCCACTGCCTTAACCAGATACAACTCACAACTCTTTGGGTCCTGTCACTGGATCTAACCAACGTCTTTATCCACTGTGCCATGTGTCCTTAAGGACAGTGGTCTGTACTTGTGAGTAAAACGTGTTGTATTTCTTTTCTACCAGGAATTTCTTCTTGAGTATTGGAACACTTTCCAATCATTCCGAAGGCTAAAACTACAGCTGAAATTCTTGATGTTCTCATGTGCCATACGTTTGAAATTTCATCTTCAATATTCTAGTTTTATATATATATATATATATATATATATATATATATATATATATATATATATATATAGTTTTAGATGATCTTCAAAGGTTTCAATAAAATCTGCATGGACTGTCATTAAAATACGAAGGCATATTCTATTTTTTGTCGTCTTTGATCACGATATCAATGGTATTAGTTTTGATTATTCTGTCCGTGGGATGGGCAAAATCCTTTAAAATATTTAGAGATGTTATCTATTTTTCCTTCCGTAAAAGTGGCATATTTTCCAGTACAAATATTGGCCAACTCGATAAGGCCGAGTTTTATAACACTGTACAAACTGATGAAAGATGGTCTGTTGTTTTTGGATTTTTATCACAGAATCTGGAGTTCTGGTCAACAAAATTTTTCATTATCTATCTATCTATCTATCTATCTATCTATCATGGTCTCTTTCTGTTTGTATGCATCTATCTATCTATCTAAGTATAAGAGACTAAACAAACTACATGAAGACAGAATGCATGCTCATCAGTAAAAGGATGAGCCCCAAATGCAATTTGCAGGTCGGGAACACCAAAATCAAACAGATGCGGAAGTTTAAATATCCGGGAATCGGCTTGATTCGGTATCTAGCCACCCCCCACGAGGGTTGCATGTGGCACAAGGCCGAGTTTAATGTGGGTTTCCCGAGCCCGTAGGCTCGGCCAAAAAATGCCCGTATAACGCGTATAAATGGGATCCGGTTGGTCAGCCTACCCGAACACGTCTCTGCCCTTTGGCGGAACCTCGTCCGGGTTCCTCTCTGCTCAGAGGCAGAGAGTTCGGCCGTCAAGCCGAGCTTCTCGGCTCGATTCGGTATCTAGCCACCCCCCACGAGGGTTGCATGTGGCACAAGGCCGAGTTTATCGTGGGTTTCCCGAGCCCGTAGGCTCGGCCAAAAAATGCCCGTATAACCCGTATAAACGAGATCGGGTTGGTCATTTCTCCCCGAACGAGATTCTGCCTTTCGGCGGAACCTCGTCCGGGTTCCTTTCTGCTCAGATGCAGAAAGTTCGACCGTCAAGTCGAGAAGCTCGGCTCGATTCAGTATCTAGCCCCCCCCCCACGAGGGTTGCATGTGGGTTCAAGGCCGAGTTTATCGTGGGACTTCCGAGCCCGTAGGCTCGGCCAAAAATGCCCGTATAACTCGTAAAAACGAGATCGGGTTGGTCATTTTTCACCCCGAACGAGATTCTGCCCTTCGGCGGAACCTCGTCCGGGTTCCTCTCTGCTCAGAGGCAGAGAGTTTGACCGTCAAGCCGAGCTTCTCGGCTTGATTCGACCCTCTCTCTTGAGAGGCGTAGTATACAAAGTGTTAGTAAGAGTTCATTCTGTAGTTATAGGTAAGGACCCCTGACAGTTATTTAATGCCAACAACATTTTCAGGATAGCTTTGTATGAATAGAATATGTATTCTTTGGTTTAGATTGCTTTGGTTTATTTTGTTTTACGGCATATCAACCTCAATGGGTTATTTAATGCAGGCATAATTTTCCAAAAGGTAGTGCTGGTATTAAGATCTTTTTTTATAATTTCATTGTGTTTTCATCCATTTTGGGGAATTATCTATTCACTCATAGACGAGACCCTGACAGGTGCTACCACCCCGGGTCACGTTGGACCTGGGAACACTAGCAATTAAAAGGTGGCTCCACGCTTCTCACACCCCTGACTAAAGACCTCGCTGCCAGATGCAGTCCATCTTCTTACCCAGGACGCAGATGTAGTTTATCGCCATTCACAGGATACGCCTTCTCTGGTTAACGTTCTCGGCTGATATAATATGAAAACTTTATATTGAATCCATTGCTAGTTTAGCAGCTAAGAATTTTTGGTTCCCTGTGTGGTGTTAGACAATTTTTCTTTCCAAAATATATCTTATATTTCTATAAGTCTACCATTCTTCAATTCCTAGAATGCTGCTACCACATACAGTTCAGTGTCCCTGCTATTTATCTAGAGCTCCTTGATAAAATCCACAGAACACTCTGCTATATTATTGGTCCTGATCTGGTATCTCGGCTTCAGTCACATTCCCACCCCGTAAAGTTTATTCCCTGTGCTTTTTCTATAAGTACTTTCATGTTAATTATTGTAATCAACTGATCTCAAATTACTGTTGAGCTGGTTAGATGTAACGGGAAATTCAATGCTAACCGTTTCTTTTCTCGCACTTCTCGCTTGTGGAACTCCCTTTCGGTTCCATGCTTTCGAGCCAAATTTAATCTGCAAACATTTCAATGCACTGCCAATCGCTATCTAGTCGTCCTGATTACTCTTTTCTCGCGCCTTCGTAATGTTTCAGTTTTCTCACTCTTCCGCACCCTGTAACCCGCCTGCGTCTTAGTGGCTTTACCGCCTTGCTTGCTAAGTCGATTTAAAAAATGCAAGAAGAGCGAAAAATTAGTTGTCAAACTAAACTACTATTAATCATCTGAGAGACCCCTGGCTTCCTTCCATCAGCATGGCTGATGCTAAGCTGCAAGAAATTGACTCGTTGCATCTTCTGGTAATGTTCTCGGCTGACATGTAGCAGAAAGACTATATTGAATCAATTACTAGGTCAGCTTCTAAGAAAGTTCATTCAGTGTCTCATGTTAGACATTTTTTATATCCTGAAATTATTTTACATATCTATCATTCATCCATTCTTAAAATATTACTGCCACGTATAGTTTGGTGATACTGTTATATAGCTAGACATCCTTGATAAAATCCAAATAAGTATCAGCAACATTATTGGTCCTGACCTGGCATCTCAGTTTCAGTCACTTTCCCACCACCTTAATCCATTGAGCCCTGACCACCGCTTTACCAGTGGGAGAGAAAAATGACGTAATGCCCAGCCACCTGTTGGTTAAACACTTGCCTCTTGTTTTGCTATTAGTTGTCTCATTTTTATATCTACTGCGAAACATTACATAACAATTATTTACGAATATTGACTCAGGAATACAGGAGCTCAGAAACGCTGGCCTCAAAGTGTTAAAGTCGCCTCCCTGAGTCTTTTTCTGTAAATAACTCCATGGTAATTGTTTGGATGAGATCTTCGCCAAGATAACTAGATTGATAAGTATAAGCACATTTTTTTCCTGTTTTCTAATTATTGCACACAAGTAAAACCTTTTTATTGTGTGGATTTATTAAAAATACATTGAGGAATATGATTATATATATATATATATATATATATATATATATATATATATATATATATATATATAAAAAAAAGAAGAGAAGAGAGATGCCAAACGTTTTGGGTTATAATGTGGATTTATTTAGAAAAAATATTATGACCATTTACATAATTGTACTACACGTGTTTCTGGTCTCGTGACCATCTTCAGGTAAAAGTGGAGATTTCCACATATTATTAAAAATAATTAATTTTGTCTTTATGACCCGTCGCGCAGAACTCTTCACTGCCAATTCAAGAAAGAAATTCGGATTACTAACACAGAAAATGTCTCATATCGAGAATATTTAACATTGAAAAACAAAAGAAAAAATTAATTATTTTTAATAATATAAATAAATCCACATTACAACGAAAAAAATGCGCATAAATCTTCTCTTTTTAATAATATACATACTTTCTCTCGTTGGAACTACTAACCTCTTTCTTTATATTTATATATATATATATATATATATATGTCATCCGCAGACAGACTGTTTCGCAGCTCTTCAGTGTAACTAACCGTTCGATTGATTCAAGCCGGGATCGAAACCCGAGCGATTCGACATCAATCAGATATTCTAGCCCTAGGCCATCGTCGAGAAGAGGAGAAATTTTAGCGTTTTGTTTCTATATGAAATAAGCCAGCGGTCCGGAGAACTCAATTCATATTTGAAGAGTAATGCATTAATAGCAGTAGGAGCCGCTCTTTTTAAAATCTCCTTACTCTCGAGTGCTCAACCAGATTACCCGGAGCATATATAGTGTGATCCACAGACTGTTTCGTTGTTTCACAGCTCTTCAGTTCAGTTTAAAGCAAATATAACGAGCGGTTCTAAACTTCGTATGGTTGCTTTAATTTCGGGAGAAAATAAAGATAAAAAATATCATGCATTTACTGTTCCTTGATCTAAGCTTTCAACTCAAAAAGATGATATTCTGTTACATGGAGGACCCGGCGTAGGGGCACAAACACATCACTAAAAATGTTTGCCCTTTGATATATAATTAAGTTTAAATTTGAACAAGAGAAAAAACTATCCAAAATATCGAAGTAGAAAGCCAGATGGAGGTCACATCGGCAAGATCAAAATAAGACAATATGGACGTCAAGTTGAGCAAGAAATCACCAATCAGTAGGTAGTGCCTTAC
>CAHIKZ030001374.1:430000-457500 GCA_903632075.3 Acanthosepion pharaonis | reverse complement strand
GCCTTCGATGGTAACTGGTCTACCGTAAAGGGAACATGCTGCGGGAAAAAAATCTGCCTCGTCAGTCAAGTATCGAAAGATACATGATCGCCTAAGCGGTTATCACGCATGGCGCATAGGTGACTGATATTCATATTTATAATATAAATTGGGAATATATAAATCATTAAATGAAATCTATCTATGGGTAAATATTAGGACAGACCGGGTTGGATGGCAACTTGTCTACGACAGATTTTAAAATGGCAAATAAATAAATAAAATCTGAAATATATATCTGATCGAAAAGAAAATATCTGACATGGCATTCTATTTAAAATTCATCTTGTTTAGTAGAATCCTCAACAGAATGCAATCACTGGACGTCTTTTATTTTCCAGTCTTTTATCTTTAATATCCACATTTGTATATATTAATAACGTTGGGAAATGTATGAATCTTCTTCTTCTCTCCTTCGCCTTCTAGCTATGGTTAAATATCAGGAAAGAGATTAAAATCTATAGCCTAAAATGACAACTGAACAATACTTGAATGACGTTCAACCTTTTATCGTGAAAAAAATCATCCTCGTCAGCCTTTTTTACATGATCGCCTTTGCGTGTATCACATATGGCAATAACTGATCTGATTTCGAGTCTATGAGAATCCTTTTAATGAATGCATTTCAACTATTTTTTTTCGTTCTCAATTAAAATGTCATTACTTCGTTTATCTCACAATGACATCTGGCGTTGTATCATAATGATCCGGGTGTCGAATTTTGGCATTGGATGCTTTTTCCAATTCAGACTTGAAATTCTGAAAAAGAAAAACCGAATTTTTCCATGGCTATTGAGGATTACTTCTAACACGATCCTCGAATCTATAAATATATATATATATATATATATATATATATATATATATATATATATATATATAATGAGTTTTATGTGTAAAATGAATAAAAAACCCTTAAAATCCTTTCTTTCAGGTGATACTTTATTTTGTACACTCAGACATAATAAAAATAGACTAATTTTACAGAAATAAATAATGTTCAATTTATTCAACACATAAGGAAATCTAATAAAAAAAAAAAATTGGGAAAGAAGTAAAAATTTAAAAGGGTAAAAGTTTTAATATCCAAATAAAAAAATAAATCAAAAGAAAGAAAGAGAAAAAAAACAAAAAAAAAAAATATTATATTTTAATGTTTGGGTTTCAAAAATCAGGTTATATCTAAATTTACACGGTTTGAAAAGAAAGAAAATCAAGAAAATTGAAAAAGAAGGAAAAAAAAAGTATTTATCCTTATAAAGGTTTCTTTTTCTTAATTCTAATAGTAAAGAGATATGACCATAGAAACACAAAAAATTCCAGTAAAGAGACTGAGAAATTGGTGAAAGAAATGAGTTATGCCAGTCGATAGGATGACCCAGAAAATATATTTTTTGAATTGACAAGTTAAGAAATAACATCATTGCATTATAACCGTTACAATTACAAACTGATAATAATAATAATAATAAAAATAATAATAATAATAATAATATCATAAAAATATTTGACATCAATATAAAGGAATAACATTAATAACATTAAATTCTTTAAAAATTGTATTTTTCTCCGGATTCTGTATTTATTATTTACAGCTTTCTTACATTTTTTTTTGGATGTATATCCTCCTTGAAATTATCCCTATTTTCATATAATGACGATATATATATATATATATATATATATATATATATATATAAATATTTAATAAAAATCTTAATATAAACATATTCAAAAGAACAAAAGATTTTATCGTTAATCAAAAAATCAATTTCAATGAAAAATGGTTTTAAAATGGAAAAGCATGAACATGAACGTCTGTCGAAAATAATCGTACAGAATACAGGTCCAAAGAGAGAATAAAAAATTAATAAAAAATACCTTAAAATCAAATATGGTTTCAAAAAAAAAAAATTCAAATAAAAAAAAAAATTCAAAAAGAAAATTCAAAAAAAAAACTTCAAATCACCTAAATTAACTTTTATCAGGAAAAATTTTTCAGACGATCCTTCCTAAGAAAAAATTTAAATTCATTTTCTTCAAATTTTATAAATAATTGAGTACTATATATTGGTATCTTCTATATATATTTTTATATATAAAAATATCCCTTTTTTTCATAATTGGACATTTATGAATCGAGGTAGAAATTAATGTCCAGGACAAAAGTAACCAAATATAATATAAAAGGTCCAAATACTAATATTCCAATCGTTATAATTTATTACATTGGAAACGATTTTTAACTTTTCCAATTCATCAATCCTACAAAAAATGCTTTGTCAATCGGAATAACATAAACATTTAACGTATTATCAAAGATGGTCATGGGGTAAACGACATGAATGATTGGCACTTTGTTTTTGGTTCGAATTGTTTTAATTTTTAAATGCAACAAGAAAGTTTCACAGTGTTAAAATAAATTGTTTGTAACCAATGTGCATTTATATATATATATATATATATATATATAAATATAAATATATATATAAAATTATTTTAAAATTATAATATAAACATTTATAAAAAAAAGATACAAAAAAAATTTGAATTCTATTATAATTATTCACTTGAATCTTTTATATAAATTATAATATATATATATATATTTTATATATTAATAAAAAACATATTTTCAAATAAAATGAATTTTTATTTTCTTTTTATATTCGTTTTTATTTTGCAGCATCAATTTTTTTGATATATGGCAAAATAAAATTAATTGAAACAATGGAAAAAGAAATATAAATATATATATATATATATATATATATATATATATAGATAATTTTATTCATAGAAAAGTAATGTTGGAAAAAACATTATTCACAAAAATTGATTTTTGAAGTTTTTTAGCTGGATAAAGTAATACAAAAGATTGGAAGCCGGACCGGGATAGAGAGTGACATAAAAAATTATAACAATTTCCATTCTTTCATTTTCAAATTCAGCAACTTTCCATTTTTACAACCATCTGTCATCGGCGTGATCGGAAAGAATCTTTAAATGAAAAATTTTAAGAGAGATTTGTTAGCTAAAATGTTAAGATTGGCCTTCCAAATTAATTTTTAATCTGTCTCGAGATCTGTTTTATTCCTTTTCATCGATACTATGCCTTATAATAAATTTTAGAAAAAATCCTAATCAGAAAAAAAATTTATAATATTGTCGTTTACCAGCTTGTTTCTTTTTGATGGCTTTTAAACTATTAATGTTTGATATATCAAAGAAAAATACAGCAAAATTTCTGAAAATAACATCTTGATAAAGTGTTAAAAACGAGAGATCGCCAATTCGTCTGGGAAATATTTCTATATGTTGCATTGACAATCCATGAACATAAGACTTTGTACTTCAATTGATGATTAAAATAATGTTAAATATTGGATACCCTTGTGCAAATTAATTGAAACAAAAAGAATAATTCCATTATTATTTACACCTCTTCGTAATTTTCCAATGTAACGTGACCCAGTGCACATGTCATTACTTCATATGTCCATTTCACGAAGTCGTTCCTTGCAGATTGATCACAGATCCTCTTGTGGATATAAATAAGGAGAGTTTCCGGGTGAGTCTATAGTACTTTGATTTGCTCACTGGTAAGGCTTGCCAGTGTGTTCGTGCAGCGTTACAATTTTCGTACGCTTCCTTGGAGTAACGTCCATCGCAGACAATGGCCGTAGGACAACTAATCGACAGTCGAGACAATAGTGTCGTGATAAAAATCTGATGCAATCACGAATGACGCAATATTTTTTCAAGGCCAAACAAATTTCATCACACACCCCGCAGATAGATTCATATTACTGCACACCACTGCAAATGACCTAATCTGAGGAAAAAATAGAAATCGATTACACCCTGTCACTCCAGTGGGTCTAAAACTGACCGTATGGTGAAAGAAAGGAAACTAAAGCAGTCAAAATAGATTCTATTTATCATCATTGAAAAATATAAATCGATTACACCCTGTTCTCACTCAAAATGGGTCTAAAACTGACCGTATGATGAAACAAAATGAAACTAAAACGATTTTTCAATTTTTAATTTTGATCAACATTTATTGGTAATGCTTTTGTAAATACCTTTCTTTGTGTGGATTACAGAAAAAAATAGACGAAAATAATTTCATATTACTGCAAATGAACTGTTCTCAGACAAAAAATAGAAATTTTAATTAAATTTCAGAGTGAAATCTAAAATCTTTGTATTATGAAAGAAAATTAAAAATTTTTTCAATTAATTTTCATAAATATTTATTTTTAAATATGAACATCTTTTTGAACCATTTCTTATCGTTCATATTGAAGAAAAGTTGATTAAAACTGGATATATAATTCAATGGACCAATGAAAATATCTCACCACTTCCTAAAAGATTTATATATTTTTTATTTTTTTTTTTACCCTCGTCTTACACTGTCAAATGTATTTATTTTATAAATATGATATATTTCCACCACTCGCTATGTCTGTTTCTTAGTTATGAGGCCATTTTTCTTCTTAGTCTTAACCATAAATTACTCTCTAATATTTTGAACAAACAATTGAAAATCTGTAGAAAATTTTGAATAAGACTTATACACTAATATGAATTTATTTTAATATAAGGATTTTTTATATAGATTGTTTGAGGATTAATGATGGAGAGACGAGTAGTCTAACAGCGTTCAATTTTGACTGAAAAAGTCTTTTTATTTTAAAATCCCATTAAAATTTTAGCAATCATGCATTGATTTATTCTTCCATGAGCTATGGGTTTAATAGCCCGGAAACAAACAATTTAACCCTAACGAGGGAACATCTCAGGGAAAAAACCTATATCACGATGTTCTTCATGAAAAATTTAAACGGAATAACATCTTTTGGTTTCAGGAGAATGTAACCTGCAATTCTCATAAGGAATCAAAGAAATGTTTAATGAACTGTTATGTGATATCTCACTTTCTGCATGACAGCGAATGCTGGACAATCTTCTCAAAGATTAAATAAATAAGAAAAAAATAAATTTTGCTGAATAATGTAATAAAAAACAGGAATTGTCATAAATCATTTTAATGTTGACTGTTTTTCGATTTTATCTGACCCATTTTGGACACCTCAATATTCTAGAGTCCTTGTATATAGATCCTATCGACCTTCCCTCTACAAACAAAAATGCTTAATGGGTCTGAATGAAAATTTGGACTCTAGTTTATTGAAATACATTTTTTAAATAAATTACATTCGCTTATTAATTTATTTTACACGCTTAAATAGGTTTTTTTTTCCATCTTAATAAACTTGTATCATAAGTTGAAGGAAAAAAATTTGAAAATGATTTTTTGTCTTTTTTCATGTCATATAAATTTTGCTCTTTTCTGGCTATTATTAAAATTTGCACCATAAAAAAACTTATTTAAAAAGAAATGTGGTTCTTTACAGAAAGATGCCGAGGATTTATTTCAATTTTAAAAAATTAAATTTGAGAAAAAATTTAAAAAAGATTTTAATGAAAAATGGAAATAACAAAAAAAAATGGCTATATTTTTACGTCATTTAAATTTGAAATTTTTAAACTATACAGAATGAGAAACTAAGTTATTTTTAAAACATTGAGACTCACAGGACAGACTTAAAATAAGAAACAAAGAACAGAAGAAATTTAGCGCGTAACATATTTTGATGAGCTTGAGGTCACCTTCAAAAACCTGTAATGGTTAATTTTCTATTAATCACTGAAATCTTTCGATCATCACTTTCTCAACCCTAATACTTTCGTTTCTTGTGCCAAAAGCATCTGAGTTACGCGATTATAAAATCCCTTTTTGATGAGCATGATTAAATGACAATGTTTATTATTTTTTAAATCGGACAAAAGATGTCTATGGTCATAGTCGACTACGTCCTGAAGGAAAACGGCACATCATACTTGAATCGTATTAAAAAAGAAAAAATAACGTAGACTTCGTCATTGACGTTCCGAGAATCATAGATGCAGACGGCGAGAAAAAAATAAAACCGGTTTAACGTTCTGGGAGACTCTCATTTCCCGGACCGAATTCTCCTCCTGATTAAAATGAAAAAAAATTTTCTTTATCATCGAATTGAAGATCTTAATTTAACCTTTTTCAGCTCACTAACGACATTTTTTTCAGAGGAAATCGTCATCATCATGGCGGACCTGAATGCAAATGCCAGAAACGAACGGGAATGCGAAATTATTGATCTTTCAGATTTCTAACAATATCCATGATGTGGGTTTAAATATGGCAACAAATCACGTTATTTTAACAACATCTTTATTCAGAAATGATGCCATCAGTTTATGGGCATATAGATTTATGGGAAAAGACAAAATATTCAAGATTGATTAATGTATCTTTCTATCAAACAAAATATTTAAAAAATATATTTATACGCTAGATAAAGTATATTTAAATAAAAATGAAATTACGACCACCTTCCAGACGCATGGTACCTCAGTAAAATTACGGAAACTAAACAAGACGAGAACAGCGTATAAACAGTAATGCGACAGACTCTTAAATGACCTAATTTGAACAGAGATCTAATAGATTTAAAACAAAATAATCGAAAATACAAATTCAAAGTGGAACACGTTTAAATAAAGACTAGTCACTAGACCACCTGAAGGAAATCGATCTAAAGACAGAGTGGATGGAATATTCGAGATGATAAAAAAGTGACAGCAAACTATGCCAAGGAATGGAAAAGAATACAGAAAGCTAATCGCTGAATTTAGAAAAAAAAAAATCCTTTTGCAATAACCATGGAAAAATTTTCAGTTAAAAGTGCATTCGAAATAGAAAAGGGTGAGCAATGCCGATAAAAAAAAAGTATGCATGACTAAAATAATTAACAGGACAAAACGCCTGTTCAGCAACAGGTTGTTTAAAGACAAGGAGGGGGCAATGATAATAAAAAAGAAAATTATTCTAAAGATTAGAGAACTAATCCAGGATGAGGGAGATGGAGAGAGACAATTTAACATCCAGAGAAAATAATAAAGATAATAACAAAAAACAAGATATGAAAATTTCGGATATATTACATTTTATCTGAAAAATCTTTAACCAACAGCACTTTTCAAGATAATCAGGAAAAAAAAACAGTCTATATATTTTGTCTAACAGACATGCTCTCAAACTTATAGATTTCAACTGTGTCGACAAGATTTACCCAAGTAAAAAACGAAATTAAATTTGAAGTGGTGAAATACCAGAAGATCTTAGTTTTACATCTTCATGGAGGTTTGCCTCTAAAAACCAGCTGAAAATGAATGCGAGCTTCCCTGGACAATCAACTTTATAGCCATCTAACCAAACTAATAATCCGAATTCTAAAATAGACCGTCTAAAAAAATTAGAATTCTCTAGACAAAAATAAATGTGACTCTTTTTAGGATAGAGGAATATATATATATTTCTGATCAGAATGATATTGGAGAGAGGAGTACAAATGCATAAGTATATACAATTATAGTTTATATATTAGACAAAAGCATTTAACAAGATAAAGCACAAAGATCTATTTGAACTGTTACGAAACTATTTAGTAAGGATGTTAGAATAATTCGGAACCTATGCCATAGAGCAACCTGCATACATACGGATAGAAAACGAATTAAGTAGATAGAGAAAAAAGAAAATGGCGTACGACAAGGATGCGTCTTCACTCGGAATTTGTTTATCATCGACAGCGAAGGTATCCAAATATAGCTGGAGACATTAGAAGAATTTATCATCAGTGTGCATGGTAGTAACAATATAAAGATGCTGGTAAAATTATCAGCTCCCTTTACCGCTCCAGTAAGTACATGACGCCTCATGCCATACTTTACCTAAATAAGAGCTAGATTAGGCCGAAAATAGAGTACTTCTGCCATGTTTGGGCGGGAATTCAAAAGATGAATTATCTTCCTCGCTTTCATAGGCGGGATATGGCGTGTCTCTTACTGCCCTATCACTAATCAATAAAAAAATGCTTAGATGAACTACATTCTTTTGGTCCGCCAGGTCAAACCTGTACGGTTATAAACCGCCATACCACTTACATCATATCAAATCAGCCACATTTCCTACGTATTCCGTTGACGAGAAGTTCCACTCAAACAGCTTCTTCCCGCGAACCACTGTCCTATGGAACAGACACCCAAGAGGATATTTCCCCGATCACTACTATCTTAACCTGTTCAAGTCTAGAATCAACCTTTAGCTAAAAAACACTATAAACATATTTTCTTAAATTAAACTTTTATTTACCTGTGGCCCTCAATTCTTGTAAGGGGGAATATTTTTTATAAAAAATGTATTTTATGATACTGTGTTGTTGGAAAACACAGAAAAAAAAACTAGAGGACAACTTAGACAAGGTATTGGAGGAAAGAGAGAAGAAGGGGATAACTATCATCTGTAAGAAAACAAAAAGTATGGCTATCAGAAAAGAAAAAAATGTCTAGGATGCGGTCTATGAATTGGTGATTTAATAAGTATGTTTAAATATCTGGGAAGTTTTTTTTTTAACAAAGGATAGAAAATGTGACACTGAAATATGAAGTCACATTGAGATAGCCAAAGATGCATTCTTAAAGCTAAGTAAAGTATTAAGAAACAAGAAAAAAAGGTTTGTTCGAAACAAAGAAAATCGAGCTGAACTTTTATATAAACCAATTCCGTTTTTATTGCAGATGAGGAGAAAAAAACGGAAGAGAACAGAAATGCGGTTCTAAAGAAGGATGCTGGGGGTACCATGGCTGAGTAACGATGACTTTTTTAGGGAAAATGGAAACAAAAATTGGACACTCATAATTAGCATCAAAATGAGCGATTTGGAAATTTCTAAGACACGTAAGAGTTCTTTGAGAATATGACACTTACGGGACATACTGCAGGTAGAATGATTATAGAAAAGCAGCGAGTAACCTACAAAACGAGTTTTGAAAAATAAAGGGTGTTTCATTAAGACGGATTATATATAAGTGTGTTTCATTAAGACGGATCAAAGTCAGCAGTAAATAAATCAGTGTTATTGGTGAAAATTTATTTATTTCTCTATTGGATCATGTTATTTAAGTCATGGCAATTATGTGTGAAAAATAATATCGCCCAAATGTCCGCCAAATCTGAAAGAAAAACAAAAAAAAGTTTGACGCTTAAACTTAATTCACATTTAAAATCGGTCCAAGTTATTGGAACAACCTTTATAAATATACCTATAAATATATGTGGAGAGCCATATCACCAAAGTTCAGTTTCGTAATAAGCTTCGATAAGTTTTAACATTTTGTTTGATTGTTAATCTTTCCATGGTTGAAATTGCCAAAGACTTAAGTTGTTAAATTTGAAAGAAAAAAATCATTAGACGTTTAAACGTAATCCACATTTAAAATCGGTTCAAGTTACTGGAACAGCCTTTAGTTTGGCAGAATAGAAAATAGGAGAGATAACAAAAAAAAAAAAAAAAAAAAACTTAGTAAGATTCACAAAGGGCATGAGGTTTTGGAAATCCATGATCGCTGAATCATAAAAGTAACGTGAATACCATGAAGGGGAAACATTGAAAATAATAAAAAAGACACTTCAAATCCGAATCAGACAAAGGACAGCTGAAAGTTATAGGTCATATAATGAGGAAGGAGAGCTCGGTAAAATTGCCACCCGCAGGGCTTGTTGAAGGCAAGAGAGACAGGGGAACGCAACGGGTTACCAACCTGAGTTTGCATGAAAGGTTGGACGTTGCATTTAAATTTTTTGATGACCATAAGTTACAGTAGAGCAAATATTTGTAAAACTGTTCCACAGGCGGGAAAAAGTAAGAGAAAAGAAATTGTTCTCATTGGAAGGTTTCTTCCGGTAAGTCCAGCCGTAGAATGATGTGACCTAACTGCGAATTAGTATTACATTTAAATTCTTAAAGTCGTGTTACAAACGAGAAAAGCTAATCAGAACAATTGCCATTAAAATATTTATAGAAATGGCACAGGAAAGCCGAATATTTGGAATAACGATAACAACTAGACGTGACTTTCTGTGACTATATGTTTGCATACACGTTGTCAGATACCACCTAACGAAGACAAATAAAAAATGAAACGAATAGAAGAGAATGAGTTGTCTGCCCTTCTCTGTATAATGAGTCTCTTTTAGCGCGAAGATATAAGAATATATTTAAAACCCAACTTCAAATATCTACTCACTTCTAGCAATTGCAAGGCATACCCTGTGAGAATTTAAAAGCCTGATTACGTTTTTTTGTCTTTCTTTTTTTCGTTCTTTTTTGATTTTTAAAGGAGAGAAAAAAAAAAGATATAACGCCCCTGGAAGAGTTCCATAGAGAATTTGGCGACGCTTTATCTCAGAGAAACAGAATATTCCTGCAAACGCTGGCGCATCGCTATTTTCCAACGCCATCACCGACCCCACGCGAAAACGGTCTGCCATTCCCGAGCAAGAAACTTCAAAGAGTCTACCACTTTTGTTAATTCCTTCTTGATTTTAGTTTATTTTTATCGTATTCCATGCTATTTATTCATGAGGATTTCTTGTTTGTTTGTTGATTTTCTTTGCGTTAGCTCGTCAAAAGGATGTTCAAAGCTGAAGTAGATTGAAAAAGATGAGAAGGCAAGGAAGGAAAAATGGAAGATAGGAATTAAGATGGCGGAAAGAAGAAGAGAAGGAAGGTACGAATGAATAACAAAACAAAAGAGGGACGATAGATGTCCATAGGACGGGAAAATGGAAGGAAGGAACATGAAAAAATATATATATATATATATAAAAGAGACAAATAAAGGAAAAGAGGAAGGAAATAAAGACGACTTTGAAATAGACACGAGAAAAATAAAGATACTTTCGAAAGAAATTGTTTTAAAGAAAAAAAAAGAAAGAAAAAAGAAAGAAAAGAAAGAAAAGTGAGAAGGAAAGAAAAATCAGATGTTAGAAAAAAGCGAATTTGAATTTTGTTTATAAAAATAAATAAAAAAAACAATATATATTTGTAAGGGATGCAAAAATTGGGATGAAAATAACAAGTGAAAAAGAAAGAAACAAAAGGAATATATATTTCCTAATAAAGACAAATAAGAAAAAACAGAGAAAGAGAGAAAGAAATGATGGGTTATACGTTTAATTAGATAAATAAATGCAAAAAAGAGAAGGAGGAAAGAATAAAGAAAGAGAGAAAAAGATAGAGAACGACGACAAGAAAGAAACAAAAAAGAAAGAAAAGAACGAATAAAAAGAAAGAACGCAAGAGAAAGAAATGGTTAAAGAGAGACGATATAAAGATAAATGCATAAGAAAAGAAAAGAAAAGAAAGAAAGAAATAGTGAAAACAGTCGACAGAAAGATAAATTAAGAAAGAAAAAAGAAAGAAAGAAACAAACAAAGAAAAAGAAAGAAAAGCTAAAAGGAAAAAAAAAAAAAGAAAGAAAAGGTAAATAAAGAAAAATAGAAAGAAAAATTTTTACTTGAATAGAAGAATAAATAAAAAAAAATGAAAAGAAAAATAAAGGAAGAAAAATGAAAAAAGTAAAAAAGATTCTGTAGAAAAATTTTTTCAGTTTTTTTAAGAAAGAAAAAAAATAGAAAGAAAGAAAGATTATAATATTTTAAAATAAACCTTAGAAAAAAAAAAAAAAAATGGATTAAGGAAGGAAGGAAAGAAAGAAAGAAAGAAAGAAAGAAAGAAAGAAAGAAAGACATAGTTAAGGAAGGAAAAGAAAGAAAAGAAAAGAAAGAAAGAAAGAAAAAGCACGGTTAAGGAAGGAAGGAAGGAAGGAAACTCCAAGAAAGAAAAAAATGAAAAAAAGAAAGAGAAAGAAAAAAGATTTTTAAGATTTTTCTAAACAGAAAGAAAGAAAATTAATTAGAAAGAAAGAAAGAAAGAAAAAAAAAAATACGTTAAATAGCTAAAATAAACCTAAAAACAGAAATTTAAAAATAAAAAAAAAAAGAAAGAAAGAAAAAAAAAAAGAAAGAAAGAAAAAAAGAAAGTGACAGAAAAGAAGAAAAAAGAAAGAAAGACAGTTAAGGAAGGAAGGAAGGAAATTTTGAAAAAAAAAAGAAAATTATATAAGATTAAGAAAGAAATAAAAAGAAATAAAGAAAGAAAAGAATCAAAAAGAAAAAAAAAGAAAGAAATTAAAGTTAAAATAAACCTTAAAAAGAAAGAAAGACAGTTAAAAGAAAATTTTTTTAGAAATAGAAAAGAAAAAAGAAAGAAAAGAAAGAAAAGAAAAAAGAAAGAAAGAATATAAATAAAAAACATCAACAAAAACAAAAAAAAAGAAAAAAAAAAGAAAGAATCCCTTTCTAAAAAATAAAGAAAAAAAGAAAAAAATAGAAAATGCCTGAAAAAAAAAATAAAAATTTTAAAGAATGAATCAAATATATCTTTTTCATAAAAAAAGAAATAAAAAAAAAAAAGAAAAAAAAAGAAAGATTAAATAGTGAATAAATTAGAGAAAAAAAAAAAAGAAAAAGAAAAAAACAAAGAAAAAAAATCCTAATGGAGACAACAGAAAAAAATGAAGAAGAAAAAGAGGAAGCAAGAAAGAAAGAGAAAAAGAAAAATTAAAGGGAGATAATAGAAGAATAAATACATAAAAAAGAAAAAATAAGAAAGAAAGAAAATATAAAAAAAAGAAAATGACAAAAGATAGATTGAGAAAAAAATAGATAGATAGATAGATAGATAGATAGATAGATAAAGAAAGATAGATAAAAAATACACAGAATTATTGAGTGTTCAAATTTCGAAAGGATTATTGGGCTAACTTCAAAAAAAATCAATGAAGTGGAGAAAGAAAAATGTCAAATGGAGATAATAAAAAAAAAAATATAAATGAAGAAGGAAACATAGAAAGGGAGGGAATAGAAGAATAAATACATAAAAGAAAAGAAAAAGAAAAGAAAGAAAAAGGCAACAGAAAGATAAATTATAAAAGAAAAAAAAGAAGGACGGACATAAAGAAAAAAAAAAAATAATAAATCCCAGACGGAAGAGGAATAAAACATTTTTAAACAAAAAGAAAAAAAGAGAAAAAGAATTAAAAAGAAAAAAAAAAGAAAAAGAAAGAAAAAACAGAGGATAAGAGTGAAAGGAAAAGAAAGCAAGAAACTGAGGAGGAATAAAAGAGAAGAAAGAAAGAAAGAAAGAAAGAAAGAAAGAAAGAAAGAAAGGTGAAATGGTAAGATAAAGAAGAAAGAAACAAAACAACAAAGAAAATTTAAAGCTCAATAAGCGTTGAAAGGATCACAAATTTCACAGAAAACAAGAAAAGGCACAAGCGGGCAAGAAGGAAATGAAATGAGAATTCGAAGGAAATAAAGTTTGATAATGAAAAACTAACAAAGAAAGGAAACAAAAAATTGAAAAAAGAAATTTAATCAAGAAAGAAACAAACCGCAAAAGAGAAAAGAGGGAAAGAAAGAAACAAACCACAGAAGAGAAAAGAGAGAAAGAAAGAAACAAAACGCAGAAGAGAAAAGAGGGAAAGAAAGAAACAGACGACAGAAGAGAAAAGAGAGAAAAAAAGAAACAAACCACAGAAGAGAAAAGAGAGAAAGAAACAAACAAACCACAGAAGAGAAAAGAGAGAAAGAAACAAAACCCAGAAGTGAAAAGAGGGAAAGAAAGAAACGAACCACAGAAGAGAAAAGAGGGAAAGAAAGTAACAAACCGCAGAAGTGAAAAGAGGGAAAGAAAGAAACAAACTGCAGAAGTGAAAAGGGGGAAAGAAAGAAACAAACCGTACAACAGAAAAGAGAGAAAAAAAAACAAAACCATGGAAAGAAAAATGAAAGAAAGAAAAAAAACCACAAAAAAAGAAAAAAAAAGAAAAGAACCAAACGGCAGAAGAAAAATATGGAAAGAAATAAACAAACCGTAGAGGAGAAAAGAGGTACAGAAAGAAACAAACCATAGAAGAGAAAAGTGGGAAAGAAAGAAACAAACCACAGAAGAGAAAAGAAAAGAACAAAATCGTAGAACAGAAAAGAGAGAAAGAAAAAAAAACAGTAGAAGAGAAAAGAGGGAAAGAAACAAACAAACCGGAGAAGAAAAAACAGGGAAAGAAAGAAACAAACCTCAGAAGAGAAAAGAGAGAAAGAAACAAACAGACGGCAGAAGAGAAAACAGAGAAAGAAAGAAACAAACTGCAGAAGAAAAAATAAAGGAAAAGAAAAACAAAATTTTAAAGAGAAAAAGGAAAGAAAAAAAAAAAACCAGTAAAAAAAGAGGGAAAGAAAGAAACAAACTGCAGAAGAGAAAAGAGAGAAAGAAAGAAACAAACCGCAGAAGAGAAAACAGAGAAAGAAAGAAACAAACCGCAGAAGAGAAAGAGAAAAACAAACTTTTAGAAAAAAAAAAAAGAAAGAAAAAAAAAAACACAGTAGAAAAAGAGGGAAAAAAGAAAAAAAAAAGAAGAAAAAGAAAAAAGAAAAGAAAAAAAAAGTAGAAAAGAAAAAGGGAAAAAAGAAAAAAAACCAGAAAAAGAAAAGAAATAAGAAAAAGAAAGAAACAAAACGCAGAAGGAAAAAAGAAAAAAAAAAAAAAAAACCACAGAAGAGAAAAAAGAGAAAAAAAGAAACAAACTGCAGAAGAGAAAAGAAAAAAAAAAAAAACAAAACAAACTGCAGAAGAAAAACAGGAAAAAAAGAAAAAAACAATAATCTATTTAAAAAGAGGAAAGAAAACAAACAAAAAGAAGAAGAAAAAGAGGGAAAAAAAAGAAAAAAACCATAGGACAAAAATGAGAAAAAGAAAGAAAGAAAGTAAAGAAATGAAAGAGGGAAAGAAAACTGTACCGAAGAAAAAAAAGAGGGAAAGAAACAAAAAAACTGCAGAAAATGAACAAAAACCAAAATAAAGAAAAAAAAAAAAAAGGGAAAGAGAAAACAAAAGAAAGAAACAAACAAAACATGAGAAGAGAAAGAGAAAAAGAAAAAAACAAACCAAAGAGAGAAAGAGAGAAAAAAAGAAACAAACCGCAAGAAAAAAAAAAAAAAGAAAATCTAAATAAAAACCACAGTAGAAAAAATTTTTAAGAAACAAACTGCAGAAGAAAAAAAGAATATTAGAAAAAAAAAAAAGTAGAAGAAAAGAAAAAAAGAAAGAAACAAACCGCAGAAGAGAAATGAGAGAAAGAAAGAAACAAACCGCAGAAGGAAAAATAGGGAAAGAAAGAAACAAACCACAGAAGAGAAAAGAGAGAAAAAAAGAAACAAACCGCAGAAGAGAAAAGAGGGAAAATGAGAAACAAAACATTAAGAAAAAACAGGAAAAGAAAGAAAAAAAAATGATTTTAAAAATTTTCAGAGAAAGAAAGAAACAGACAGTAGAAGAGAAAAGAGGGAAAGAAAGAAACAAACCGCAGAATAGAAAAGAGAGAAAGAAAGAAAGAAACCGTAGAACAGAAAAGAGGGAAAGAAAGAAACAAGACGGATAATTAAATGGTAGGATGAACAGACCAGAAAGGAGAAAAAAAAATCCGTTTTCTGAAATGAATAACTTTTTTTTTTTAAAAAAAGAGGTAAACATATTAGAGCGAAAACAGACAATGTCAGTAAAAAATAGGTGAGGAAAATTTGAAAGAAAGAAAAAGGTTTAAGGAAGATGAAGAAATTAAATCGGAAGAAAGCAGACGAGAGATTAATTTGAAAGAAACAAAGGAATGAAAACGAAACAGAATAGATTAGAAAGAAAAAGAAAAATGCAACTAAATATGCAAATAACATCAAATAAAGTAGACGGCATTGTCTTTAGCTAGCGGCGAACTTCACCTACATTTCATATATATATATATATATATATATATATATGTGAAAGCGAATTATACATCTCAAACTTTTCAATATATCTACATTTGTGTATATAATAAATATACACGTATGACATTGATTGTTATTTTTAGTGGATGCTCGTATTTGAATAGATGCACCCTTTATTTATTAAACAGTATCTATCTATCTATCTATCTATCTATCTATCTATCTATCTATCTATCAGCCGCATTGAATTATCTAGGTCACTAGCGTGCTTATGAAAAAATAAATACGCAAAAATTTGAATCTCCGACTAATGCCAAATCGGTCTGTTTTTGGTTCCGGCTTGAAGCGATCGGTTGTCTAAGCACTCTGATGAGCTGTGATACAACGAGCCAGTCTGCCTGTGGATGACTACTATATATATATATATATTTATATATATGATAAAAATATTGTTTTAATTTATTGGTAAAAGTGCAGAATATCGAAGACAACATATGTGAAAAATTTTAAAAGAACTGCGTTCATGCATGAAACAGACTGTCACAGGTTGGTAGTAAAAATATTGTCTATATATATATATATATATATATATATATATATATATATATATATATATATATATATAGTGTAACCCGGATATAAAAGAAAGTTGTCTGGACCGAGGAGAAGTCTCTTATATCCGAGTTTCTTTATCGGGGTCTGGTCTATTTTATATACATTAACACAGGCTCTAATTTGGGACCTGAGAAAATCTTTCTTATATCCGGGTTTTCTTTTATCCGTGTCTTTTATATCCGTTACACTGTAAATGAAAAAAATTTTATCGTAAAAAAAAAAATATCATAAAATAACCGCTGAAAACAATCGCAGTAATGAAAAAGTTGGAAATCCAAAATTTCAAGATTACAGGTCATGGATATATATATATATATATATATATATATATATATATATATATATATATATATATATAACAGACGAAACATGAAGAAAATAAAACACTTGAAAAAAAAAATAATTTTTTTTTTTACGAAAATTACCGACAAAAAAAATTCCATTTCTTGATGTATTGATAGACTATTATAATACATCGTCCAATATAAAAAAGACAAGAAACTCTTACAAAATAGCTATTATACGAAACTTACTAAACCGTGCAAATCAAGCTCTTCAACAAGAAAGATTTTCTATATTGAATTAAAAAATATTAAACAAATCCTCATTTATAATGGCTTTCCTAATTACATCGTTGATGAACAAATTAGTCGAGCTATTGAGAATATTAACATAAATAAAAATTGAACATAATACGTCTACAAATAACTCTAAACATATCCAACAAAAATACCGTAATCAAATGCGTTGTTCGGCAGGTCGTACTATAGGCTCGGAGCAAGGATGGGGAAAAAGCGTGTATCGGATTCGTCAGACGTGCTTCCGACGAGCAAGTGGTCAATCGGTCGGTCGTTCGACGGGCTGTGTTTAACCGCCCGACGTCGTACTTAAGGAAATACGACGTTCGAAAGCATAGTTAAACCGACTTCATTGGCTGAATTTCCACGGTGCGGTCCGGTCCGTTCGAGATTGTTGAAAAGCAAAAGTCATCACATGAACTGGTCGCACTGCTAAGAAGGGAAGAGAGAGAGTCAGTCTGTCGTTGTTCGACAGGTCGTACTATAGGCTCCGGCCAAGGATGGGAAAAATCGATTATGGTAAGATGTTAACCGACTTTCATGATCGGAAAGAAAAAATGAAGTCTCCTCCAGCATAACATATGTTTCGTAATACAGGTTAATATATATATATATATATATATATATATATATATATATTTATATTTAAAAAAAAAAAAAAAAAAAAAAAATTGATAACGATTTATTTTTTTTTAATTCCTTTTTTAAAGAAGGCGGGAGTGCATCTAGCATGCAAGGGGTTACAGAGTGTGAGAGCAAGAGTAAAGAGTGGTGTTTGAGAAAAGGATATAGAGAAGGATAGGGATCAAAACCAAGGAATCAGAAGATGCCGATTGACATTACATTTGAATATTTGAAGGTTAAAGCTACCAGGGAAGCAAGTAAGAGGAAGGGAGTTACACTGGATGGAAGTGCGAGAGAAGAAACTGTTGGAGTAGAATAGGTGGTGATATTTAACCGTTCCGACAGTGAAAAGGTGGGACCGAGATGCCAATCTAGTAGCACGCTTAAATTCATGCACTTGGGGGTGGGCACCAGTGAAAGTAGCTCGTCAGAGCAGTTGCCATGAAAATATCTGTAGAAAAGACAGAGGGAAACCACATCACGTCCGTAAGAAAGTGTCCGTAGACGAGATGCAAGATCAGGACCTATCACATTGCATATCCGTCTCTAGATTTTGTCGATGACCTCGAGATGAACAGCGGAATCACCAGACCCCACGTGCTAACAATAGCTTTTCGACCGTCGTGCTTAAGGGATTCTTATGCTGCTTTGTAATCAGGGTAAACGTCAAGGATTTTCAAACTTTAAAAAAAGATGATATATTTCAGTATCCACAGTGGACGTTTATATCTCTACCATTCCTCGATGCATCGAATATTTCTGCCACATCTGATTTACAGCTTCTGTTACGTATTTAGAGATTCTTGATGAAATCCAAAGAAATCTTCAATGTTATTGCTCTTGACCTAGCATCTCAACATCATTCATTTTCCCACCGCCGTAACGAAGTGATCTAATGAATATGCACTCACCTGGGTTCCTGTTGTGGTACGATCCACCTAATTTACATAGTGGAGTACCGACCATATAAATATGGCTGGTACCCGGAAGACGGGCGAGGAAGAAGAGATCCAATCCAGAGACTCTGCCCGACTTTTAAAAAGTCAACCCATTCTACAGGAACGGTCTTCCCAAGAATATACCAAACTCTCTGTAAATATTGTGTACACTTTCTTTGTTCAATACATTTTGTTTCAGCACATTTTGTGTTGTATTATTATTATTCCATGCTTTATTCAAGTTTCAACAGTTCCCCATCACAGTAATATGATTGGCTGGTGTCAGCCATAAATACAGACTGATGTGGAGGTACAGGAGGACGCCTATTGTCTTCTATTGCTTACGCCTATTGCCTACCACTACGACTAGGACCAGGCCATTATGGTTACCTGCTAGATTGTCCTACTCGGTTACATTAGTGGTTAAATAATCACTTTGCTACTTCGAACAAATATATCCCTTTCCGGGACATACCACGTGGTTTTTCTGTAAATATTTTCATGATAATTTATCTGATGAGGACCTCGATTTTACTAATTTAAGCGTGGTATTTGATTGGCAGCTAGGTCTTATCATTTTATGCTTTTAATTCATGACGGGAGCACTTTCTTCCCTCTCGACTGTGGAACTTTCTTCCGGATTCTTACTTTCCACTCAACTTTGATCTAAAAAATTTAACTGTTATTTTTTGTTTACTTAATTGTTGTTCTTTTGTTGTCCTTTGTCGTTAGTAACTATTTCTCACATATTCCTTAACACTGAAAGAACCACTTGCGTCTTAGCAGCTTTGATCATTACAAATGTTAGTGTCAATCGTTATCTTCTGTCTTCTAAAATCCTCTTCTTTTATTGTCCTCTCTCCTTAATAGTGTTTTCTTTTTTCAATATTCTTTTCATTGAGGTTAACTTCCTTCCGTCTTAGTAGATTTATTGCCCTTACTTTGGGATGAAATGATTAAATGCAATGTCAATCGTTATCTTCTGTCTTCTTTCTCCTCTTCTTTTATTGTTCTCTCTCCTTAATAGTGTTTTTTTTTTCTCATATTCTTTTTACTAAAAAACTCTTTTGTCTTAGTAGATTTATTGCCTTGACTAATGGGATGAAATGATTAAATGCAATGTCAAATCGTTATCTTCTGTCTTCTTAATTCCTCTTCTTTTTATTGTTCTCTCTCCTTAATTTTGTTTTTTCTTTTCTCATATTCTTTCACAGGAAAGAAGTAACTCTTTTTTCTTAGTAGATTTATTGCCTTGTTTGGGATGAAAAAGATTAAAATGTAATGTCAATCGTTATATTCTGTCTTCTTAATTCCTCTTCTTTTATTGTTCTCTCTCCTTAATAGTGTTTTTCTTTTTCTCATATTCTTTTTCACTCAGTAATCATTTTCATCTTAGTGGCTTTATTACCTTGCCTTGGGGTGAAATGATTAAAAGAAAATAAAGAAGGGTATTTTAATTAGTGCGTTAAATTAAGGTTAATCCGAAATACGATTACAAAATTAATCCGTGCCATCTGTAATTCTAGTCAAGGCATCAGGACATGCCATTTGCAGTGACTGGAGGCAACAAAAAAAATCGTTTTATCGTTTTTACAATGTATGGAATAGGCTGCTCTTGCGGATATTAATGATTACTTTCTCTGGAAAAACTTCGAAGAGGCAATGCAGGTATTATGTACACTATTTACATTATTCGGACTATTGTCCCCATCTTTGTGTCCATACTTTATTTTCAAAGTTTTTTAAAACTTTCAAAATCTGTCTATATTTCTGAGATGAAATTATTATGTACACTATTTAATTATTCGGACTATTGTCCTCATCTTTGTATTTAAAAATTTCAAAGTTTCGAATTCAAAATCTGTCTATATTTCTGAGATGAGGTATTATTTTATATACTATTTACATTATTCGGACTATTGTCCTTTATTTTTAGTTGATATTTTATTACAACGTTTCGCCCTTTCAGTATCTGTCTATATTTCTGAGATGAGGTATTATATACAGTATTTAAATTATTCAATCTATTGTCCTCATCTTTGTTGCCAGTATTTAAGACAAAAAACTTTCAGGCCTTTCAGTATCTGTCTATATTTTAATTAATTATTCATTCATATTCGGAATATTGTCCTAATCTTTGTCAAAAAATCAAATTTAAACTAAAAAGGTCTTCTTAATATGGTTGGAATACCTTAACCGGGTATTGAACTATTTGTGCTTTGGGTCTTGTCACTAGATCAAACCAACGCCTTTATCCACTGTGCCATGTGTCCTATAATTACAACTCTGTATGAACTTTTGGGATTATAAAAATAATATCATTAAATCAACCATTTTTAACCAATGCTCATATTGCAATTTTAATGTTATCATTGCATGATTTTACCAGAAAATCATATTGCAATTTGTTGTTGTTATTATCGCTTTTATTCTGGTACTTTTATTACTGGTTCCCATATTGTATTCATTTCTGTGCTTGGTTGGGCTCAGGAAATTTTTGTTCCAATCACATGTGAATTCCTTAAGTTTACGAATTTTCCAATGGTATTGTTTGTCTATGATCCCATCTTAGGTTTTGTCTCCAAGGTCTCCATATGTGGACAGCCAGGCCTGATTTTTTCACTCCACCTCCTGTTACTGGTGTTCTTGAAATCTTAGATTAACTACTGAAAATTTAAAGCGATCTGTCTCCCATTCTTTTCCGCAGCTGCATATATAGTTTACTTCAAACCTTTAGTCATGTTTTTCCTCTACTGGGAAATTTTATATAAAAAATTAAGTCGTCTAGCTTTTGAAGGTTGTCCTGATATTATAAAAATATGATAGATTCTTTTGTATTTTCTCTTCATTTGCATTTTGTATATTTTTATTGTATTTTTGTTATTTAAAGTAATACAAAAACTTTTTGACATTCAGTTTAAATTATCTACAGTATTTTGTGAATTGAGGAAACCATACTATGTTTCACGGTATATGCCACTTGATATGATGTGCAGTCAATATTATGTTCATTTTTAGGTGATATGGGTGTGTTATATTCTGAGTCTTAAACAGGTCGAATTCTTCCTTCGAAAAAAATTTGAGACCATGATGCCATTCTCCGAGAATGAGTTTAACTTTGTAAAGTTTGCTGTTTTTAGCATAGTTCCATAAATCTTGCCACTTGTTTAGAATATCAAAGTTTATACGCGATATGTTAATGCCGAAAGATTTATCTTCTAAAAAATAAAAGGCAAATTCTATCCATCCGTGTCTGAAACCCCTCAAACTGAGGACACACTTACTCTACATAAATATATTAGGATGATCCCTGAATTGAAAATCTATCCTTCATCTAATGCTTGAACATCCAGCATTGTGATATGTGTCCGGATGAGGAGATAAGGGTTAACAATTTAAATTTTAAAATGACTGAAGAAAAAAATTAGTGATTTTAAAACTTAATTTATATTGGGTTTAAAGTAAAAAAACATCGGGAATTAAATTTTTTTGTTTGTCATTCAGTTTATCTCCCAAACTTTGTAAATTGAGGAAATCAATTTTATTTTTTTCAAATTACCAAGGAACCAAAGTTAAAGTCAGAAGTATCTTGACGTGAAGTTTTGATATTCCGCAGAGTTTGTGGTTTGAAGAACTCAACTCGATTGAAGTTCCACGGTGTTTGTGATTTGAAAAAAACTCAATTTTCGGCCCAAAAATTTTTTGAATGGAATTGGACTTCATTGCCTGAATCAGAGTTAGATAATTAGGTTTGAACATCCATAATTGAACTGGAAATGCAAGGTCAAAATTTCTCATGTTGTCTGTCTGTGTGTCTGTCGTGGGCGTTGTTACCTCGCCCAGGCCGCATTTCTCACCCGATTTCGATGCGGTTTTCAACACAAGTTTGCAAATGGCTGCCGTAAGGACATGACGGAGCCCGATTTTTTGAGTTCGGAATCAAAATCGTTCCGAAAAAAATCGATAATCGAAAAAATTCTGCTTACAGAAGGAATGATCGCATTTCAACCAAATTTGACACCCTCTTAGAGTCTACCATTAGAAGTGTTGTCCAGAAGTTTCATGACCACGGACCCCTAAACAGCACGGAAAATCGATAAAACCCAAAAAACCGATACGCCCAGATTGCGTCTGAACCGCATGTCGGTTTTAGCGAAAAACCGAGCGGATTTATGAAGAGGCCATTGGGAGTCATCATGTGAAGTTTCAACTCTGAGCACCCCCCCCCAAACAGAGTGCAAATCGACAATCGGTCAACCCTTAAAAATGTTTTTTTTCCGGTTTTTAAAAAGCTGATCGTATTGTGTTTATTTTGTTTAGTTCTTTTTTCGTAACAGATTTAATGTTTACTATAGAGCTTAGAAAAAGTTGGCAGTGTGTGATATAGGCAAGAAGTAAGGCATGTAACAACATCAGCACGGCAAAGGGCACTCCTCTAAAAAAACAAGCAAGGAAGGGCAAAAATATTTTTTAAGTCAAGTGATAGCAATTGCTATATTAGTGGTACTATTTTTGAATCAAGCACGGGCAACGCCGTGCCATGCTGCTAGTAGTAAATAAATAAATATTTAGATATATTTTAAAAATATATATAAACATTCAAAACAACCTCAACATTTTTTCAAAAGTTCAAACAAAGAATAAACATCGACATTTTAATTCAAAAAATACTAAAAGAAGGATAGTGAACTGAAATTTGGGTTAATGGTTTTCCTATTTTTGGGAATAAAAAGAATTGACTTTATATATTTTTCAAATAACTTTTTTAAACCTATTGGTTTTAAAATTTAGTATTACAAAAGTGTCAAAAAAACTTTTCATGTATTCTTGGTTTGAATTCTTTTTAAAATAAATTAAATTGAAGCAAAAAAAATTTTTTATTTTAAAAAATTTTTTCCATAGAAGGGATTTAAAAAAAAAAAAAAGAAAATAAATGTTTTGAAAATACAAATATTTTAAAATGGACTTAACCTTCAAATTAAAACTAAAATATCGTCCATTAAAAATAATGGAATTAAGTTGAAGAAATTTCTGAATTGGTAATTAAATTTAATAAAAAATTTTAATAATGATAGTATCAAACAAAGTAATTAGCAAGTTTCGCAAATCAATTCTGTTTCATTTGAAAAAAATTTTGGGAAAAAGATGTAAACATTTTTTAAAGCAAAATGTCCCATAAAATAAAAAAAAATCATAAGGCCCCGAGATGATATTTAAAAACCTTAATGTAAAATGAAAAAGAAAAAAAAATTTTAAAAGAATTTTAATATAATAAAATAAATTTATAATAAAACATAATAATGAAAAAGAAAATCAAATTGATTAAAGGTTCCCTTTTATTCATAAGAAGACAATTAAATTTAAAATTTAATAATCAATAATTAGAAAAAAAAAGTGGATGTCGAATGATGTTTTTCAAAATTTTACCAAGAAATACGGCAAAATAAGGATATTATTAATATATAATAATATTATAATAATAATAATAGTGAAAAGAAATGGACATGTTTTGAATTTAATTTTTCCAAAATTTGAAAAAATCATTTTTGACGGTATCATAAATTAAAAATAAATTTTTAATAATTAATAATAATAATAATCAAACTTAAAAAATGATCATGTCGAAGGAGAAGATTCAGGTATTCAAGAAAAAAGGCAGTTTTCAAGAAGGATATTTTTTTTTGAATAATTAACACTTTAATTTAATAATAATAATATCAAAAATTTTCAAAAAGATGTCGTTTCAAGGAGAAGATGAAAGTTTCCAAAAAAAAAGAATTATTCATAAGGATATTAAATAATTTAAAATTCTTCCTAATTTTAATAATAAAAAAAAAAAAGCCTTTTCTTAAATATTGAGAAATTTCTGAATATGAGTATAAAAAAGAAATGAAGAAATTATTCTTTTAAAATAATAAATAAAAAAAGTAATTGTAGGAAAGAATTGTTTCAAAAGAAGATGAGGTTTCATTCGAAGAACAAAAGATGTCATATTCAATAAAATAATAATAATTTTTTGTTCCATTGTAAGGAGAATGACTAAACTTTAAATTCGAAAAAATTAAAATATTAATGAATAGTAATAATAATATCAAAAAAAATTTTTTTTCTTTTTTGAAGATGATTAATAATCATAAAAAGATGACAATTTTATGACAGGATTTTATTAATAAAGATTGCTAATAATTGAATAATAATAATAATAAAAAAGAAAAAGTTTCCTGGATCCTAAATGAAGGGAAAATGAAGAAATCAATTTTGGAAAAAGAAATTAATAATGTAATTTGGAATCCTAATTTAATAATAATAATAAAAATATATAAATAATGTCAAAGGAGATCCATAAATATAATAAAGACAATATTCACAGCCACAAAAATAAATGTCTTCATTCCAAGAAATATTTATAAAATTAAATAGACAAATACATTTTTTATACATTTGAAACAAGCTAATTATTTTTTTTATTTTTCTATTAAAAGAAAATATTTATTTAATAAAATAAATATAATAAATGTGAAATAAATCAAAAAATATATCTTTAAAAATTTCTCAGATATTTAATAATGTTTTCAGACAAGATATAATATTATTTTGCAGTCATAATAATAATGTCTTTAAAAAAAAAATAATAAAAAAATATTTTAGTCGAAAAGTTGAAATGAATTAGCCAAGAATTTAAATAAAAAGATAATAATAATAATAATTTTATGGTTTTCTTAAAGAATAAAATAATAGTGAAAAGTAAAAAGAAATGTAAAATTGGATTCAAATTTATGAAATTTTAGCCAAAAAAGAAACAGCAATCAACATATCAATAAAATAATAATAAAATAATTCTAATAAAATTAAAAAAAAATGAATAAAATATCGATTTGAAGATGAAGAAAAAAGAAGAAGTTTAATTCTTTTTTTAATAATAATAATAATAATAATTTAATAATATATATTGAAATGATATAAAAAAAATAAAAATCGAAGGAGAAAGATAAGGTAAAAAGAATTTTCTTTTTTTGAATTTTAAAAATAAATAATGATAATAATGTTTTTCAGAAAAATGTTTTTAATGAAATAGCATGTTTTTCGACGGCGAAAAATAAAACAATGCTTTTTAATTATAAAATAATAAATAATAATAAAAACAAGGTGAACAAGTTCGAAGAAGATGATCTTTCATTTTTAAGAAGAATTATCATATAATAATAATAATAATAAATAATATAAAAATAAAAATTTTAAAAAATATTATCAAGGAGAAGATGATTCCAGCCAAGAAGAAGAAATATAAAAATAGAAAGATATTTAAAGGTTTTAATAATAATAATTAGTCATAATACTAAAAAGATTTTAATGTAAAGAAAAAGAAAAATTTGGGGTTGAAGAAAAGATTTAGGCAAAGAAAAATATTAAGAAAAGAAATAAAAAAAAAATAATAATAAGAAAGAAAAAGAAAGATGTCTTCAAAGAAGATTTAAAATAGAAGAAGAAACAGAATTTTGCTATAAAATTGTATTGAAATAAATCTAAATAAAATAATAATTTTGAAAATTTTAAGATAAAAATTTGTTGTTTGGAAAATTTTAATATAAATATATATTGAAAAAATTTTTAATAATAAATAATAATAATAATAATAAAGAAAAGAAAAAATCGAATTTTGATATTAAGCAAAAGAAAAGTTTTATTTTATTTTAATTTTCTAATTTGAAATAATAAATAATAAGAAAAAAATATATTAATGATGAAATAAGCAGTTTTCTTTAAAAGTTTTTCTCAAATTTTTTAAAAGAAAAAACTTTAAAAAAAAAAAATATTTTTGTCAAATTTAACATAAAATTTATAATAATAAAATTTTGAAATAAAAAACAATAAATTTTTTCTAAAAGAAAATTTTCCAAAAAAAAGAAATTAAAATTAATAGACATAATGTTAGTTATTTTAAAAAAATATTTGGAAAATAAAGAAAATAATGTAAGGATATTTTTTTCATTTTATTATTTTTTTAAAAGAAAAAATTTAAATATTTTATTAAAAATAATAATAATAGTCAAAATACGTAAAATTGGAAGAGAAAATGAACGAACATAAAAAATAGGAATTTATGTTTATTTTAATAAACGTAATAAAATATTAAATATGTTTTTCAAAATAATAAATAATAAAAAACACTAATTAAAAGAAGAAAATTAATATTTTTTTAAAGAATTCTTAAAACAACAAAAAAAAAAAAAAAATTTATAAAATATTAATTTTAAAAATTTAATTTTAATAAAAATAAAAGAAAAAAACAAATTAGAACTTTAAAATATTAAAAAAAAATTATAACAAAAAAGAAAACAAATTGAATTTTAATCCATTTTTAAGTTTAAAAAAAAATAAAATAAAATTTTAAAATTTTTTTAATGAAAATAAAAATCAAAATTCTAATTTATTTCCTTTAAAATCAGAAGAAATCTTTTTTATATTTGATAATAATAATAATAATTTATAATAAAAATTGAAAATGAAATTTTTTTTATTAAAATTTTAACTAAAAAAGAATGTTTTTTAAATTTTTAAAAAAATTCAAATTTTATTAGAAATAACAATTGATGAAATTTTCAAAAATGAAAAAATGTAAAAAAGAAATATTTATAATCATTTGAAAATGAAAAACAAAAAAAAAAAAATATAAAATGAATTTTAAACAATAAAATAAAAGAAATAATAAAAAAAAAGAAAAGTAAAAATAAAACTGGATATAAAAAATTGTTAATAATAAAAACAAAAAAATAATAAATTTTATCTAAATAAAAACAATAATAAAAATAAAAAAAAAAAGTGAGAAAAAAAAAAATGAAGAAGAAGATTAAATAGAAGACAATAATAGGATTAAACTAATAAAGAAATGATCAAAATAGATACTTGGAAAAATAAAAAAAGAAAAAGAAA
>CAHIKZ030001374.1:357500-422500 GCA_903632075.3 Acanthosepion pharaonis | reverse complement strand
TTAATAGAAGAAGAATAAGAATATCAAGAAGAAAAAAAATATTAATGTTTGAAGGAATTCAGATTAAATAGAAGAAGAAGAAAAATAAGAAGAAAAGAAGATAAAATAATTAAGAAGAAGAAAACTAAAGAATTAAGAAAAATTTTTATGATTTTAATAAAATAACGAAGGAAAGAATGGAGCCAATAAGAAGAATAAAGAGAAGATTTTAATAAATAATAATAATTAAATTTTAAAGAATAAAATGACACAAGAAAAAGTGATATTAAAGAAAGGAAAAAAATTAAAAGAAAAAGAATAAAATGAAGAAAATATTTTAATAATAATAATAATAAAATAAAATAATCTATTTTAAGAAAAAAAAGAATGTCGAAGGAGAAGATGAAGGTCCTTTAGAAGAAATAAGAAAAGAAAAATTTAATTTTAATAAAATAGTAATAATAATAATAATAAAAATAAAAGAATGTCGAAGGAAAAGATGAAGGTAATCCAAATGAAGAAGAAAAAAAGAAGGATATTTATTTTAATTTTAATAATAGTGTTAATAAATGTAATAAAACATAAAATAGATGTCTAAGGAAAATATGAAGGTAGCCAAGAAAAAAACGTCATAGAAGGATATTAATAATAATAATAATAGTAATAATAATAATAATAAAAAAAAAAAGAGATGTTTTAAGAAGATGAAGGTAGCCAAGAAGAAAACATTTGAAATAAGGATATTAATAATAATAATAAAATAAGAATAATAATAATAATAGTGAAAAGAAAGGTGTCTTTTGAAAGATGAAGGTCTAGTAAAGAAGAAGACAAACAGAAGAATGAAGGAATAATAATAATAATCAAATAATAACAATAAAAAAAAAAGAAATAGGAGTCAAAAAATATGAAGTAAAACAAGAAGAATGCCCTAAAATATTAATCAATAACTGTAGTAATAATAATAAATGTGAAAAAAGGGATGTTGAAAGAAGATGAATTAAAGGAAAAAAGAAGAAATAATGAAAAATCTAATAAAATAATAAAAGTATAAATAATAATAAGAAAAAAAAGAAATGTCGAAGAAGAAGAAAGGTAAATTTTAAGAAGAATTTAAGAAAAAAAAATAAAAAAATTAATTTTCTTTAAAATAAAAATAAAGGAAAAAGGAAAAAATATTTAAAAAAAAAACTCAATTCATTTGAATAATATTGAAGGTAGCTTATTTTGAACGCTCGAGAAGGTTTTATAATTGTAAGCTAGCAATAAAAATAACAAAGAATAATAAAATAATAATAATAAAAAATCAAAAACAGAAAATTGAACTTCAAGGAAATTGAAATCCAAATAACAAAAAAAGAAGGATTTTTTTTTCTAAATACCAGGCATGCCAAACTGATTAAATTGATAGAATGTCCAAAACTTTGGAAAAATGAAAGAAAAAAAAAAATTTGTGAGCTATGGATGGCAAATAAAAAAAAAAATTAATGAAATAGAGATTTGAACCAACAGAAAACACATCCGTTGCTGAGGAGCACCGGGTTGAAATCTGAGACAGAAGGCCTAATTATTGCAAATCAAATAAAAATTTTGTCGCAACCAGATCCTTAAACCATTCTATAATCAACGATGGAACTAACCTGAAATGTAGATATCTATAAAAAATATGATAAAAAAATACTCCATATTATCTCAAAATTAAAGTCTGGAATAAAAAAAATAAATATATAAGAGAATATGGTAGCGACATATGTGAATGGAAGATATGCAAGAAGCACAAAATCGAAAACAACTGACAGATGATATCAACATCAATCAGACACAAGTTACCAATAAAAATAACATGTAACTATCCTCTGGGACATGCAGATTCAAACTCGCATTGAAAAGTAAGGCAACATAGATCTAATATCATAAAAACAATAAATTCAGGAAATGTATGATTAGAAACGGAAAGGTCGCATGAGAGAAATGAAGAAGAAGATAAATTTATCGAAAAATTCCAAATACCTAATAGATTTATATTAACAGGATGAGAAAATGAAGACTGTTTTAGCTGTACCAATAAATAATCGGAAATCTGGATCTCGTGATAAAAATGGATAATTTTAATATATTGAAAGATAGTAAACACCAAAATACAAGTTGATAGAAAATCTACCTGAAAGAAACATCCCTTATAGAAGAAATTTTCAAACACTAAGAAAATTTAGAAATAATTGACATCAATTTGCACGGTAAAGCATCTCTAGAAATATAAAAAAACTATTGTTTTTGAACTTTTATCTGCACCGGAAAATCTGCAATTTTTATCGAAAGAAAACGGCACGGAATTGGCATGAACATCACATAATCTGTAAAAATAATTATAATTTTGAAAAAATTAGGCAGAAAGAACAAAGCTAACCGCCCAGACATCGTGATCAAATCCGACAGAATTTGAAGGCCCTTTCTAACATAATAATAATAAAAATTTCAAACAATGCGGCTCTAATATACTTGAAGATATAAAAAAAATTGAAGAAAAAAGAATTGACATTTGAAGTCTGTTTCCATTAAAACCGAATGAATCAAGAACAATCGCATGTGATGAAAAATGGATCCCTTCTTTGAAATTGCAAAAAAATTTTAGAACTGCTTTGATCATAACAAGAAGAAACATTTTCAATAATTTTGTTACAGAAGATATGGTGATTCGTCTAATGGTCCGCCATTGGCGTTATCCATTTTTTTTTTTCTTAATGAAATTTTCAATAATAATAAAAAATATTTTGCCAGAAACTAGGTGACATGCACATTCAGTTAAACTGAAACCGGCTCTGGTTAATTGACGATTGTCAATTCTCGACATTTGTAAATGAAAATTCCTGGCCACATGTTGCCATATTAATAATAAAAAACCAAATATTATAATAAAATTTATAGTCGAAATTTGGGATATCCACCATAGTCCTCTGACTTCTCGCCTACTGACAAGCACTTTTTCTTGTTTCTTCACAAGTTTTTAAACCAAAAGACATTCCGTTACATTCAAAGATTTCTTGGCGTTCAAACCTTAAGCGATTTATCGTGCGGGCAAAAATAACGTTGTATATTGATACAAAACTGTAGAGTTGTTCAGGGAGGTTTTCTATTTTGACTGATTTAAAGACTGTTAAAATAAATAAATTCAAGAAAGAAGTCCATTCTAAAATCGAACGGTATTTTCGGGACAATCTCATAAAAGACGAAGAATTTGACCTGAAGAAATAAACGATAATAATAATAATAATAATAATAATAATAATAATAAGAAGAAGAAGAAGAAGAAGAAGAAAAAAAGAGAAAATTTAGTAATAATAATAATAATAATAATAAAAGTCTGGCTGCAAAATAAGAAACTGGAAAATATGGAAATATTTTTCAGGCCAAGACCTGCAAAGAAAATAATTAATAATAATAATAATAATAAGTCTTAATAATAATAATAGTGCAGAATAAAAAACTATAAAAAAAAAAGTTAAGAAAAAAAGGTTGACGATAAAGAAGGACGATATTAATAATAATAATAATTTTAATAATAATGAGACGAAAAAGATAAGAAGTAAAGAAGAAGAATAAGGTTGGGAGGAAGAGAGAGGAGAAATAATAATAATAATAATAATAATAATAATAATAATAAAAATAATAATAATAAGAAAAAATAAAATGTAAGACTAAAAAAGAAAAAACATTTAATAAAGAAGAGGGGCAAAGAAGGACAACAATAATAATAATAGTAATAATAATAATAATAATAATAATAATAATAATGAGAATAAAAAGCAGTTGTAGAATGAGAATGAAGGTAAATCCAAGAAGAATATTAATAATAATAATAATAATAATAATAAGAAGAAATAATAAAAAGAAGAAGAAAAAAAAGAAGAAATAAAAAGAAGGAGATGTAAGAAGAAAATGAATAATAAAAATCCAAGAAAAAGACGGCGAAGAAGGATAATAATAATAAGAAGAAGAAGAAGAAAAAGAAGAAGAAGAAAAAGATGAAGAAGAAGAAGAAACTGTCAAAAAATCTAAAATAGTGAGAAGAAAAAGAGATTATACCATCCAGAAGACAAAAACCCAGAAGCAAATAGGCCGGACATTATTGTCAAAAACCAGAAAAAAAAAACATAATAATTGATGATGGCTTGTCCAGCGGATTGTGACGTCGACAACCAAGAACACATAAAAAAAAAATACAAAGATAATAATAAATTAAATAAAAAAGTGGCTGGAAATGTGAAAAATAAGAATTTTACCAGTGGTAATAAAGCACTTGGAATTATAAAAAATGGAACAAAACAACACAAAGAAAGAAAAATCCCTGAAACCCCAGCAAGAGACATACAGAAAATTGTCTTATTAAGTACAGCACACACACTAAGGAGAACTTTGTCTATGTAACGCTAGCAACTTCATCGAGATAAAAAAAAAAAAAAAAAATTAATGATGTGGCCATAACAACACACCACGACCTGCCTTAGGTCTTTCCGCAGACTTGGTAGGTAGTGTGTCCATAGCAGAAATCGAATGATGATGATGATGACAATAACAATAATAATAATAATGATAATGTGGCACATGAAGACATCAATAATTCCAGTTGTAGTTGGAAGCCTCGTATTTATTGGAAAAGCTTCCAACAGATTCACTGAATAGGTTTCCTGTTAGGCAATGCCTTAAAGAAATACAAAAAGTTGGACTTATCCGTAGAACTCACGCATTACAGCTTTATCTATGTAAAATATGTCTGAACTTAGCTTTTATTTTTTTTTACAAAAAATGATCTGTGGAAAATATCATTAAGCCATTTCTGACCTTAGGTCTCTGGTTGGGACGCGGAATGAAAACGTGTATACAACAAAAATCAAAGGAAATAATAATAATAATAATAATAATAATAATAATAATCTTTCCCTATTAATTTTTGCCTGTAATCAGAAAAAAATAAAATTCATAGGATAATAGAAATTTTCAGCAAATCCTCGTTAAAACATACGGACAAAAAAATAATAAAATTTTTTTTCAGTAATTCTTATATTAATTTTTTTTTTTTCCTTTAACCCTTTACGTTTCTTAAAATATTTCTATCTCTTTCTTCATCACAGGTCTACGTTTATGTGATTGCGCGTAAGATTATAATGCAAATAATGTATTTTGAAGTCGTCTAATTCTAATTACTTGTCGTCTTAAATTGCTTGTCTATTTGAAATCGCCCTGACATTTCACCAAGATAATATCAGGCATTTTTCTTTTTCTCTTCATAATATCAACAGTTCAATATTTTCCACGTCGCAAAGGGGAAACACGATAATTGATTCGTACATTTTTTCTTTCTAATGAGGACGCCTTATTTGAATACGTGACATCAACAACAGTTCTCAAACTATAACGGTTAAAACTAATTGAAGACTTCAGCCAAATCCCCTGGAGGAACTGCTGTTCTCCATGCTGCGAACCGGAAGAAGACCAATCATTGGTCTTTTTAGATATAAACGCCTGTGAAATTATAAAGGAATCTTTAATAATAATAATTCGAATAATTACGTCTGTTGAGTAATTCGAAAATTTGTTAGAAGATTAGTGGTATGTACTGACAGGCTGAAAAAACTTTGTTTCAAGGTGGATGGCAAATAAGAAATGAGAAGAAGGAATGCTCCAAGATAATTATTACTCTTGGTGGAAGAAGAATGAGAATGCGGAGGATAAATATGTTGGACAATAAAAAGAGGAAGAGTGGTGGTCCTTCTAAAAACATTGCAAAAGAGTTATTGCGTTTAAAAAGAGAGAACTGTTGAAGAATGAGGAGGAGGTAATCCAGAAGAAGAAGAAAAGAAGAAGAAGAAGAAGAAGAAGAAGAAAAAAAGTACTAAATAAATAACGAAAGATCGTTCCGGACGAAGGAAGACTTTATAAAAATTTTTCAGAAATAAAGGGATAATGGTAAGGAGGGAAAACAAAATGAAGAATGACGAAGGATCGAACTTACTAATTGTTCTAGCTTAAGAACCATTAAACGAAGAGTAGGGAGGAAAATGCATATGTGGCTACATTTTAAAAACTCACTACTCAGTCGTCATTGTTCTAGCGAGATAACGAACAAACATTATCACCGCCTCGAGGTGCAAAGTTCCAACGATTAAGGTGAGGGTTATTGAATTAGTTTGTTGTATAGTCGTAAAATGAGGAAGAAAATGTATAAGTCCATAAAAATCCTTTTTTTAAGTCTGTTCCATTGCATAACATTTCTAAAACAAGAGATGGAAATAGAATGAGGATCTGAAAAATGGCAATGGTGGGTCTAAATAATAAACTGGATTGAACTAAAAAACGAAAAAGTGAATCAATCATGTAAATGATTAAAAAATCTAAAAATATAACAGGGAAAATGTTTCGATAATCTCAATTTATATATCAAAGGAAAAAAAAAGAAGTTAAATGCATAAATAATCGCCGCCTCCTCAGCCTTGGGTCTTTTTTCACTTTATAAAAATCAGTCTGTTATATAGGGAAAAAAGAAAAAAAAAAAGCCTGAAAAATATGGCAACAAAAACTGAATATTTTAAAAAATTCGGGAAAGTTTTGTCAGACACGTTCTGAAATAGAAATGAATTAGGTCTGATCCTTTTCCAAAATTTTGCAATAAACGTTCAGATATTGATTTTAGATTGATTTTCAAATGAGTTTGAGTTTAAAAGACGTTCAAAAGCATTTTAATTACGTTTGTATTTATTTTAAAGATGCTTTTTTTTATTTTATAATTGAAAATTCTTCGTCTTTTATCATATGTTATCTAAAACACATATCCTCATAAATTTATTTTCATTTTCCTCCTTATAAGACTATGGTGCAAACTAATTCATAAAACCCACTACCTTTTTTTGGCATTTGGGTGAAAATAATATAAAAAACGAAAAGTCATTTTATTATAGTAATTATTTAAAACAAATAGATTTTATTTTTTATTCAAACATTTTTCTTATCTGAACATATATATATATATATCATATATATATATATATATTTATATAAATATGCTAGATTCTTGACATCCATGGAAGGAACTGGTTGGTGAATAATCCAAATGTTCAAACTTGTTTTTAAATTATTGAATTTTTAAAAACCAGTTCCTCTGCCATTAAAGTAGGGCAGAAATAGTTATTTATTTAAAAATATGATTCCTTTCCAATATGTCCTGTGATACATGTTTCAAAACATCCCAGCCGAAAAAAAAATATCAGATTTTTTTTTCAAGATGAAACCTGATTTAATTTTGAATCAATTTAATTTATCTACTTATGAACAATTTTCGGCAGTCTTGTTTTGAAACATGAGAATTAATTTTTGTTTTTTTTCATATTTTTTAAATAAATAATTATTATATATATATATACTATATATAAAATTATATATATATATATAATGGACTATAGTCAGTTTCGATGATTCTTTTAAAGGAAAAAATCAAGTCATGAATTTTTTGTGACCTTTAAAACTTTTTTGCTAGCTTGACCCAAATTATTTTAGTTTCTTGGTAGGAGAGTGAAACAGCCAATTTATGAGGTCAAGTTATCAACGCCCCTTTTCAGCAGACGTTGCTTCATCTGTTTCTTTCTGTTTCTTCCAATCAGATTGAAAACAATGAGTCCAGAAAAAAACACGGATCTCCATTCTTTGGAGGACAAAATACTTTTTCACACTTCTTCTGTTAAATAAATTGAAATTTTAGGCATCGTTGCTTTTCAGTGTCTTTGTCAATCATATACATACAGAAAAACGTGTAAAATGTGGCAGTGCGTTAATTAGGATAATTTTATCCTGCCATTAGAATAAAACAAAAAACAATCCAGTCCATCGAAACTAAGACCTGATGAGAAAAGGAAACTCGATTCGATCAATTTACACCTGTTAAACAGGTTCTAAAAAATTGGTTCACATATTTTCACAAATTAACTTATTTTCAGTGGAAATTCCATGAATCCTCACAGACGATCATGGAAAATATTTTGATAAAGATTGAAATCTGAAGATTTATAAAGATGTTTCAGTGTTTCACAATGCAATGGATTTGAATAAAGCTACGTAACTCAAAAATCTGGATTTTGAATCCGACTCCGCTCCATTTACTTCAGTGCCACAGAGTTTTTTTGTGTATCACACAAACACACACAAGGAAACAAGTGTTAATAAAATATATTCCAAATAAAGAGGAAAAAAAAAATGTTTCATGAGATCAGATGAAATCTTGGGGTATAAAATAGAGAGATTTATCAGCAATGAAAATAATATATGAATATATGTGTGAATGATATTTAAAGGATTTGAATTTTTTTTAAAACGTTTCTTCTGAATTAAATAGTTCTTTTTCAAAAATGATCATCATAAGCCTTCCTTTTTTTTTATTCTTTATTTTTTAATGAAGTTTTTTTTTCTTTTTTCCTCTATATTAAAATGAGTAAATTTTACATTCATAACTTTACTAATTGATGGAAGCTATTTTTGAACAAACAAACATTCTGATATATATATATATATATATATATATATATATATATATATATATATATATATATGTGTTATGTATGTATGGTATGTGGTATGTGTATATTTCTACATATCGATCATTTATATATATATATATATAAATTCCTATATATATATATATATATATATATATATATATATTATATATATAAAGGCGTTTGCAGAACCATATTCAACGTTTTGAAGGGCCGAATACAGAGGCGTAATGCAATAAACTATACGATCACCAAATGAGAATCCGCAGGTTTTGAATTCAAAAATTTTTTCTCCTTGGCCAACAACTCCATCAATAAAACAGAACCTAGTGATCCTGCTCTTTACCCATAGGAGGATGGAGAAAACCTAAATAATACCTTTTTTCTATTTGGTTAAAAAGAAATTAAATTTTTTCTGTTTTCGACTATGAATTTGAAGGTCTCTCTGGATTTAATCTATTTAATTCCATATATATATATATATATATATATATATATATATTCGACTTTTAAAGACTATTATTATATCCTTACTCAGTCTCAGACATTGAGTTCTTGCTGGATTTTCATTGGAAATTTTATTCTAAAAATATTGAATTAATACCTTTTATATATTTTGCATATGTAAGTATATTTAATGGTTTCGATTCTATCTATCATATATATATATCTATCTATATATTTATATATCTATTTTATAAATATCTATTATATATATATATATATATATATATATATACAGGCATAATATCTATCTCACGCACGGTGAACACTAGACCTGGCTTCTTTAATATTTCCCCTTTTCTAGCAAGATTAATGCTCGACAAACGTACATATAAGTTTTAGATCAAAATAAAATTCTTTTCGTTTTTCATTCAAAATACTCAAATTTTAGGAATACGTTTTCACAACATCGCCCACGTGACGACGACGTGATCATATTTAAACGGAACGCTGATCTTATAAAAGATTTCAGTTATCTGTTTGGATTGGTATTGCTTTTATGTCCATCGTCTTTTTCATGTTGAATTGTATATGGTCTATGTTAATTATGTTTTATGAATATGTCCTGAAGATGGTCTATTAGACCGAAACGTCCGACGTTGACATTAAACATTAAAACAGCATAATCGCATATTAGGATTTTTGTTTGTTTTTTCAGTATATTTTTCTTTCATATATATATATATATATATATATATATATATATATATATATATATATATATATATATATATATATATATATATATATATATATATATATATATATATATAAATATATATATATATATATATATATATATATATATATATATATATATATATATATATATATATATATATATATATATATATATATATATTGGTATCACGTATAAATACAATATCTTATATAAAATTTTATATTTGCCATCTTGATTTTATTGTTTGATTTTTAAACTACATGATATATATATTTATATATATATATATATATTTTATAAAATATTTTAGAATTCAGAATTATTTAGTTTTAAGATCATTTTGATCGTGTTCGAATTTTATTTGTCTTCTCGTTCGTTATTTATTAATGTGTCATCGATTGTATCTTTTTTATTAACTTTTGAGAAAGTGTTTTTTAATTTCAAAAACCTTTAAATAATGACGTTTATATATATATATATATATATATATATATATATATATATATATATATATATTATTTTTAATAAAAGAAAAATTGTCCAAAACTTTTTTTGTTTCATAATTGTCCATAATGCAAAAATGTTTAATATCTAAAAAAACACTAAACCATTTCAGTTTATTTTTTTAATGAAATATCAGTTTTCGGATAAAATATTTAATCATCTTGATACCCTTTTATCGTAAAAATAACTGATTTGACCTATTCAACTAATTAAAGAGAACAGGTTAAAATAGTTTTTGTCAGTCCCAATCTTTCAACTGAGCAATAATGGGAGAACAAAGATGATTCATGCCTTCAGTAATAACAAGTACCAAATTCATAATTTATCTTCTATAAAGCCCATTCAAGAACCATCAAGAGAACGGTGAATAAGTTTTAAAAAAATGGGAATTTTGGAAAGGAAAACTTCAGTAAAATACAACAGGAAGAAAATCATTATTTCTATTAGAGGAAAGAGATCAATTAGAAAAGAAAAGACCAAGCTAATACATTAGACGTTTGACAGGAGAGAAAGATTCCAATAATGACAGTTGAAATTAAATATAGTGAAAAAAATTTGAAAATGAAAATCAGTTTTATTTTGTTAGCAGGTCATAGAGGGCGAATTTAATTATTATTTAGAAAAATTTTATTATAAACATTATTTTTTAAAAAATAATATAAAAATAGCCATTTTTGTTTCAACACAAAATATTGTTTTATCAAGTGATGATGTTGAAGATAAAAAAAAATGGTTTAAAAAATTCATTAATTAAATTTTAAGAATAGTAATTGTTGGTTATTGAATTCATTCCATATATATAAATTATATATTGGTATATATATATATATATATATATATATATTTTTTTTGTGTGTGTATTGTGTGTGTTTGTGTGTGTGTGTGTGTGTGTGTGTGTATATTCATATCCTGTCGTTTTCGACGTATTGTGTCTTCAAGTTCAATTTAATTCTGTACCTGTCTCCGTCGACTTAATTTATATCGCCAGTGGACTTTTAATGCTCATAAAATAACAGAAAAGAAGGAAATACAGAACTGAACTGCAGACTGTTCACAAAAAATTTTGTTTAGAATGGTGGATTGCTTGTGTAGAAAAGAAAAGAAATTTATTGGAAGTAACTAACAAGGAGTTGGTAAAAAATTTGACATGAAAAAAACAATAATCCCATCAGGTTTTCTTATCACGGAATAAAACCTCCCGGTACTTTGATAAAGTATCAAAAGAAATTATAACCCTTTTGATTGAGAATTATCATATATAATTTAAAAAGCCTGCTGAAAAGCGGTTTAATTTGATTTAATCTAAAAGAAATTTTTTTGGGGGGTCCAAAGTCGCCCGTCCATACAATAATAAATGTAAATAGCCGAGTAACAAAATATATATCTTAAAATATATATATATATTTAAAAAAATAATGACAAAATAATGTCGTTTTTTTTTCGTTTTTTAACGTCAAAAACGACATTCTTTTAAATTAATTTGCATTAATCAATATATATATATATATATATATATATATATATATATATATATATATATATATATATATATAAAGAAATTTAATGATTAAATATAAATATAAATAAATATATATATGTATAATTATTTATAATATTATATAAAATTCAAAAAATTTGATTTCAATGATATTAAGTTAAATTTTATTTGGAACGATTTGGATTTTGTTATATTTATTTGGAAAGATGTAGTTTTGTTTTTTGTGGATTTCGATTGCTTTTTCTGATATTCAAACTCAAAAACAAATATAAAATTTGTTTATATATATTATTGAAAAAATATATATATATATATATATATATATATTCCTATTTAATGAATAATTACGAAATAATGTCGTTTTTGACCTTAAAAATACGTCCAAAAAAAAAAATTTTAAAATAAAATTCACTTGCATTACATTATATATATATATATATATTTAAAATATAAATATATATATATATATATATTACATGTAAAAAATTATTTTATGTTCAAGGATGAAATAATAAAAGAACAAATAAAAAACGTATTTCAATTCAACATGTTTCTATTTTATTAAAGCTTTCTCAGTTTGAGACAATACAATGGAATTTTTCAATTATGTTTGGCTCAGTTCTCATTTTCAGAAAATTATTAAAACGTGTATTAAAAATTGATAATTCTATCTGTATGTTTTTAAATGAACTTGTATGTCTAAACGGGCAACGGTTGGTAATGTATATTTGGAATTGTCAAATTTGATATTATGCCCCTGAATTCTCGTCTAATTATTAATATATAAATAAATTTTATAAAAAAATATTTCTATGTTTATACAAATAAAAATTTTTTTAATTTTCTATTATCCAACATGTAAAATATATCTATCTTTTTAAAGAAGCAAATACTTTTAAAATTTAAAATTATAAGTTAATTATCAAATTCCTTGTAATAAAATTTCAAACCTATCTTAAAACTTAATGTAATTTACTAATTTTTTTTTTATATATATATATTTTTGGAATATATATATAAATATATATTTATATATTTTCAGGAACATAAAACATCACACTAAAATATATATATAAATATTATATAATACAAGTTTGATCACGTATTTTTAAGAAAAACTCAATGTTGCTTTTTAATGGAGTTTTTCATTTAAATATACAGACAGAATTTATATATATATATATATATATATATATATATATATATATATATATATATATATATATATATAAATATATATAAATATATGATATATTATAAAATTAATTTTTTTGTTTCTCTTTTTATAGACAAAACGTTTTTTTTTTTTTTTTTAAATTATATATTTTATCATATTTTTTATATTAAATATTTTGAAAAAACATTTTTCTTGATCAAATTTCAAAATCAATACATTGAATTTTTTTTTCAGTGTTACCAAAATTCTTCTTTATCATTTCCATATTTAAATTTGAAAAACAATTCATTTTCTTTTTTTTTTTCTTATTCTTTAATCAACTCTTATTTTTAATTATATATTTTCTTTCCTTTTTATATTTAATTTTACATTATGAATCTTTCTTTCAAAAAGGCATTCCGGGTCGGAACATTTTATATCCAATTTTTTTTCTTTATTTTATTTATCTTAAAATTTTTTATAATATATTCATATGTATTTCTTTCAATTCCTTTTTTTTCTTTAATGATTCTTCTTTCTACCCTTTTTCCTTTCAATCTTTCTATTTATTTGTTATTTTCATTTTTTAAAACAAAATTTTCTTTTTTTTTCTTTTTTTTAAACTTTTTCTTTTTTCAAAACATTTTTTTTTTTTTTATTTTTTTTTTTTTATTTTTGAATTTTTTTTCAAATCGTTTTTTTTTTATAATTTTTTTTATTTATTTCTATTTTCTCTCCCATAAATTTGAAACTTAACCTTTTCTGAATATTTATTCCTTTTTTCAACAGAAAAAAATTTTTTTTTTTTTTTATTTTCATTTCTAATTTTTTTTTTCCAAATTTTTTTTCCCCAAATTATTTTTTTCAAATTTTTTTTTTTTTTTTTCAAATTTTTTAAAAATTCTTTCTTTTTTTCATTCTTTTTTTTTTTCAGTTAAAAGAATTTTCCTTTCTTTCTTTTTTGAAATTTTTTTTGGATTTTTTTTTCAATTTTATTTATTTTTAAAACAAATTTTTTTTATATAAATTTTTTTAAATTAAATTTTTTTTTTCAATTTTAACAATTTTTTTTTTTTTTTTTTTGTTTTCTTTTTTTTTTCAAAATTTTCTTTTTTTTTTTTTTCAAATGAATTTTTTTTAGTTTTTTTTTTTATTTTTGTTTGTTCATCGTTCTTTTTTTTTTTTTTTTTTTTTTCTTTTTCTTTGTTTTTCTTTCCGCAAGCTAATTTATTCTAAATTTTTTTCTTTTTTCTTTAATCTTTTCTTTCTTAAATTTTTTTCTTTCTTTTTTTCTTTGAAATTTGAAAAATTTTTTTTTTCTTTTTTTTTTTTTTTTTTTTTCTTTCTTTTCTTTTTTTTTTTTTTTCATTTTTCATTCATTTTTTTTTTTTTATTTTTTTTCTTTCTAAATTTTTAAAATGAAAAATTCATTTTTTTTTTTTTTCAATTTTTTTTTTTTTTTCTTTTAAATTTTCTTTTTTTTTAAAATAAAACAATTTAATAATTTTAAATTTTTTTTTTTTCATTATTCTTTTATTTTCTTTCTTTTCTTTTTTTCATTCAAAATGTTTAGATTTTTTTTTCTTTTTCTTTTTTTTTGTCATTTTTTCAAAAATTTTCTTTTTTTGTTTTTTTCTTTTTTTTTCTTTTAAAATAAATTCGTATTGATAAATGTTTTTTCTTTTTTTTTTTTTTCTTTCTTTTTTTTTTCTTTCTTTACGGATTCATTCTTTTTATTTTATATTTTGCTTTATTTTTTTCTTGTTTTTTAGAAAATTTTAATTTTCTTTCTTTTTTCTTTTCAAATTCTTTTTTCTTTTTTGGGTTCTTTGTTTTTCTTTCTTTCTTTTTTTCTTTTTTTTTTAAATTTCAATTTGTTTTTTCTTTTATTTGATTTTTTTTTAATTTTTTTTTTGTTTGAAATTTTTTTTTCTAAATCTATTTTAATTCACACTTTTGAAAATATTCAAACTTTTGTTTCTGTTTTAAATTTTCTTTTTCAAATCTTTAAAATCTTTTTTCCATTCTTTATTTCTTTCTATTTCATTTTAAAATCTTTTGACTGTTTTTTTTTTTTTTTTTTTTGTTTATTTAGAATTTCCATTTTTTCTTTTTTATAAGAAAAATTCAAATTAACATTTTTTTTTTTTTTAAATTTTTTTTCTTTTTTCTTTATTTCTTTTTTCTATTTTTTTTTTTTCTTTATTGTTTTTTTATATTGTTTTTTGTTTTTTTTCTTTTTTTTACATTTTATTTTTTTTTTCTTTCATTCTTTTTTTTTCCTTCTTTTTTATTTTTCATTTTTAAAATATTTTCAAGAAATCTTTTTTTCTTTTTTTTTTCTGATTTTTGTTTGTTTATTTTTTTTAGATTTTTTTCATTTTTTTTTTTTTTTTTTTTTTTTAGGTTTTTCTTTTTCTTTATTCAAATTTAAAAATATTTTCTTTTTTTTTTTTAATTTTTTTTTTTCTCATTTCAATTTTTTTTTTTCTTTAGCTTTATTTAAAATTGTTCAAATTTTTGATTTTTTTTTCTTTTTCTTTCTTTAAAAAAAAATTTTTTTCATTATTTCTTTTCTTGTTTTTTAAAAACTTTTTCAAAATTTCTTTCTTTTTTTATTTCTCCTTTCATTTTTTTTTACAAATTTTTTTTTTCTTTTCTTGTTTTTTTTTTTTTTTTTTTATTTCATTCTTTTTTTTCGCTTTCTTTTTTTTTTCTTTTTTAAAATTTTTTTTTTTTTAATCTTTTGATTTTCTTTCTTTTTTCTTTCAGTTTTTTTTTTTTAACAAATTTTTTTTTTTTTAAATTTTTTTTGTTTTTTTTTTTTTTTTTTTTCATATTTATTTATTGAATTATTTTTTTTTAAATTCTTTTTTTTCTTTTTTTCCTTTCTTTTTTTTTCTTTCAATTCTTTCTTTTTTCTTATTTTTCTTTTTTTTAAAAATTTTTTTCTAATTTTTGTTTTTTTTTTTTTTTTTCTTTCTTCTTTCTTTCTTTTTTTTTTTTTTTTCTTTCCATTTTTTAATGATTTTTTTTATTTAATTTTCTTTTTTTTTTACTTTTCTTTTCTTTTTTTTTCTTTTAAATTTTTTTTCATTTGTTTTTTGGGATTTTTTTTTTTTTGAAATTTTTTTTTCTTTTAAAAATTTTTTTATTTAAATTTTTTTCATTAAAAATTCATTTCATTTTTTCATTGAAAAAGATTTTTTTTTTTTCTTTTTTCATTTTTTAAAAAATAAATTTTTAAAATTTGATTTTTTTTTCTATTTTTTTTTGTTTTTTTTTCTTTCTTTTTTTTTGTTTTTTAAAAACATTTTTTTTTTTTTCAAAAGAAAAAAGATGATTCATTTCTTTTTTATTCTTTTTTAAATTTTCTTTCCTTTTTTTTTTCTTTTAAAAAACAAAAACTTTTTATTTTGTCTTTTTTGTTTCCAACAAAATTTTTTTAAATTAAAAACTTTTTTTTTGCTATTTTCTTTTTTTTTTATGAAAAAAATTCAAATTTTATTCATTTAGATTTTCAATCTTTTTTTTTTTTCTCAAACTTTTCTTTTTTATAAATTTTCCATGAAATTAAAATTTTTAATTTCATAAGTTTAACGATATTTACATGAAATAATTTTGTTTTTATTTTAAACCATATTTATTAAAAGTTTTCTCCCTTAAAATTCATTTTCCCAAATTTTTATCTTTTGCTGTCTTTAAATTTATGCTTTTGTCTTTTTATAAAAAATTCCAAAGTTTATTTTTAAAAAAAAAAAGATCTATATTAATCTCATCTATCTAACGAGCAAAAATTTTTTTTAAAAATTTATTGTTTTAAACCATTTTGTTTATTAATTTTATATTATTTCTTTTATTTTCTGTTAACTATTTTTTTATAAATAAAAAATATTATGTCATTCAATGTCAACAATGTTTTCTTTTCGTTTTCTTTCAAACATCTTCTTCGATATTCCATATCTTTATATTTCGTATATAAAAATTTATTTATATTTAAGGAAATAGATAAATAAAAATAAAAAATATTATAAAAACTAAAATAAAAATAAAATAACTAAAAAAAAATGAAAAATTCAATTTTAATAAAAATTGGATGATTGTGGTTTTTATCTTTAAATTTATTTTTAATTAAATCGATTAAAAAAATACGTTAAATTCAAGGAAACCAGTAGACAGAAATGGTAATGTTTTTATTTGTAAAAAATTTTAAATTTACAATTTTATTTCAAATATTCATATATATATATATATATATATATATATATATATATATATATATATATATATAAAATTGTTACTAAATTTTGCTGAAAATTTGTAATAAAAACATCCTTCACCGTTCATCATGGCTCTAATTTTATTTTTAATGTATAAATCTTCCAAATTTTGAATATAGAATTCAAACTGATTAAATATATATGTTTGAATAAAAATATCTGGAAAAATATTTTTTATCGCAAAATGTTTGGACATTTATTTTAATTTAAAATATATATATATATATATATATATATATATATATATATATATATATATATATATAAATGTAAAATTTTGCATATAATGTAATATAATAATTATTTTAATGAAAAAAAAAAGCAAAATATTTTAGAATTAAAAATTTTTTTTTAATACATAACTAAAATAAAAGGTTAGGTATAATATCCTTTCATACTTTTTAAAAAAATTAAATTGCTCTCTGAAAAAGATAAATTTTTTTTTTGGGGAAATATATAATTTGATTATTTTCCATATATAATATATATATATATATATATATATATATATATATATATATATATATAAATGTTTAAATAAAAAAAATTTCTATATTATATATGAAAAAATTCTTTTTAAATGAAATCTGTGCAATATATATATATATATATATATATATATATATATATATATATATATATATATATATATATATTAATATATATATATCAGGTCATCCCCTAAGTTCTGTCCGAATTTTGAAACAAGTGACCAAATGTTACATTTAATTACAGATTCAATCAACAATGTATTTTCCCTGATTATCTATGACTTCCTTCCATCTATTAACAAGCTTACTAATTCCATTACTGTAAAATTCTTTTGGTTTTGATTCGAAGAACTCACAAATGTCAGTTTTAACATCTTCCTGTGTTACAAAAGCTGTTTCTTCCAAATGATTCTGTAAGCTACGCAGCAAATGGTAGTCTGAAGGAGCAAGATCGGGAGAATAAGGTGGATGAGGAATTTTCTCCCAACCAAGTTATTCGATCTTTTGTGACGTGATTCTTGCTGTGTGGGGGCGCGCATTGTCCTGATGAAACATCACCACTTTTCGATTCACTAGAGCAGGTCTTTTTTTCCCTCAAAGCTTGGTTCAAACGCTCTAATTGCTGACAGTATATTTGAGCATTAATTGTTGCATTAGATGGTAAGAATTCAAAGTGGATTATTCCTTGGCGATCCCACCAGATTGAAAGAAGAACCTTTTTGCTATGAAGTTCCCTTCTCGGATTTGGCTGGGGTCCTTCCCTTTACCAAGCCACTGTCTACGACGCTTAAAATTTCGATAAAAGATCCATTTTTCGTCGCCAGTCACAAGTCTATCCAAAAAAGTGAAACAAGTTGGCGAGAATGGAGAGAAGAGCAGATGTCAACTCGGGATTTGAGGTTGTTTTCAGACAATTCATGAGGCACTCATTTTCCAAGTTTAGGAACTTTTCCAAGTCGTTGAATATCACGATGAACAGTTGTATGTTTTGAACTGAGAACCACTGCCAATTCCTCAACTGATAAAGCAGTATTTTCTTCAACGGCTGTTTCAAGAAGCTTTTCATCAAACTCAACTGGACGTCCAGTTCGATCTTCATCTTCAAGGGTTAAATCTCCACCTCTGAATTTTGCAAACCATCTTCTGCAAGTTCTTTCATTCACACATTCCTCTCCATAAACTGAGTGAATGTTTCTAGCCACTTCGGCTGCTGAGTTTCCTTTCTTGAACTCATAAAGCATTATGTGCCTCAAATGATTCTTGGGTACTTCCATGTTAGCAGGGTTTTAATCAAACAAAATTTAATTTTATTGTTCTCTGAAATAAAATTTGATCAGTTTAAATGCATCTAAACATAAAAAATAATGTTCAGCTCCATTAGACATTATAAAATACTCTTTAAATTTCGTTCATTTTAACAAAAAGTTAAAATTTGGACAGAACTTATGGGATGACCTGATATATTTATATTTGATAATATAAATATATATATATTTAATATATATATATAAATTATATCCATAGATATTTTTTTTTGAACGAGAACATTGATAGAATGAGATAGATAGATAGATTTAATCATATCAATTTTATACCCCAATATTTACATGCATACATACATAAATATTATTGATTCAAACCTACTCGAAACTAAACGTTTAATTACATTTTCAATCTACATATATATTTGATTTAAAAAAATTTTTATTCTAAAATTATTTCCCGAAACATTTTTGAAATAATCTCCCTAATTTTGATGTCATAAAAGTTGTTTTTATTTCATCTTCCAATCGTCTGAAGATAGTATAAGCCTTGATCTTTAAAATAAAATTTGGCTCAAAACCTATTTTAAAGAATTAATTGTGTCCCTCCTTTTTTTTTTTATTTTTTCTTTTATTTTACTGTTTTTTTATAAAATAAAACGTCTGTTTTCGTTGAATTTAGTTTCTTTTGGGATAGCTCAAATATAAAAAGTTTATTTAATAATTTCATTTTAATTCTCTCTCTTTTTTTCTAGTTTATTATAAATATAATTGCTATTATATATATATATATATATATATATATATATATATATATATATATATATATATATATTTAATATTAATAAAAATATTAAATACATATATATAAATATATAAATACCCATACATGTATATTTTTAAATAAAAATTCAAGAGGAAGAATCCAAATAGAACTCAATGTCTAGGACAAAGTAAGGATATAATAAAAAATGTTTAAACACTAATATTCCTTGGAATATTATTGTTTAAAACAATTTTAAATTATATATATATATATATATATATATATATTCATATATATATATATATTGCTAATTAGAAAAATATTTAGCCACACTGAAGAATGCTGTGATACAATGAAACAGTCTGTCTTTGGATGACAATATATGGGCAAACTGAAAAATTTATTTCATAATAAGCTTTATAAATTTTAAATTGGGTTTGTAAATATAATTTTATATATATATAGGCTATTATTGAAAGAATCTTTTAAAAAAGCATTGAAAATTCTAATAGTTGGTAAAATAATCCAATTGAAACAAAAATTCAGAGAAATTTTCTAGAATATCTAGAAAAAACAAAAACGTCTTTTCATTCTGAAGAATGCGTTTTTTTTCTTAATGTCAAAACTATATATATTTATATATATATATATATTGAAATTTACCGATATAATGTATTTATTTATAAAGTATATATTAAAAATTAAATAAAAAATATTTTAATTTTTCATAATTTTTTTAAATAAAAATCAATATAAATTTCAGATATTAAAAAACATATATTTTTGAAGGAATCGAACATGCGTTCTTCTAATTCACTCACAAAGTATCCTTCAGGAATAAGCGCTCATGTTTTCATCATAATCAACGCCAATACACACATATATATATATTTATATTATATATATATATATATATATATATATATATATATATATATATATATATTTTTTTTCATTCATTGTATATATATATATATATATATATATATATATATATATATTATTATGTCAATATGCATAAAATCTTTATAGTTAGGCATGAGGTGAATGATATTTCGTTATTTTGTTTGATGACAACATGCCTCTGCTATCGGTGAACATCTATTAAATTCTGGTGTTTGTAGGACTTGATATTCTCCCCATTTCTTTCAATATTTTTAGGGTTATGGAACAGACTCCATATCGACATTTTTATTGTCTGTTATTATCAAAATTATACATGTTTTTAATCTAAAATTTGTTGCGTACAAATAGATGAAGTTTAATTGGCCTTATTTGGGGGAACGGTTACATGATTTGAGGTAAAACAATTTTTTTTATATACTTACCATCTTGTTTTATTACGGTATTAATAAAAATATATATTTTTCTTGTTAGTACTCTGTTTTAGATTACCGACGATTGTTTTTGAAAATGTGTCGGTCGAAATATTTTTATATTTTAGGTTTTAAATTTTAAAATACTGTTGTTCTTATGTTTAATATGATCCCATATTTTTTTTCCTCAAATGTCTGATTAGATTTGATCAGTACTTAAAATCTGTTCCTTATATATATATATATATATATATATATATATATATATATATATATATATATATATATATATATATATTTTATATATATATATTGCAAACCCATTGTACTCAAAAAGAATATTATATTTTATTTTGAGCCTTTTATTATGGAATTTTTTTTTGAATGGATTTCGTTTCAAAAAAAAACAACAAAAAGTTATGTCTAGATCTTCTAATATTTCTTTATAATATTGGAGAATCGGTCTATATTTTGACTCAATATGAGTCCTATCAAAATGGTTATATAGACATCATGTCAGAGATGTTCATCGTCAAAAAATGACATCCTGTTTTTATGTTAATGATAACTTTCCAGACAGACCTTTTCTTTTTTCTGGGATGCTCTTTCTATCATTCTTTTCTCTATATATATATATATATATATATATATATATATATATATATATATATATATATATATATATTATGAAATTACAAAAATCGAATATTATTTTAAGGCATGTTTATGTTTATACATTCTTTTTATACACAAAAAATATTTAAATAAATGCTCTATTTAAAATAAACAGTATTAGACAACATTTATAATGATATGTCGGAATTTGGAATTTCTTTTTGTTTATAAATTTTGCATGTGTATGTGTATCTGTATATATTCATGTAGATTATATATATATATATATATATATATATATATATATAGATATTTGATATATAGATAGATAGATAGATAGATATCTTGAATTATGAAATGGACAAAGCCCGATTTTTTTAATTTATTTTTTTTTTTTTGTTTTTTTATGTTGTCTATAAAAAAAATATACGCATAAAAATTCAAGTCTTAAAAAAATAGATGATAGATTATAATTTAGATAGATATATATATATATAGATAGATAGATACCCACTACGACCTATGATCTCCCAAATGCCAAACCCCCATCTACGAGCTATCAAAATTCCTTAACGATATCATTACCCCATATCTACTACCGAATTCCTTACCATTCTGAAATAGTATACAACCATCACGACGTATTTTAGCGTCACTCGACGTTGAAAATTTATTTACAAACGACTCCGTTGTTCAAACTATCGACTAATACTTAACTCAGTATATACAAATAATTCCATTCCGCTCCATTCGTCAAACAAAACAGTCTCAAAAAATAATGCTTGCCTGCACTACCAAAGTGTCTTTCTACGACCATAATAGAAACACCTACACCCGCACTAACAGTGTTAGTCTGGGAAACCATCTTGCTAACTAAACCCAAAATATATGCCCTCAATATGGGCTATATATTTATTTTAGACTAATTGACTATCTGTTGTGGTAGGATCCACCTAATTTGCATAGTGGGGTACCGACCATATAAATATGGTTGGTACCGGGAAGAGAGGAAGGAATCAAGAGATTCAACCAGAGACTCTGTCCGACTGCGACTCAGTCAACACATTCTCCAGGAACGGTCTTACCAGGAATATACAAAAGACTATATGTAAATATTGTGTACACTTTCTTGTTTCAATACATTTTGTTCTAAGTACATTTTGTGTTGCATTATTATTCCATGCATTAGTCAAGTTTCAACACTATCCCAGATCCCAGAACCGCATTTGTCCTTAACTCTACCTATGAACTGAGTCAAAAAAAAAAATCCTATTTTTAGACGTTCTTGTCGAATACAGTAATAATACATACACCATTTCATCATATAAAAACCATGTCATTCTACAGAAGGATGCTGAGGATACCGTGGACCGAACAGTGAGTAATGTCGAAGTTTTAGAGAAAAAAGAAACAAAAAGAACACTAATAGTTTACACCAGGAAGAGAAAAGTTGAAAAAGTTTTTTAAATTATATAAATGAAGGACGGCTTGGAAAATCTAATACTCACGCGACAGATAGAGGGTAATAAGGACAGGGGAAAACAATGCATAACATATTTAATGAGCTTGAATAAATGGATGGCAGAACAGGGCCTATGAGAAATAACAGAAAAGCAAAGTTTATTAAGAACTACAATGGACAGGAAGTTGTGGAGAACCATGATTTATGACTAATAAGGAAGAAAAATGTTAAGTGAATATCAGATTTTACAAGCCTTCTTTCTGCATTATGTATCAACTGTTGTTTTCTGTTTCATAACTTTCGTGTTTTTCTGCTTGCCATTCTTTAGGACTGTCTCATGCCTTTTATGCTGATTACATGCTAATTTTAGTGTACATCAGTCGATCCGCATATCTGTCGTCTCTTCATCTTTAGAGAAAATAGAAACAAAAAGGATACTAATAGTTAACATCAGGAAGAGAGAGATGACGTTTCTGAGGAAAGAGGCCTTGGAAAATCTTACACACATAGGACAGATTGAAACACATATCTGTCGTCTCTTCATCTTTAAAAATAGAAAAAAAATGAAACTAATAGTTAACATCAGGAAGAGAGAGATGACGTTTCTTTGGAAAGAGGCCTTGAAAAAATTTAGAACATTTCCTTGATTGAACCTTTATCTGTCGTCTCTTCATCTTTAGGAAAATAGGAACAAAAAGGAAAAAAATAGTTAACATCAATTTATGAGACATATGACGTTTCTGAGAAAAGGGCTTTTGAAAATTTTTTTTTGGTTTGAAGCATTATATTTTTGAATCTTTCAAAAGGAAAAGAGGATGCATAAAATTTACCACTCTTTTCGAACTTTTTTGTTTTTTGTTTCGTTTTCTTTTTAAAATTCTTTAATTTACTTTCATGACAGAAAGTTAAATAATATTATTATAGTGATATATGAATTAAAGAAAATTTATTCATAATAAGGAAATGCTTTCACGGATTTTCTAAAACTCAGAAAAGAACTCTGAGAGCTAAGTTTAATAAGGACGCCCATTGAACTTCAAATCTTTTTCATACCTGCGACTACGATCTACCAGTCGATTTTTTCATTTTTATTCTTCAAATTATTTAATTCAAAACAAAATCTTCGTTCAAATATATCCCTTTCAAAACATATCTATAAATGCAATAAATCCAAAATAAATTTGAATGATTCGTTTTTATAACTCTTATCAACCCGTTAAGAATTTGAAATCAATTCATTTTTAATTGTAAAATTGTTTTTGATATACAGTAATATCCCTAACAAATGAACTAAACAGATTGAAGAATTGTTTTCATGTCGTATGATATGTTTCATATTTTTAAACACATTTTTTAAAAATAAATTTAAATTCATAGTAAAACAATATATTTTAATGGTTCTGAAAATATAAATTTTGATTTTAAGAAAAAGAAATAAATTATATAATATAAAAAATTCATTAAATTTTTTCAATGCCACGTTTTAAACAATTTCATTATTTTTTTAATCGCTGTTGCACAATATTCTTTCTCTTTTAATGCCATTCTCCATGGCATCGTTTTTATAAACTTATCTTTTTGATTGTGTTCTTTTATTTTTTAAAAAAGACACTTTTTTAAAATCTTCAATGAACATCCTCATTCTTCTGAATTTGTTTTCCAAGGGAATTTTAACCTTTTAAAATTTTTTTAATAAAAACAAACAATTTTTGGATATATATTTCGGATATGAGGCTCCAATAAAAAAATCTATACATGATTTTTGTAATGTTGATATTTAGCAAAATATTAATTTCGGATATTATTAATTTTGAATATCTAGGCTTATTATATTTAAAACTCAAATTTACTCAAAACCATTCAAGAGATATGAAAAAATATTTAAAATAGAATTTTGAAAATTTTTGATATGAAAGAGTAAAATTTTTAATATTTAATATATAGAAATATTTTATTTTCCATCTTAAAGGGAAGAATTTCATGGCTAAGATGCATTATCAACTTTTTTCATCCTTAATAAAAAATTTTTCTGTTCTTTTCTTTTTTCTTAAGCATTAAAACAATTTTGAAATTCTATTTATTTATTAAAAGGGTTGATTTCGTTTCTATGGTAGAATATCTCCTTGTTTTTTTTTCTAAGTCTTTATTGGGTATAATTTCAAAAAACCTTTACAAAGGTCACCACCCTTGCTACATAATTTTGAAATTTGCGGAAATTTATATCATCTTTTAAAATTTTGTAATTTCGTAATCGATTAGATAAAAATATAATTTACGTTTAATTTTTATAAAATGTTTCCGATTAAATTACAAAATTTGAAAATTTAGATTCAAATTATTTTTTATTTCCTCAATATGAACCCGTTTAATTAACAATTCAGTTTAAGAAATAACCGAGAACATTTTAAATTGAAAATGTTTTTTATATTTTTGGAGAAATTTCAAAAATTAACATTTTTAATTGATGACTCACAAAAAACAACTAAGAAATGAAGTAATTTGTATATATGAAGAATTGATTTCGGTCTACAATAAATAAAGGAAAATTATTTTTAATTTTTATAAATTTTATATAATAATCAGATAATTAATTTGAAATGTCTAATTTGTTTTGCAAATAATCTTCAAAAAATAAAACTAAAGGCCTAAACGTTGAATTATTATGGCGACAAAGATCAATAGTTTAAATAATGAAATTTATATAATAAATCATCTCAGTAAATAAACAAATAAGGCCAATTATATTGATTTATAATTAAAAATTCATCGAATAAATAATGTATAATATATTTCAGTAATTTTACTTGAAAACGTTTTAAATATGGCGACAAAAATGAACAATAGTTCGAATAATGTAAATAATTTTTCATCTTAGTAATATAAACAGATTTTTGTAAAATTGGTCAATTTCTTTAAAATTTTTTGTATTTTTCCCTTTCCAGTAAATTTTTTTGAATTAAGTTTTTCGAATAAAAGAAATAAACTCAGTAATATAAACAGAATTGAAATGGCCGAAACTCAAAAATTTTCCATGGCGACAAAGATGAACAATAGTTAAAACCTTAATGTAATAATACCTTTCTCAGTAATATAAACATTCCAAAGGCCGAAACGTTTGTTTAATATTTCGACAAAAATTTCAATTGTATTCGAATAATTTATAATGTACAAATATATACCATCTCAGAATTTTAGATACTGAAAGGCCGAAACGTTGTTTTTGACAAAGATGAGGACAATAACCTGAAATAATGTTGACATGTTATTAAAAATCATAATAAACAAATAATGAAAGGCCGAAATTGAATAAATATGGCGACAAAGATCAGGACAATTATTCAATAATGTAAATATTGTATAATAAGAAAATCTTTTAAATAAACAATTGAATTTAATAAATATACCGGGATTCAATATTCGTATAATTATAAATAATTTAATACCTCATCTCAGGAATATAGAATATATTTTACGCTATGTTAGGAAAACAATGTTAAAATTAAAATAATTTTAAATTAAAAATGTTTATAAATAACAAAATTCTTTTCAATTTTTTTAATTTCTTTTTTCGTTGTTCTAAAAAAAACCAATCATTGACAAGATAATAAAATTTTGAACTGGTTTTTTAATGTTTCGGCCAAACACAATCTGGCTAAATCAGGTTTTGCAGAATCTTTTACCTAATGATTTGATTTTTTTTTTTATTTGATTTAATGAACTCGTGTTTGATTCCAAATCCAAGATTGAAAAACTGTTGAGCAAAATTTATTCATATCCATATACCAACGTACTAAGAACTTATTAAAATGAATTTGAAAATTTTTTTTTTTATTTTTTACAAATTTGTATATTAAAAAATTATTTCATATATTAAAAAATTTCAGATCATAATGAAACTATATTATTTATTGAATGTAATATAGAGGGCATTCATAAAATTCTGTATCTCCAAACTATTTCCTGCTAATTTGCAAATTTCTCCGCCCCAAAAATTTTCTATTTTTAATACTATAAGAAATTAATTCCAAAAAACTGGCTGGTTATATTTATATTTCAAAAAAAAACTGTTAGTAATATATAGATAATAATAGAATTTATATATTGAACATTAAATCTTTTTTAATTTTTGTTGAAAATTTTTTTTGAAAATTTATATCATGTCCTGGGCTTATTTAAATTTTACTATAATTATATAAGTAAATATATATATATATAAATATAATATATTTTACGTGTGTGTGTGTCATTATTGTGTGTGTGCAATTATTGAAATTCAGTATTGTACTTTTTTTTTTTGTTCAAAAAAAAGGAATTTATAAAAAAACAAAAGAATTCCTTCGCATTTTAATTTTATGAACCGGGCTATTTCTTTTCACAAAGACACTATTGTAAGTGGGGTTGGAATGTCTAAAAATCCAACTAACTTTTGTTTATTTTCATCCGCTGGCGAATATTTGTAATTTATTGTTTTTTAATAAAAATCTTTATCTATCTATTCTATCTATTTAAGATCTATTCTTTTATCTTTTTCTTTATATATCTAGATATATATATCTAAAAGTTTCTTCATTATCTATTGTTATATTTTATGAACACTAATAAAGTGTCCCAATTGATAAATATATTGGACACTATTTCAAATAAATTTAAGTGAAAGGATTAATTTTGTCTAAAGTATCCAATCATTAAGGTGGAGAAAAAATTATTCTATTGTTTTTTAATTACATTTTTGAAAATGTTAGATTTCATTTCAACGAAGTTTGGAAATTCCTCAATCAAAACCCTTCCTAGATTAAAGCTGTTTTTGACAATTTTTTTTTTTGGGGATTTAAAACAAAAAGATTTATTTGACGTGGAAAACAAGAATCTGGTTCTAATTAATATAGATTAATTGGTTTTCACATCATTTCATATTAAAATATCTAAAGAAAACGCAATGAAACATCAGAAAAAAAAAAAAAAGTCTGCGTCGAAAATCTTAAATCCTTCTTATGCAGAATGTTATAAACAAACCACATTCCAATGTTTGGGCGTCCCGCGTATGACAATAAACTACTTCCGACAACAAAAAGAGGTTTGAGGAACGTAGTTAAATCTTCAAAAATTAGTGGATTTTGTTTTCTAAGGTTATGGAAAATAGTGAATCCCCAACCTGGGGTCCAAAAACTATGAACGTATAAAAAATATAGTATAAATACTATGAGGTCATTCCATAAGTTCTGTCCGAATTTTGAATAAAGAAAACAATTGACCAAATGTTACATTTAATTACAGATTCAATCAACAATGTATTTTCCCTGATTATCTATGACTTCCTTCCATCTATTAACAAGCTTACTAATTCCATTACTGTAAAAAAATTTTGGCTTTGATTCGAAGAACTCACAAATGTCAGTTTTAACCTCTTCCTGTGTTAAAAAAGCTGTTTCTTCCAAATTCTGTAAGCTACGAAACAAATAGTAGTCTGAAGGAGCAAGATCGGGAGAATAAGGCGGATGAGGAATTTTCTCCCAACCAAGTTCTTCGATCTTTTGTGACGTGATTCTTGCTGTGTGGTGTCGCGCATTGTCCTGATGAAGCATCACATTCACTAGAGCAGGTATTTTTCTTCAAAGCTTGGTTCAAACGCTCTAATTGCTGACAGTATATTTGAGGATTAATTGTTGCATTAGGTGGTAAGAATTCAAAGTGGATTATTCCTTGGCGATCCCACCAGATTGAAAGAAGAACCTTTTTCCCATGAAGTTCCTTCTCGGCTGTGGCTGGGGTCCTTCCCTTTACCAAGCCACTGTCTACGACGCTTAACATTTCGATAAAAGATCCATTTTTCGTCGCCAGTCACAAGTCTATCCAAAAAAAAAGTGAAACAAGTTGGCGAGAATGGAGAGAAGAGCAGATGTCAACTCAGGATTTGAGGTTGTTTTCAGACAATTCATGAGGCACCCATTTTCCAAGTTTAGGAACTTTTCCAAGTTGTTGAAGATGACGATGAACAGTTGTATGGTTTGAACTGAGAACCACTGCCAATTCCTGATAAAGCAGGATTTTCTTCAAGGACTGCTTCAAGAAGCTTTTCATCTAACTCAACTGGACGTCCGGTTCGATCTTCATCTTCAAGGGTGAAATCTCCACCTCTGAATTTTGCAAACCATCTTCTGCGAGTTCTTTCATTCACACATTCCTCTCCATAAACTGAGTGAATGTTTCTAGCCGCTTCGGCTGCTGAGTTTCCTTTCTTGAACTCATAAAGCATTATGTGCCTCAAATGATTCTTGGGTACATCCATGTTAGCAGGGTTTTAATCAACCAAAATGTAATTTTATTGTTCTTTGAAATAAAATTTGATTAGTTTAAATGCATCTAAACATAAAAATAATGTTCAGCTCCATTAGACATTATAAAATACTCTTTAAATTTCGTTCATTTTAACAAAAAGTTAAAATTCGGACAGAACTTATGGGATGACCTGATAATACATTTTCATCGTAATAAAATTACCTGTAATATATTTTTGTAACAAAACATATCAGTAATACAATCTTTCAGAAAGAAATTACTAATGTTCCAAAGAAAAAATAAATTTCGGCATTAAATGAACCAATGGGTTGATATACCGTAAAGCAAACAAAAGCAAACCATCCAATGGTACGTGGTTATTGCAATGGAACGGAATTGGACAAAAATATGCTGAGGACACCATGGGCCGAACATGTGAGCAACGATGAGGTTTTAAAGAGAATGGAAACAAAATTAAACTTCTACTTAACAAGAGGAAGAGATAGTTGAAATTCCTGGAACACGTATTGAGGAAGGAGGGCTTGGAAAATCTGATACTCACAGGACGGATAGAGGGAAAGAAGGACAAAGGAAATCAGCGCGTAAAATACTTGATGGGCAAGTGGATGGTAGAGCAGGGTTTAGAATAAAAAACCACCAACAAAAAGACAAAACTTACTAAGCTAAAAGAGGCAGGAAGATGTGGACGGCCATGACTGCCTACATTCTGAATTTTTTAATAAAATGAGAATTATTAAAAATGTCCGTGCGTACCAATTCAAAAGACGTGAAGAAAATTACCCTGTAAAACGCTAACCAAATTTATATCGAACGCGGGTCTCTGTTTTTGACCATGATGTTTAAGCGACCATCTTGTAAAAGTACAGAAAAAAAATGATGTTATTATTTGCAGTCACTAACGGGAACTTGGCACCTGTTCATAACTTTGGATCATTTTGTGTGTAATATCAGACTATTTTTCTCCAGAAATATCCTAAATCTAATCCATGTGAAGTCGAAGTGGACAGACAGAATGAAAGAATAATTATTTCCGACGTTAGAAGAGCTGATGGAGTGGACATAGAACGGATGACATTGGAATTTACCCAACATACATTGCATCTCTGGGCACTGGAATTCTCGGTGAAGATGGGTGTGGAGGGAAATGATTGGTAAATTATTGGTCAGTGTCAGGTTTTGTCTGGGCTTGATCGAAAGACATAAATACAGTTTTTCCCCTCACTCACATGGCATATACACTGTCTCCTCACTTTGAAAAAAAAAAAAAAAAAAAAACTGGACTTATGCCCTAATTACTTTGAAACATAGGTTGCTATTTCTTATGCCATTCCAAATATGGCGACTCATATTGGCGAAAAACTGTTCATAACAGCGTTTCATTTGTTTGAATAACTGTTCACTTGAGCTTTCCTTTTTCGTATCTAGACTAGCAGGAATTTGGCAGCTAGATTTTTATTATTTTACTGTAGATACCTCCACGAATTGTATATACGTAAGTTTTAAAATGAATTTTTAAAACTGAAAAGCTTTCCTGAAGTTTTCAACTTAGCTTTCGATGAAAGCTAAAATATTAAATATACTATACCTGGTAAAATTAATAATTTAGTGTATTTTTGTTTAGAAATTATATTGAGTAGAATAGGCTCCCATTTATTTAGACATTTGTAAGCAAAATTTAATTCTCCGTTTTAAAAATCCTGCAAAAATAAAATATATATTTTCTGAATTTTATTTTATCAAAAAATTAGCAATTTTTTTCTTAAATTAATCTTATTTGAAACAAATATTACTTATAGAATAAAATGTTTTATTGAAAAATTTCCTAACCACGGGGTCTTGTTTTTCTGACAAATTAAAAATTTTATTGAAAAAAATTGACCAAAAAACGTGTTCATAGTTGAATATAGTATAGCCGACGATAAATTTCATTAATTATTTTTTTTTTTTTTTTCAATATTTTACTTTTAATTACCTTTTTAAAATAAAATTTCGGTTTGTACATCCATTGTTTTATATTTGGTTTTTTTTTTATATTTTTTTTAAAATATATGAAAAATTTGATCGAAATTCTTTTAAAAATAGTAAAATAAAATTAGACTATAATAAAAATTAAATTTATGAAAGTTCTTTTATTAGTAACACTATTTTCAAAAAATTATATCATTTATAATTGAATTTTAACAAATTCAAAACTTTATAAATTATTTAATTTTAGATTGTAAAACTTGTAAAAAATGAAAACAAATCTTTTAAAAATTCATTTTTATCGAAAAATTTTTTTTTCTCCAGACAATATTATGTTTAATATCTGTTATTCATGTTAGCAACTAAAGGCTTCTCTAATTAAATAATCTAAAGCTTCTCTAATTAAATAAATTCTTAGTGTTATTGAGTTTTTTTTTTTATTTTTCGATTCATATCAGATTTTTGGTAGATAAAAAAAAAAAAAAATTTAAATTTATATAAATTATCTGTATGAATTTTTATAAATTTCAATAAATTAATTTTTTAAAAAACATTTGTAAAATAAAAAAAATATTTTTTCAAAATTTTCTAAAACATTTTAAAAATAATTTCCTCTGTTTATGAATATTCCTGAACATTTTATTAAAATTCGAGAATTATTTGATTTTTGCAAGAATTTCCAAATTAATGTGTGTCAAATTTAAATAAAAATTTGCTATTCTAAAAAATAATATTTTTTTATTGAAAAATTTTTTTTTCATCAAAATTTCTAATTTTCTAAAAAGGAGTAAAAAAATTAATTAAATTAAATAATACTTTGATTTTTCTTCTTAATTATAACAAAGATTTTGCTGATAAAACTGTTTTCATTACGTTTAGTGCATTTTTCATCATGGTATGTTGATTTTTTAGCGATTTCGTGGAGGTGCCTATTTTACTTTTATTCTTTGCATTCTAGAATACAATCGTAAGTTCAATGGTAGCAGTTTCTTCCCTCGCACTTCTCGCTTGTGAAATTCTCGTCTGTCTTCTTTCTCGAATCATTTAAGAACAGGAACAAAATACGATCATTTGGTGGGATTACTTTAGATACATGGCTGATGCTAACCTCGTGGGGAGCGACACATTAGACTTTCACAGGCTAAGGCTTTCTCCGCTTGCATGAAATTGAAAAAAATATATTGAATCAATTACTTTTTTTATTTATTTTACGTCGGTCCATTGTGTCGTTTCTTTTTATTTTTTATCTTCAGAATGTATCTTATTATTATTATTTTATTTCATTCATTCTATATTTTTTTTGTTTTCCACATTTGAAAAAAAAAAAATGTATTTAATGATCCTTTTAAAATTCAATTTTGTTGTCAATCCTGAAAATGGCATCTCAGCTTCAATCCCTTTCCATAGATGCAAACGTAAGGTCTACGCTTGATACGTGTCACTAATTTTGACAGGATTTTTCTGCTCATTTAATCTTTTTTTTTTTTTTTACTGTTTATTTCTCCTTTCGACGATTTTTTCTCGTCATTTAGTCAATCCTTTCAAAAATCTCATCTCTTCTTTTTTTCCCATCGTTCTTTCGTTCGTTCTTTCCCTGCATTTCTTTATATCTCTCTTTCTCCTTCTATCTCTCTCTTTTCTTCCTTTCTTCCTCTGTCTTTTTTTCTTTTTCTCTCTTTTTTTCTCGATTTTCCCTTCTCTTTCTCTCTTTTCTCTCTCTATTCATTTGTCTTTCTTTAATTTTTTTCTTTTTCTTTCTTTCTTTCTTTCTTTCTTTCTTTCTTTCTTTCTTTCCGATATGATATTTGGTACTTCTAAAATATCTGTTCATCGTGTATCGAATATTCCATTTTGTTCCCCCAATTTTTTTTTTTTTTTTTTTTCTTTTTTTTTATTTTTTTTTTTTGATTTTTTTTTCAATTTTTTCATTCATTATTTTGCCTTCAACTACTTTGAGCAGCTTCTTCCTTCCTTCCTTCCTTCCTTCCTTCCTTCCTTCCTTCCTTTCGTTCATTCTTTATTTCATTCTTTCTTTCTTTCATTACTTCTTCCCTTCTTTTTTCAGCCTTCTTTCTTTCATTCATTCATTCCTTCGTTCTTTTTTATTTTTATTTTTTTTCTTTCATTCATTCATTTTTTCTTCTTCCATCCTTGCTTGCTTTCTTTCTTTATTTCAATCTTTCTTTCTTTCATTTATTCCTTCTTTCTTTTTTCTTTCATTCATTCATACATTCATTCTTTTTTAATTCATTCTTTCTTTCTTTCATTCATTCTTAATTTCATTCATTCATTCTTTCATTCTGACTTTCCATCATTATATATATTCTTTTTTTGTTTCATTCATTTTTTTTTTATTCCTTCATTTATTCATTCTTTCTTATTTTCATTCTTTCTTCGTGCATTGTCTAATTTATTTTTGAAATATTTTTTTTTTCTTTTTTTCTTTTCTCGGGTGAATTTTTACCTCAGTTTCTCTTTTTTCACGTTTTCTTAACTTTTAATTCTTCCTTATTTTTCTATAATTATTTGTTCGCTTTCTTTTCTTCTTTTTTTTTTTTTTTTTTGATCTCTTTTTTATTTAGTAGTCAGACATTCTTCTGTTGTACTTCACTTCTTTAAATAATTTTTCATTCTTTCTTTCTTTTTTTTTTTTTTATGCATTTGTTTGTTTCTTAAAAAAACATTTCTTTCTTTTTTATTGCTTTCTTTCTTTCTTTCTTTCTTCCTTATTTATTTGTTTGTTTCTCTTTTTTAAATCTTTTTTCTCTTTCTGTTTTATTATTCATGTGTTTGTTTATCTTTTAAAAAATACTTTCTTTTTTCTGTCTTTTTCTTTCTTTCTCATTCCTTCGATTTTTCGTCTTTTTCGTTTGAATCATTCTTTTTTCCTTTCTTTCTTTCTTTCTTTCATTATTTATTTATTTATTGACAATGCCTCATCGTTGTCTATGTTTTTGTATCATTTCGTTGCGATAAAAAGCACATATTCTCATCTCAATTTTTATTTCATTTGTTTGCTCTTTCTTTCATTCTTTTCCTTTTCCTAGAATATACTGCTTCTTCTTCTTTTTCTTCTTCTTCTTCTTCTTCTTCTTCTTCTTCTTCTTCCGTCTCCTCCTCCTTCTTTTCTTCTTCTTCTTCTCATCCTCCTCCTTTTCTTCTTCTTCTTCTTCTTCTTCTTTCTTTCTTTCTTTCTTTCTTTCTTTCTTTCTTTGTTTCCTCTACTTTTCTTTTTAAAGTCTTTTTCTTTTTTCTTTCTGTTTCCTTTCTTTTTTTTCTTTCTTTCTTATTCCTTCGATTCTTTTTCTTTTTCTTTTGAAAAATTCTCTTTTTCTTTCTTAAATATATTTTCTTTTCCCTTTTTCTTTTATATTTAACTAGTAAATTAATTTCTTTCAATTTTCCTTCCTTTAAGTTACTTTCTTTCCTTCTTATTATTCCTCTGTTTTCCTCTATTTCTTTAAAAACATTTCATTGCTTTCTTCTCTTTTTTCTTCTTACTCATCATTCCTTCGGTTGTTTATCTTTTCAAACGTTGTTTTTTTTTTCTTAAATATATTTTCTTTCAATTTTTCTTTTCTATTTTATTTTACTGGCGGATTACTTTCTTTACGTTTTTCTTCCATTAAATTTCTTTCTTTCTTTTTTGAATATGATTCATCATAGTCTATTTTTTGTATGTCTTTTGTTTCGATATAAAATACATTTTCTCATCTCACTTTTTTATTCTATTTTTTTGCGCTATCATTCTTTTCTTTTTCCTAGAATATTCTTCTTCTTCTTCCTCTTCTTCTTTCTTCCTTTCTTTCTTTTTTTATTTTACAGTCTTTTTTATGTCTTTCTGTCTTTCTTTCTTAATATTCATTTGTTTCTCTTTAAAAAAATCTCTTTGTTTATTATTGCTTTCTTTCTTTCTTATTAATTGTTTGTTTTTCTTTTTTAAAAAAATATTTCTTATTTCTTTTTTTTTTTACTAATTATTCATTTGATTGTTTCCTTTTTAAAAACATCTTTTTTCTTTCTTTCTTCCTTTCTTTTTGTCAATGCCTCATCGTTTCTATACTTTTGTTTCGGTATAAAATACATTTTCTCATCTCACTTTTTTATTCTATTCTTTCGCGCTATCATTCTTTTCCTTTTCCTAGAATATTCTTCTTCTTCTTCTTTCTTTCTTTTTTTATTTTACAGTCTTTTTTATGTCTTTCTTTCTTAATATTCATTTGTTTCTCTTTAAAAAATCTCTTTGTTTATTATTGCTTTCTTTCTTTCTTATTAATTGTTTGTTTTTCTTTTTTAAAAAATATTTCTTATTTCTTTTTTTTTTTTAGTAATTATTCATTTGATTGTTTCCTTTTTAAAAAAACATCTGTTTTCTTTCTTTCTTCCTTTCTTTTTGTCAATGCCTTATCGTTTCTATTCTTTTGTTTCGGTATAAAAGACATTTTCTCATCTCACTTTTTTACTTCATGCTTTTGCTCTTTCTTTCCTTCTTTTCCTTTTACTAGAATATACTTCTTCTTCTTTATCTATTTCTTTTTTTATTTAGTTTACCGTCTTCTTTTTTCTTTCTTTCTTTCTTAATATTCTATTTTTTCTCTTTAAAAAAACATTCCTTTCTTATTATTTTTACAAAATCTTTCGTTCTTATTTCTTCCTTCCTTTTTATTCATTTGATTATTTCCTTTTCTGAAAAAAAATTCCTTTCTTTCTTTCTTTCTTTCCTTTCTTTTTATCAATGCCTCATGGTTGTCTATGTTTTTGAATGTCTTTTGTTTCGATATAAAGTACATTTTCTCATCACAGTTTTTTACTTCATTCTTTAGCTCATTGTATCTTTCTTTTTCTTTTCCTCTTCCTAAAATATACTTCTTCCTCCTCCTCCTCCTCTTCTTCTTCTTCTTCTTTCTTTCTTTCATTCTTTCTATTTTTATTTATTTACCTTTACAGTCTTTTTCTTTCTTTTTTTTTCCGTTAAAAATTAACTCGTGACGATGCAATATTCTCAAGAGGTTTTTTTCTTCTTTTTTTGTCTTAAAATTTTTACTTACTCCAACGGGGAAATGTTTAACAAAATGCCTAATGGGCCGAGCAGTATTAATTAGAAACGAGATATGATTAAATGGCAAATAAGTTCTCTAAAAATCAAAATTAAATGACGTAAAGATGAACAAGCAGCAACAACGACACATACAAAAAAAAATACAAGCGATTAAAAACAATGGAAACTTATACCTGAAATAAACCAATATAGAAAAAAAATCCTTCAATTCAAAGTAAATCTAACGTCTTTCCCCGAAAATATTTTTTTTCCAAAATAATATTAAATAACAGAAAGAATACGACGTACATTAGATTCTGTAACTAAAGAATTCGTTGCTACAATGGTAAATAAAAATAGAAATAAAAAATAAAAATCTCCTCGCAGAAAAGCGACGGGGAAGACACGATAAAATTTTTAAATAAAATTGAAATAAAGCCACGAGAAAAAAATGCTTTTAAAAAATAACAAGAAATATCGCATTAAAAATAAAATTAAATAAAGTATTTGCAAAATTTTACAGCTCATGAAAAACATCTTAGGCAATTTTTTAAAAATTTTCACCATTTTCACGGGTTTTAGTGTTCTTGACTCGAGAAGCCTAGCAGACATGGAGCTAATCTATTGTCTACAAATCATTACGACATGATCCTGTGAATCCCCACTGTTTTTTATATTCTATCGCATTTTCCCGCGCTTTCTTCTTGTCGTTAAAAGTAAAGCAAGTTTAATTTCTTTCAACTTTCTCACTGAAGCCATTCTCTCCATTGTGGAAGTTCTTTGTTTTTGCCAAAGAACCTGACAGTTTAGGTTTCATCAATCACGTACAGGTAGTCGGTTCTTTTGTTAGGTCGTCTTGCGTAGATACTAAGATAGACAAAACGTTTTTTTTTTTTTTTTTTTTTGTATTTCCGTCTTTGTGCAGTTATAGCTGATAATATTTCCAGTTTAATTAACGTCTCGGTTTGTGCAAAACAAAATGCGATTTTTAATAATAAACCCACCGTTGTGAATTGCTTGTGACCTGTTTCTTTGGTTACTTAAATAGTAGATCACTTTCAATTCATACATCTCGTAAACTGCAGGCACTTGTAATGGTTAACACGGTTTTCTCGCTAGAAAAAGATTGAGCAGTGAGTTCCACCCTCACTGGGTGCCCTAAAATTTCCGCCATGTGCTACATCTAAGTTACGCTTACAAACATCACCATACATCTCGTAAACTGTAGGTACCTCGATGTGGAGTAATTGTTAACAAGCCTGTCTCCCTCGAACAATTACGACTGAGTTTGATCCTGGCTAGGGTCTCCATACGTTTGAATTTGTGCCACATCGAAGCTACGCCCAGAAATGCAGCATATCTATCTTAAATTGTAATGCATTTAGTAATTCATAGTTATTGTAACTACTACAATTGATTACTATCGTAAAGAACTTGTAATGCATTTTAATAATAAATTAATAGCAATGAATTTTTATAGTAAATAAATTTAAATATGTCACTATAGCATACGCTTTATAATGTATACCTATAGTATATCACTTGCAAAGCATATCTGTATTAATTTTTTTTTTAAATTGATTCAAAGATGGAATCATTTCGAGATAATAATTTACAATGAAGTTAATTGCTCAATGTATTTTCTAAGACATTGTCAGTCAAATAGTTCTGCATTCTTTTGCAAGCCATTTTTAAAATCATTTTCACCCCAAACAAGGCAACAGAACCACTAGCACGCATAGGAATTACTGTGTGTGAAATAATATCAGGAAAGCATTATTAAGAAGCAAGGACAATAAAAGAACAGCAGATAGCGATTGACATTTCTTTTACTTTTTTGAAGATCGAACTTGACTGGAAAACAAGAAGCAGGAAGAGAGCTCCACAAGTGAAAAGTAAGATAGAAGGAACTGTTAACATAGAACTTACGGTTACATCTAGCCATTTCGATTGTAAAATAATGTCACCTTGCAGCCAATCTTGTAATTCAGAGAGTCAAGGTACCATAGCGGGTAGGCCATCAGAACAATTACCATAAAAGTATTTATAGAAACGGCACAGGAAATCTACGGCGATGGGAAAACGATTCTAGCCGAGATCCCAAGTCAGGACTAATGACATTCCAGATCCTTCTGTGATTTTTTTTTCAAGGATCTCTAAATATATAGCAGAATTATCAGACAAGATATGGCAGCAATAACGTCTCCCTTTTGACCTCTGAAGAAACGAAATTTCTCCATTTCGATCGAAATGTCTTGAATATGTCAATAAAGATGAGAACAACAGGCCGAGCAATGTAAATAGTGTAAATACAGATATTTTGTCCATAATATGCTTTCAACGTTAAATTATGATTTTTTTTTGTTTGTTTGCCTTTTTTTTTTTTTTTTTAAATATATTGTCTGTAGTTGATAAAAACTTACGCTTGGTAATTTTTTTTAAAAATGTATTGTTGGTAATTTTAGTATAAAAATGTATTTTAGTGTTGTATCGATTGTAATCATGCTATAAAAATTTATTGATGGCCATTTTACTATAAGTTCAAAGAGTCAAGATACAATAGAGGATAGGTCATCAGAACAATTATCATGAAATTATTTATAGAAAAGTCACAGGGAAGCTGAATCACGGCGATGGCAAAGCAACTGAAGCCGAGATGTCATGTCAGGACCAATAATATTGCTGATTCTTCTTTGAATTTGATCAAGAATCTCTAAATATATAACAGTGGCATCAGGTCCTATGTGGCAGTAATATTCTAAGCATGGATGAATGGTAGATTTGAAAATGTAAAGATAGATTCTGGCGAGAAAATCTGAACCAACTTTCCTATCAGGAGACCGAGCAATTGATTCCATATAATTTTTCCACTTCATGTAAGCGGAAAATTATTTATAAAATAGTTCTTTATTTATTCTTTAAGTCATTTCTCTAACAAACAGATTGCGAATTCTATACTAAATCATTTGCAATCGATTTCAACAGTAAATCAACTATAATAAATTTCTATGTTAAACCTGTGTGCAACTGATCATTATAATAAACGATTTGCAATATATTTCTATATGTAATCATTTATAATGCATTTCCATAGTTCATCATTTGCAACTCAAAACTCTAAAGAGATGTTTAATTCATTTAAAGGTTGCCCCCCCAAAAAAAAAAAAAAAAAAAAAAAAACAGGAAATTCTGCATTTATTATATAATGAAAAAATTAACAAACGAATAACTATATATTTTACTATATGAATGAACTAACAAAATAACAGGAACATATAAATTTTTTAACCATTTGTTGCTCCAGGATGCTGCAGTTTACAAATCTTTAATGCGACGTGATTGTTCTCTTTAAGAAAGATGATTCAACTTTGGGACTGAAAAAATGCCAAGAAATTTTGCCAGAGTTCTTTAGTTTGAACACCACATCTAACAGTTGTGTTTTTAACCTTCTAAATTTCTATCATATGTTTTAGGCTACTCAATTTCTATACTTTGTTTTTGTTTCAAATAACGATAACAAACATTCCGATAATCATACTTCATTATAAAACCCAGGTTGTGTGTCTGTTCGATTATATATTGGATCGGATTTCCTACATTTTTCAACCGATTTCAACAAAACTTCACAGAACTACGTAAAATTACCTTGCGGTGGTTCTGACAGCGGCAAAAATTGGAAAAACACAATTGTTTTTGCACGAAATCAATTTAAAAACACGATTAAGACGCATCGCGAGAATGAAAGGGGGCAACTCATATTGAGTTATACTTATTATAAAACCCAGGTTGTTTTTTGTTTTTTTTGTTTGTGTGTGTGTGTGTGTGTGTGTGTGTGTGTGTGTGTGTGTGTGTGTGTGTGTGTGTGTGTGTGTTCGTTTATATATGGGATCGGATTTCCTACATTTTTCAACCGATTTCAACAAAAATTCATTTTTTTTTTTTTCGCAGGTCGTGTTTCTTATTGTCTTGCACACTTTTTTCTTTATTTTTACATTCAGAATGCTTTTAAAATTCCATTTACAAAACAATTGTTTATAATAAAATTCTATTCAATCGGTAGACTCATAACGATTGAAAACAATGTTTTTGTTTTGAGTTTGGGTTTGACCAATTCGTTAAAAAAAAAAAAAAAAACTAATTAAGACATGCGTGTCCGTCAACCTTAAACAATAATCTTTTTCAATTTTCAGTCTTTATGATGGTCAATACTTGATCTATCTCTTACTGTTACATCCCCGGGCAACGCCGGGCTCTACTGCTAGTTAAATACTAAACTGTACAAAGTTCCCTGTTTTTTGTGGGGCACACTGTAAATAAGAAAAAAAAATAATTTACCACATTGTGAGAATCTAAAAATGATAGAAATTTTCGTTTAACTGCAGACCCGCCAAGATCGTCTTAATCCTAACGGCTGAAATGTTCTCTGAGCCCACTGGGATTCAAAGGGATTTCTTTATTGCAAATCACAGGAATGCGGACATATCTTTACTGTGCAACACGACAGGGAGCAATTCTTCTGACTAAATGACATATTGGAATGTATAATCTGACCAAAGAAGTCGACGCATAAATTTGCTGCATTGTAATGCCTGGCCTCAAGATTAAATGGGATACTCAAATGGTGGTAGATATAAGTTGGAATGTTCTTCAAATTGCGATATATTCTCTAGATTGACAAACATGCGACGACCATTCTTCAGTTTTATACTACGCCCCTATTTCTAATATATATATATATATATATATATATATATATATATATATATATATATATATATATATATCTTTATTATTTATTTAAAATATGATTCCAAATCGCGACATAAGAATCATATTTTTAAATAAATAATTATATTTATGCTCTACTTTTGTATCGAGCACTATTTTAAAAAAAAAATAGCTAAAATACTAAGAGAGTTTGGATTATTTACTTAACCAGTTCCTTCCTATTTTTTTTATATATATATATATATATATATATATATATATAATATATTTCATACAGACAAAAAAATATTACTCACTACAAAGATGCAACTTCGTTTCGGTGCATTTAATTCCACTTCAACTGGTGAGAACCAAATCTAATCAGTTGAAGTGCATTTAAATGCCCCGAAACGGAGTTTGTATTGAGTAAATTGTTTTTCTTTATATGAAAAAAAAATTCTAATAAATAATTATTGCTCTACTCTTGGTATTGAGCCCTCTTTTAAATTAATGCTGTGAACGTTAGAATTTATATATTTTTTTCTTTCTCATTACAGTAAATCATTTGCAATGCATTTCGATAATAAATCCGTTACAATTCATTTCCGCATTAACCGCTTTGTAATCTGATGTTTTTAAGCAATCATTCCCGATGTAATTTGCTGTATATTTCTACATTAAACCATTTGCAATGCACGTGTATAATTAATTGGCAATGGAATTTGCTGTGTTGAATCGTTTACAATATATTTGAACAGTTAATTATTCTCAATGAATTAGTTTAACGCATTGTAACGTATACTTTTCTAACGCATACTTAGAAAAACAATTTTCAATGTAATTCTCTAGTAAATAATGTAAAAATCTTACTATAGTATATCAGTTGCTATTCATTTATAGATCAAATCTTTTGCTATATATCTTTGTAAAAACATTTGCAATGTATTTATACTATAAATCGTTTTCATTGAATTTCTATACTAAATTATTTTCAATGTATATATATATATATATATATATATATATATATTAAATCGCTTTCTGTCTTTTCTATAGTAAATCTATAGAAATAAATTACAATTGATTTTCTATAGAAATGCATTGCTGATGAGTTTCTATTGATATACATTATAAATAATTTGCTATAGAAATATATTACAAATGATTTTCTATAGAAATACATTACAAATTCCTAATTCTCTATAGTAGATAACCATCAATGTAATTCTATAATAAATCATTCGTAATGCAAGTAATGCCTTGTAATGAAATTCTATGAGAAACATCTTTATACCTATTTTCTTTTTTTCTTTTTTTTTTTATTAATCAATGCATTCCAAGCAAGGCGATAATGCCACTTAGACGCAAGTGTGCTGCTGGGTGAAAGAGAAGAAGACTTTAGAATGAACAAGAAACCCAATCCTGAAAAGGAAACGAGTACTAAACCTCTATTCCTGTTTGATACACAAGTAAGGTGTGTGAACCGGGCGATAGGTGAACCTATCTACGCCGATTATTAAAAAAAAAGATAAAAAGAGATATATGTTTTTTAAAATAAGAGAAAAATATAAGTAAGGGAATAAAGAGAAAAAATTTCAGAGTTAAGACGGCGATGTTAGAATTGTCAAGTTTATCTAAGCCGGTGAAGAAGCGTGAACCTCTGCGATAGACAAACTTATTTATTCCTATTAAAAAAACATAAGTAATATATTAAATTAAAAATTAGTAAATAACATTTCGTTTTTTGTGGTGGGGGAGACGTTAGAATTTTAAAGTTAAGCTAAGATGGGGAAGGAGTGCGGACCGTCTGGCAGGTGAAAATATTTACTCCTATGCAAAAGAAAAACAAAGGTAAGTAAAATATTAATTTAAAAATAAAAACGAGTAAGTAAAATTTCGGAGTTGTAGAGTTCATCAAAGACAGAGAAGGAGAGTGAACCAGGCAATAAGTGAATCTATTTACTCCTATTAAAAATCATAATAAAAAATGAAAAGGTGCCCTTTGGTGGGCTAGCGCCTCGACTGTATAAAATGTGCAAAGACTGATATATACCGTATCAATGAACACTAATGGGTATGTCCCAATCCACATAAACACGTTGGACATTATTGTAAGTGGAGTCAATATGCTAAGTAGTCCAACATTAGCAGTGGTTTACCTACTTCACGCCGCTGGCGAGTATTGTATTTTGTTGATGTTATAAAAGTTGCCATTTCATTTCCAACCTCCGTTTTGGTTATTCCTCATTCAGTCACCTTTTCTAGGCTACAACATCTATCTATCTATCTATCTATCTATCTATCTATCTATCTATCTATCTCCGCGTCTTATTTATATATCTACATATATATCTATCTATCTCAGTTTCTTCATTATCTATTGTTATATACCGTACCTATGAACACTAATGGGTATGTCCCAATCCTGATAAATATATTGGACACTATTGTAAGTATGTGTGTGTGGTGGGGATAATATGCTGTCTAAGTAGTCCAACATTAGCAGTGGTTTACCTATTTCACGCCGCTGGCGAGTATTGTATTTTGTTGATGTTATAAAGGTTATCATTTCATTTCAGACCTCCATTTTGGTTATCCCTCATTCAGTAACCCTTTCTAGGTTACAACATCTATCTATCTATCTATCTATCTATCTATCTATCTATCTATCTATCACAGTCTGTTCGTATCTATCTATCTATCTATCTATCTATCTATCTATCTATCTATCTATCTATCTATCACAGTCTGTTCGTATCTATCTATCTATCTATCTATCTATCTATCTCCTTCCCTTCGTTATCTATTGTTATATACCGCACAAATGAACTCTAATGGGTATGTCCCAACACGCATAAATACGTTGGACACTATTGTAAGTGGAAGTAATATGCTGTCTATGTAGTCCACAAATAGCAGTGGTTTACCTACTTCACGCCGCTGGCGAGTATTGTATTTTGTTGATCTTATAAAGATTACCATTTCGTTTCCAACCTCCGTTCAGTAACCCTTTCTAGGCTACAATAACGACTATAGTAAATCAATTAAAATATATATTAACAAATAAATTTAGGGACAATTACAAGCAATAGCTGTTTATACTAAATTTCAGTATAGTTTGTAAGATATTTGTAAATAGCTTCTGCATTGTTTTGCAGTATATCCCAAATGTTAATTAGGTGTAAAAGATTTCTATACAAATCATTTACAATGTACACCTATTTTTCTTCTGTAAGCAGTGTACCTTCAGAACGTCTGAGATTATGGTTTGCCACAATTCTTGTCCCTCTTAGCTGTCTTTGTCGTTTTGCCATTTCTCCTAATCCATGTTCGCTCAACCATTTAAACAAGCTCATTAGGTTGATCATGCGCTGTTTTCAACTCTGCCTTCAACATATACTGTGAGTGTTAAATTTTCAAAGTCCTCTTTCCTCTTTAAGTGCCTTAGACATTTCAATTGCTTTGCTGCTTTCCGATTTTATGTAGAAAAGTTCTTTTTATTTCTTCAAAACTCCGTCGTTTCTCAAATGTTCAGTTCATGTCAGTTTCGGAATCCTTCTACAGAAACACATTTCTGTTGGCGCGAGGCTGTTCTTTAGCTGTGAGGAGTTTGTCCAGACAACCACTCTTGCAGTTGCATAATACAGTTTAGATGCATCAAAGGCGGACTTCAGTGATGCACTATAGTCATCGGCATTTTCGGGTTTGCATCATATCGGCTCAAGCAGCAACCCCAAACCTGACTCCGGACGAGTAAGGCCATCTCATTGAGAGCGTCGTGCCACGCACCTCGACATTGCAAAGAAAAAATAAATAAATAAAAAGAAAGACATCCCGACCGTTCTTATTGAAATACGTCCGTCAGCATCAGTCAATGAAAAAAAGGCTCTTTACACTCCCCTCTTATAGTGATTTTCCAAGCGTAGCTTAGATGTGGCACAAGGCTGAAAGTAGTGAGTATCGAATTCCCTACTCAGTCGTATTTGTTCAAGCCAGACAAGCTTGGTAACAATTACACCGCCTCGAGGTGCCCCACTGAATGATTTTCCAAGCGTAGCTTAGATGTGTCTCAAGGCCGAAAGTATGGTGCACCCAGTGAGGATCGAACTCACTACTCAGTCGTAATTTTTCTAGCGAGACAAGCTTGCTAACCATTACACCGCCCCAAGGTGCCCCCACTCCGCTCCTATACTGGGGTCTTTTTATTTAATCAGGTTTCGATTCGAGTTACTTCCCCTGGATTCCTAACACGATAAGCTGGTCCCTTTCTTACATTGATTAATCCAAATGTTTCTTACGTTTTAAATTGCTAATCCCATAAAGTTATTAACCCTTTAACTAAGACCTACATGCGTACTCAACCCAAATCTAGTAACTACTTATAATAGCGCCAATAATGAGTCTAACTTAACACTTATAGAAGCATTTCTAAGAAAAAAAACTTATTCACTAATCTAATATTACTAATTACGTTTACATTCATCTTATACGCTTAAACAAACGAAATTACGCACACACACGCACACACAAAAAAAATAAAAAATAAAAAACCTCTTACACATGCATGTACACCCACGCATCCACATATAAATTAATTTACGTGCACATGCTTGGATACGCATGCATAAATTTATCTATCCCCCATTTACATTAACTTACTTTTAGGAAAGCAGCCATTGTAAAATTAACTATTTATTTGAAATTCCCCTTTTAGTGACTTAACGACTAAAATAATTCAATGACCTAATTTAAAAAAAAAAACTACTAAGTTAACTACTCAATTAACTAACCTACACTCATAGTTTATATCTGTTAAGTATTACTCGAAATAAATCTATACATGTTCACTACCCTTCAAGTAAATCCTTAACAATTCAATGTTGTAGTAAATAATTAGCAATGTATTTCTATAGCAAATCATTAGCAATGTATTTCGATATTAAATCATTTGTAATGTAATTCTATAGTAAATCATTTGTAATTTATTTATAGAGCAACTCATTTGTAATGTATTTCTTTAGCAATATATATTTCCATAGTAAATCATTTGTAATGTATTTCCATAGCAAAGCATTTGTAATGTATTTCTATAGAAAATCATTAACAATGCATTTTTATAGCAAAACGTTAGCAATGTATTTCTGTAGCAATCATTTGTGATATATTTCTATAGAAAATCATTTGTAATGTACTTCCATAGTAAATCATTTGTAATGTATTTATACAGAAAATCATTTGTAATGTATTTATACAGAAAATCATTTGTAATGTATTTATACAGAAAATCATTTCATATGTTACTATAGCGAATCATTCGTAATTAAATCTACAGCAAATCATAAGCAAAATATTTATATAGTAACTCATTTATAATGAATTACTATACCTAATCATTTGTATATATATATATATATATATATATATATATATATATATATAAAAAAGGCAGGATGCGTGTGTGCGTGTAACGAATGTACGGCCGCAATTTTCGACGGATTTGCACCCAAATTTTCATGCACATGCTCAAAGTTAGCGGGAAGGCCAACACCGACTTTGCATTTCCCAACTCGCATCGATAGTGGAAATAATCGATTTGTCATGCTTCTACGGCAGTTTTCAAGTAGTTTGCGGCCATTTTGTACTGGCCAGAGTGAGAGCCAATAGCTGGCTGCCACGAATAGGCAGGAAGATTCTATTGGCCAGCGTGAGAGCCAACAGCTGACTGACACGAATGTTAACTAGCATGCTAGCATGCAAAAAGAAATCGATAGCTGCATTCGTCACAAGTGGGAAAAATTTAAATCTGCATGGCACTTTACTCCAATTGGCTCATTCGCTTGCTTAAACTCAACGTTGATTCTGATTCCGGAGAACTGGGTTGGGTGCGAAAAAGCATTTGTTGTTAACATTCTTTTTTCATTCGGTTTTTCCAGTTACGAGTCCTTTTTTAAAGCTGATCGTTTTGTGGTCATTTTGTTTAGTTCTTTTTTCGTAACAGATTTAATGTTTAGTATAGAGCTTAGAAAAAAATCGCAGTGTGAGATAGGCAAGAAGTAAGACATGTAGCAACATCAGCACGGCAAAGGGCACTCCTTTAAAGGCAAGGAAGGTCAAAAATATTTTAAGTCAAGTGATAGCGATTGCTATATGAGTCGTACGATTTTTAAATCAAGCACGGGCAACGCCGGGCCATGCTGCTAGTATATATATATATATATATATATATATATATATATATATATATATAGTAAAATCATTATCAACGTATTTCTGTAGTAAATCATTTGTAATGTATTTATATAGCAAATCATTTGTAATGTATTACTATAGCTAATCATTTACAATGTATATATATAGTAAATTATTTGTAATATAATTCTATAGTAAATTATTTGTAATGTATATCTATAGTAAATCATTTGTAATGTAATTCTATAGTAAATCATTTGTAATGTATATCTATAGTAAATCATTTGTAATGTAATTCTATAGTAAATCATTTGTAATGTATATCTATAGTAAATCATTTGTAATGTATATCTATAGTAAATTATTTGTAATGTATATCTATAGTAAATCATTTGTAATGTAATTCTATAGTAAAACATTTGTGATGTAATTCTATAGTAAATCATTTGTAATGTATATCTATAGTAAATCATTTATGTATTTATATAGCATATCATTTGTTATGTATTACTATAGCAAATCATTTACAATGTATATGTATAGTAAATTGTTTGTAATGTATATCTATAGTAAAACATTTGTAATGTGTTCCTATAGTAAATCCTTTGTAATGTATTACTATAGCAAATCATTAGCAATGTATTTTTTATAGTAACTTATTTGTGATGAATTACTATAGAAAATCACTTGTAATGAATTTCTACAGTAAAAACCTAACAAAACTGGCATTTAATAATAGATAAAGAGGTTTGGACTTACAGGGACAATCAACAAGATGAGAAAAAAGTCTCCATCAATCAAAGTTGATGGAATACCTGCTGTAAGAATTCCTGAAAACATAGTAGCTCTTCGAGATTCAGTAAGCAGGCATCCGAAGATATCCATCCGTAGAAGGTCTTTGGCCTCACGAAAACCTCCCATGAGCCGTGGCAGAGGTGCAACCAGGGTTCAGGTGGGGCACCAATGATACCAGCAAGATGGGGCTACCCCTCATACAGCAAAAGTCACCCGTAAACGTGAAGCTGACTGGTCTCTGCATTCCCCCGATCTCAACCCCCCCCGATATATATATATATATATATATATATATATATATATATATATATATATTATCTGTGGAAGTATCTACAGGATCGAGTCTACAGGAACAACCCCCCACACACAGTCTCAGAGCCAAAGGCAGCAAACAGTCAAGAAATCAGAGCTATACCAAAAGAAGTGTGCATCAAAGTCATTGAGAACTTCATTCGTAGAATTCAAATGTGTCTTTAGCAGAACGGAGTCCATTTGGAGCATAATCTATAAATAACGAGAAAATCTCTGCCAGTAGAGTTAGTGACATCTCGTTTGTAGCAATAGATTTTCTAACTTCTCTAATTTTCAGAAATCTATAGTTTACTATTTACATTATTAGGACTATTGTCCTCATCTTTATTGCCATATTTATCACAAAGTTTCGGCCGATGTACGCTCTGATCTTCTTCAGATGGTTGGAATGTCGAACTGAACCCTTTATTTCGCTCGCTGGGGTAGACTGTTCTAGTTCCACGTGCCATGTTTTTAATGGATGTCAGCTGTCAATTATCTCATGTTAGTTCACCTCTACATGTATTGAATTCACAACTATTTGGGGCTTGTCACTGGATCTAACTAACGCCTTTATCTACTATGCCATGTGCCTTAAGGACGTTAGTTAGATCCAGTGATCTAATGATTCGGGAAGCAACCTCTAAGGAATCGGTTCAAAAAAGATGTAGTTCGTGGGAAGAATTTGCTTCAGTAGAATTTACATCACGCCAAAGGAATATGAAGGGAATGAAGCTGGTTCGCTACAATGTGCGAGTCATGGCGGGTCTTAGCTGTGAAGACTGGGACTTGTGGAACTAAGGAGTGTAGTTCATTTGAACATTCTCCGTGAAAATAGTGATAGAACAGATAGAGGCTTGCGACGTCTCGACTGTGAGAAAGAAGTAGCAGAATGGAAAATAATCCATCACCCACAAGGCTGCGAAGACGCATTTGGACTCTATCGGGTGTCGAAAGGGAAGTCTAGGTGTCGAATTTTCCGATATGAAAAATAATCGTAGTGATAAAAGTAATGAAAATATGATTTTTTTTTTCTTTTATGTTCTGTATTCTTTCAAGACGTGGGCGATGATGGCTCTCCACAACTCCCGATCCTTTGTAGCTCTTACTAGTGTTTGTCTTCTTAATATGCCTCCCATTCGTTTCGCTTCACAAGCTCGTCATCTATTTCCTACTGTTCGTTGACCTTCAGTATATCTTGGGAGTATCAAATTTTCTTAGCCGTCTTTCCTCAATATGTGACCCAGAAATTTCAACTGTCTCTTTCTGATTCTAAGTAGATGTGATCTTTCTGTTTTCATTTCAAATTTTTCCACGTTGCCTACGCCCCCTCCCCACTCATGCTATTCACTGAATTCCTCTGTAGAACCAAATCTCTTTTACAACAGCTCACCTCTTTATCTATGAAAGAATTGTCCAGCATTCACTGCTATATAAGAGGATTGGTATAATACAGAATTCAGGTACACTTACATTTGTTTTTAATTAAATTTTCCTGTTTCTTAATACTTGTCGAATAATACGGTGTCGAATTTTCCGATATGAAAACTATGCTTATTACAAGGTATCCTAAAATTTCACTTGATTTAAATTCCTCCTCACGCTAAAATTAATCTCTTTAGATCTGAAATTCTTTCACTGGGATCCAAGTTTCTCTAGATCTTTTTTTTTTAAACAGTGAGATTCACACTGTACAAGGAGCCACTCAAGGTAGAGGGTTACAAACAAGATATATATATATTGTGCGTAAGATAACGGTCAACCCTAGACTTGACCAAGATAAGATTGTATGATCGGGGAAGCAAACTTTTGGAAGCCGGTACTACAAGGCAGTGATTCGTAGGAAGAAGCTGCTTGGGTGGAACTTACATCTCACTAGGAGAATAAGAAGGGAATGAAGATGGTTCGCTACAATGCACGCAGCATGTCGGGCCTTAGCCGTGTAGGTTAGCACTGGATAACTGAGGGTGTAGTTCATCTGAACACTCACCATTAAAATAGCGATAGTGCAGCGAAACTCGTGTCTATGAGAAAGGGGGTTACACAGTAGAAAATAATTCATCACCTACAGGATACCGAAATGCCTTTTGACTCTATCGAGAGTGGAATGTTAAAACTGGCCATCCCCCACCCAAATACCAGAACAGTACTCTATTTTCGGTCTGATCCGGCTCTTATCAAGACAGACCGTATCAGGAGGAATGAGGTACTTGCTGAAGCATTAGAGGAACTGAAGATGTTTCCAGTATTTTTAGCGATGGATTGTATGTATGAGTTCCACTTGAGGTCTGGGTTGAATTTAATCCCCAATAGGCGCACAAGACACAAGCCCACGTTTATTACGATTGGTGAATGTTCTGGGTTCGATCAGTGACGGAGGAAGGTCACTAATTTGTTCTTCGAGGCATTGAATGTGAACAGACAGTTTTTTCCCCCAACTGAACTACTAGAGGAAAGATCATCTGCCAAGCTCTGGTCATCGAAGGTTTTGTTCGAGATATGTAGCCGGAGCACCAGCGCAGATATGGCAGCAATATTTAATGATTTATAAATATGCAAGGTGGATTCTAGCGGGAAAAATCGTTTGCCACGACACTGTGAATCAATCTTCCTCTTTTGTGTTACATTCGTTAGGTATAAAATCAGAATTTGCGATGATCTTTTACATTCTAAACATTTTGATAGTCAATCAACAGTAATTTATTTTTGTTACGGGATTCTTTGTATAAAACGTCTGCCATCTTTCAGTTTTGTTTCTGAAGCTATTCTCTCTGCACTGGAAATTTTTCTTTGTGGTTGCAAAAGAAATTCTCTTCTATGTTTACGTCAATCACGTATAAGTTGTTTGAACTTTTGTTAAATTCGTAGACATATTGTTTTTTTTCTTTACTTCTATTTATGCTATTCGCTTTCCTATTTAAAAATGACTGGAAGTTTAAGATGTAAATAACTCGTTTTCAAAGGCAGACAATTTATTTAGTAAACTGCATTATTTGCGAGGAATGAGTGAATTAAATGTCATTTCTAAAATATTTGTCTATATCTCTGAGACATTGCATTATTTACATTATTTTGCTTGCATTATTTACATTATTCGGACTGTTAACCTCTTCTTCATTGCCATATTTACACCGTTTCGGCCTCTATATCTCTGAGATGGGGTATTATAATTGCATTACTTACATGATTCGAACTGTTATCCTCATCTCCATTGCCATATTCACAACGTTTCGGTCGTTGTACCCCCGGCCTTCTTCAGGTGATTGGAATTTCGAACCGAACCCTCTATTACGGCCACCTGAGTGGATTATTCTAGTTCTACGTGCCATACCTCTTACGGATGTTTCAGTTATTTTCCTTTAACTCAACTCTCCGACTGCTGTGGCCTGGTATTAAACTCACAACTCATGGGTCTAGTCACTACGTCTTTATCCACTTGGTCCTAGAGAACACCAGTGATTAGACCCAAGGAGTTGTGAGTTCAATACCAGGCCACAGCAGTGGTGAACCAAAAAATTGGAGGATTGAGAATTAAGTAACTGAGACATCCAGAAGAGGTATGGCACGTGGAAGTAGAACAATCTACCCAGGCGGACGACGTAAACGGTTCATTTCGAAATTCCAATCACCTGAAGAAGGCCGGAGCCTACAACGCTCGAAACGTTGTGAATATGTCAATGGAGATGAGGATAACAGTCCGAATCGTGTAAATAATGCAAGTAATCATAATACCTCGCCTCAGAGATATAGACAGACGTATATACAGAGTACATCATTTGAAAAGCATTTCTATAGTAAATTAATTACATTGGGCATCTACATTAAATAAACTGAAATGTATTTCTATAGTTCTTTTATAATGCACTATAAAGAGATCAGATCGGTGAAACACCAATTAAACTCAGTTCACCGAAGTTAAGCAACGTCGAACCTGGCCTGTAACTAGATGGGTCGCCGTTTTGTGATACGCTGTAAGCTTGTATGTGCGGTGGTGTAATAGATAACGGCTCTCAGTGAGAAATCGGATAACCGAGATCGAATTTCAGTCAGGGTCTTTACAGTCACTTACGTACAAATAACTTTGTTGAACTTATGAATACATGTCTTCTTCCCCAGCTATGGATTAAATATTAGTACTTGTATCTGAAAATGTTTTATTATGCCCCAAGTGTTGTTAATATAATATCCATTTGCAAAAAAAAAAATAATAATTATTCATACAATCTAAGAATTCGTTTTAACTTCAAATAACCTACAAAAGGTTGATAAGACGTAAAAAACAAATGAATAAATAAAAAGCGCTTGCACATAGTTATATGATACCATTTGAAAAGCCTTGTAAGTTGCAATGAATATATTTCATGGTGAAACTAATTTCAAGCTAATTATTTACAATGCCAGATAATTTTAAGGCAGTTTGTAAGACATGTTTTTTTAGAAATGTTTAGAACAATTTTCATATTTCCGAACAAATAATTTTGAAATTCTCTAGTAAATCCTTTGTAAGACAGGAAATTACTTGCATGCCAATTTCATATTAAAATCATTTGTAATAAAACCTTATAAAAATTTACTTGTAATGGATTTTTATAGTAAATTGCTTTTAATGGATTCCTATAGTAAATTACTTGTATTGGATTCCTATAGTAAATTACTTGTATTAGATTCCTATAGTAAAATACTTGTAATGGATTCTTATAGTAAATTACTTGTAATGAATATCTATAGTAAATTACTTGTAATGGATTCTTATATTAAAATACATGTAATGGATTCTTATAGTAAAATGCTTGTAATGGATTCCTATACTAAATTATTTGTAATGGATTCCTATAGTAAATTACTTGTAATGGATTCCTATAGTAAATTAGTTGTAATGGATTCCTATAGTAAATTAATTGTAATCGATTCCTATAGTAAAATACTTGTAATGGATTCCTGTAGTAAATTACTTGTAATGAATATCTATAGTAAATTACTTGTAATGGATTCCTATAGTAAATTACTTGTAATGGATTTTTATAGTAAAATACATGTAATGGATTCTTATAGTAAAATACTTGTAATGGATTCCTATAGTAAATTAGTTGTAATGGATTCCTATAGTAAATTACTTGTAATCGATTCCCATAGTAAAATACTTGTAATGGATTCCTATAGTAAATTATTTGTAATGGATTCCTATTGTAAATTACTTGTAATCGATTCCTATAGTAAATTACTTGTAATGGATTCCTATAGTAAATTACTTGTAATGGATTCCTATAGTAAATTACTTGTAATCGATTCCTAGAGTAAAATACTTGTAATGGATTCCTATAGTAAATTACTTGTAATTGATTTCTATATTAAATTTCTTGAGCTTGCCTTCTTTATACTAAATTGCTTATAACGGATTTCTATAGTAAATTACTTGTAATGGATTCCTATTCTAAATTACTTGTAATCGATTCCTATAGTAAAATACTTGTAATGGATTTCTATAGTAAATTACTTGTAATGGAATTCTACAGGGTGCGGCTGGTATTTGAGGATAGATTTTATGGATTAGTAAAAACCTTGCTGAACAACTAAATATTAATGTATTTGATTAAAAACAAGTAAACATGAAATTTAGCTAACTATTATTTAATTTTATTCAATAAAACCACCACTAGCATCAAAAACTGCCACTACACGAGGTCCAAATTGACTGCAAGCTCTGATTAATTGGCCCTTATTTATCTCAGACGTTACTCGAAATATTGCAGCTTTAAGAGATACATTGGTGTTATGAGGCTGTTTATTAACCTCCTTCTTAACAACGCTACACACATAATAGTCTAGTGGATTGAGATCTGGAGAGTTAGGAGGCCAAATATTGGATGTGATGTTGTCGTACAAATGGTTAGCCATCCATTTTTGTGTTCGTAGAGCCTTGTGGGACGGAGCCGAGTCTTGCTGAAATATGTAAGGCCCGCCGTTGCATATGTTGTCAATCCAGGTTTCTAGAACCTCAATGTAAGCAGCATTTACTTTAAGACCTTGTGGAAAAAAGTGTGGTGGCATAACATATCCTTCATTGCTAACAACATCCGATACCATAACACTTGAAGGAAATTTTGTGCACATCACTCTTGGCAACTGAGAATGATCTGAACAAAGCCATCTGTAATTTCCTCTGTTAAGTTTTTGATCTTGATTAAAATTTTTCTCATCTGAGAAAAACCAAATCACACCAGATTTTGAAGGATTCTTAAGTTTGTTTAAAAGCCTTTTGGATCTGTTTAAACGGTTTTCTTTTGTTTTATTCAGACATAAATTGACCTCTCTTCATCACGTAAGGCTTTTATCGAATGTCTTCATAACCACTCCTTCTGATGGTTTTTTTTTCAGACACATGCAGCTTTTTGGCAGTTGACCTCATTGATTGACCTCGGTTTTCGTCAATTGTCTGCTTGACTTCTTGAATAAATTCGGATGTTCTCACTTTATCAGAACGTGCAGAATGTCTTTTACGTTTTGATACAGACATTGGGGAACTGTCAGCGTCTTCTAACTCTTTTCGTATCTTGTAGACAAAGGATCTTGCAACTCTGAGGAAACGTACAATAACCAAATCGCTATGATCAGCCATTAATGCCACAATCACAGCATGCCTTTTCATTTCATTTTTTATCATAGGGTTTGTCATTCTTGATTTCTGAAAAATAAAAACATTAGAAATTAGTAAGAAGCAGTATTAATTATAAATCTGTATGTCCTCAAATACCAGCCGCACCCTGTATAGTAAATTACTGGAAATGGATTTCTATAGTAAATTACTTGTAATGGATTTCTATATTATATTACATGTCATGGTTTCCTATAGTAAATTACTTGTAATGGAATTCTATATTAAATAACTTAAAATGAAGTTCTATAATAGATTACTTGTGATACATTTTATAGCAAATCATTTACACAATGTAATGTACGGCAGGCATGTTTTTTCACTTTTAATATCTGCATTCATCCTATCTTCATTGGAATATTTATTTTGAATTTGCAAAATAAATCTCTTTTCTTGAAGTCAGTCATGTACAACTTGTTTGATCGTCAGATATTTTTGTCGACATCGTCTCTGTTTTTGCCTTTTTTACAATTACGTATTGCGTAAAAATATTAAACATTTTTTTTTTTATTTAAATAAAGCGTCTGAAAAATGATAATCCTGGGTAAGACAATAAACTACATCCGACAGCAAGGCCTCTGATCAAGAGGTCTTGAGAAGCATGGTACCACCTTCTGAACCGAGGTGAATTCCATACAAAAATAAAACATTATGAAAGTATAAAAATATATTTTTACAGTCAAGATACCAGCAGTAGATTTTTGTATTAAAAAAATATGCACATGCTAAAAAACTGATTCGACTGCAGTCAAATCCACTTAAAATATTACCATATAACCAAAATGAAAGAACCCTTTCATTATATTAATCATAGAATTTCTTAAAGAAATCAAAATGCTTTCCAAAATATAATTTAATTTTCAAAATTACGACATAAAAACACATCACCGCCTCTACTAATTATATCCAGAGAAACATGTATATGCACAAAAGCTGAGTATCATCTACCATGTATACAACTGTGAAAGCAGAATAACATAACTTTATTACTTCAAAGCGCACAAGAAAATTAAATTTCAGCATTAAATGGACCATATAGACTTAATATGCCCTTAAAAAGACAAATCAAACAGAAACATGAAAAATGATACAATTTATTTAGTAATATTTTGCCAGGACGGGGGCTAAATCTGTCTCACCCAGCCAGCTGCCACGTAGTGAAGCGCATATGCTCATGACGCCGTTTTCCTTTGGGGAAATATATTATCACCAGATATAGAAACTATACCTGATTCACAGTCCTCATATTGGGAAAAAAAATCACGATTGGCCATTTCCATTTTTTAGTGAGGGTTATGTCCTCACTAGTGACATAAATCCAGCCCGCGCGAATATTGAATCCTAAATGTCGGTTCACCAGAAACACAGAAGAATATCCGAAAGCTCTTTTTTTTCACAGTGCTTGTTATTGTTGTAACCTAGACTAGGTTACTGAATTAAGAATACCCAAAACGCAGGTTGGAAATGAAATGGTAATCTTTATAACATCAACAAAATACAATACTCGTCAACGGCGTGAAGTAGGTAAACCACTCCTAGTGGTGGACCATTTACACAGTATATTATCCCTACTTACAGTAGGGTCCAACGTATTTATGAGAATTGGAACATACCCATTAGTGTTCATAGGTACAGTATATAATACTTATGTAGACATCATTTTCACATTCGAGGATAAAAGAATTTGGAATATATTTGATAGTAAATAAGTTGCATTTCTTTTCCATGTTGATTAATGCGTAATGAGTACTTATAATAATCCATATTAAAACAATGTAACGGAACATTATAATAGTCCACATTAAGAAAGTGTAATGACCCTCATAATGATCTGTGACGTCGTCCCCCGGTCGCAGCGTCGACTGTGTCGTTCGATCCCGTTCGCGGCGCCAATTGTGACGTTACGTGCTCCCCAGGCTCTGATATCCTGGTCACGGACAGCACCAGTTGTGACGTCTTTTGTCGCGGCGTCAGCTGTTCGCTCCTCGCTGCTCCAAACGTGACGTTCTAACCCTTTGGTTAGATTGATACCAGCCTCGTCGTTCTCAACCCGCTTCCAACGCCTGGTTACCAGGGTAACTGCACTGATCTCCGGTCTGCCTACCCACGTTGTGATTTGATCTTAGACAGACGAGATCAAACAGGGCTTGGGGCCGTAATGCAAGCTGAGTCTAACGGGGTGATAACACACAATTATGTATAAAAAAAAAAAATAAAAAACTCACAAGGTCCAAAATATCAAAGAAAAGGTAACAAACTTTTTATGTCTATTTGCTCGGTACATAGGACTATGTTCTACCTCCCGACCCGTTCTGTGGATTGTGGCACGACGCTTTTACTAGGCAACTTTAAGGCTTCCAGTTGTCTGCTCTCTAAGAAATTTGTGTTTCGGTGTGTCTTTGGACGAAAGTCGAAAAAAAACTATTTCTGTGGTTTGATTCTAAGTCGCTCTTCAAACTACTTGTTCTTGGTTGAAGAAGAGTCCAGAAGTGTGCGTGAATCTTGGTCAGCTATCTTGACGCGGTTTCAACACTGGGCGCTCATCTCTGCTTGTCGTTCACGGCTCAAACTCCAACTCAAACTCTCTCGCCGTCAAAACTCAAACGCTTCAGAGTCTGAATTACTGGTCACTCATTTCCGCCGTCATCTCCGTGCGCGAATTAACTTCTTCTCTTCGGCTTGGGTTGGACGAACTTCTTCACTTAGGCCAAACGAACTGGTCTCTCTTGCCCGCAAAGGGGCGAATGAACCCGGGCCGGGCCCGCCGTCCGCCTCAAACTCCGCGGCATCGCCGTCCGCGGCTGCAAACTGATTTCTGTCGGTTGGGGTCCCGCTTTTATTGACGCAGTCAAAACTGGGGTGGGTCTGTCGGCGCCAGGGTTTTCTTCGATAATTCTAAATACGTATCCACCCTTCTTATTTCTGGTTAGGGATTTTTCCATTTTCGGTAACTCACTTTCACTCCCACTTCCTTACTGTGCCTCTGAGGGGGGCGTATACCCGCTTCCCCGCTCCTTCGTATGGCATGTGACCGCTTTCAGCCAATGGGGTCCTGGTCGATTTTCCTCCTGCGTCATGTGACCTTATTTAGCCAATGACGTCCTGGTCGGGTATCTTTCTCCTCCTTCGTGTGTCATGTGATCCCATTTAGCCAATGACGTCTTTAGTCGGGCGTGGACAATCCGTGGCTTTGTTCTGGGGAAGAAACACCTTGCTTAAAAAAAAAAAATATTAAAATTGCCCTTATCATGAGCGACTGAAATGACACCTTCAGCTTTTTTTACACGTGGTATTTGTCAAACAGTTTATCGCTAATTGGATATGACCTAAGAAAGGAATTTCTCAGACCTGTTGGCGTTTCCGTGAACGAATAAAAATATTTCATTTTTCCCGGCCGAAGGCCCGATAATAAAAAAAATTTCATTATCTCAAAAAAAAATTTTCAGCGAACATCATCTTGTGTGGTTTTTTCAATTCTGGAAATTGTCTGTGTTTTCGTATTAATGGTTTGTTTTCATATCCTTAGATACACTTCCCCTTAGACTTTTACTATCATCTCCAATGACACACATTCCCAAAATTACTTATCAATTTTTTTCATTGTCCCTAAACTTCGTTTCTTCAACCAATTGATAACAAACTTCCATTTTTCGTGGACACGGAAGTCGGTCAGGTGCTTGACCTGATATTTTTCGACATCTGGTATCTGTCAGCCGTGCCCGTGTGTGTGCTTGCTTATGACCTGGTTTCGTATTATTTTTTTTTTCTTTCTTTTTTCGTTTCTCTTTCCTTCTTCCAGATCGCTTGAACGTAAAGAAAGAATTATTCCTAAAACCCAAAATATTTTTTCAGCCCTAAATAATTATCAAATGGTTGACAAACCGTAAAAAAAAAATCATATATTTATGAATATTTCTTTTCAGCTCGCTAGGTATGCATGGTGCCACAGATCCATATTAAGAAATTATAAAAACTTATAATAATCCATATTAAAAAAAAAACTGTAATGGGCCCTTATAAATAATCCGTATTACGAAACTATGAAATGTTATAATAATGCATATTAAGAAATTGTAATGAAGCCTTATAATAATCCATAATAAGCAATCCTTATTAACCTTTATAATAATCCATATTAATGATTTATAATAGACTTTTATAATAATCCGTATTAAAAAAATATAATAGATAAAATAATCCATAGTAATAATTTATAATAAACCCTTATAATAATCCCTATTAAGAAATTGTAATAGACACTTATAATAATCCAAAGTAATAATTTATAATAATCCTTTATAATAATCTTTACAATGTATTTGTATAGTAAATCATTTCTTATATATTTTGATAGTAAATCATTTCTTATATATTTTGATAGTAAATCATTTCTTATATATTTTGATAGTAAATCATTTCTTATATCTTTGTATCGTAAATCTTGTAAAGCATTTTGCGATGAACTGCAGATATGTTTTCTTTTAATTTAGTTTCTGAAGTGTAATCTTATCGACACCGGAATTATTTCTTTGTATTTAAAATTCTTTGTTATGTTTGCGTCTATCAAGTACAAATTGTTTGATGTTTTCTAAAAATTTAATTTGTAAAATTTTGTAAACAATAGTGTTTTTTTTTTTTAAATTCTTTTTTCATATAAAAACAATGCGTATGAATGAATTTTAAACATTTTGGTTTGAATAACGGCCTTTAAAGAATCCTAATATTTATTTATTAAACTATATGTCATATTGCATTTAGTTGATCACTTTTGTTACAATCAATTCCGCATTGTGATAATAGGGATTATTTTTTTAAGCATTACATCCCCAAAGGTGTGAAAACTAGGATGCAGGGGTTGCAGAAGATTTGGAGCGAGAGCAGATAGGAAAATAGAAGAAAGGATGAGGAGAGGGAATAGAGGATAGATCAAATAACAACTGGAGGTGTCGATTGACATTACATTTGAATAGTTGGAGATTATAGCTATCAGGGAAACAGTAATAGGAAAGGGTGTTCAAACGCGAGAGGTTCGAGGTATGAAAAAAATTGGAGTAGAAGAGACGGCTACATTTAAAAGTTTCTACAGTGAAAGGGTGAGTGCGGGATGCCAAGTAGTTCGTAGGGCGCTTAATTCATGGAGTCTGGGAACCAGTGAAAGCAGCTCAATACGAAGCAATTACCATGAAAGTATTTATAAAAAAATTAGAGAGAGGCGATGGCGCGTCTGTGAAAGAAAACAACTGCAGACAAATGCCAAATCAGGGCCAATTATATTATCATATCTGCCTCTGGATCTACCAAGAATGGTGAAAATGTTGTATTTCAACCTTCAGTAAATTTAAATCTTTGATATATTTTAAATCAAAGGACTTATTATACATTTTCGTCTTAGTAAATTGCTTTGTATTTTAACTGATGCAAGGAATGGCTTGGTAATTTTAACACCACCAAAACAAAACTTCTTTCTATTATTCATCTGAGAGACCCCATTCTCCCTTTCATCAACATGACTGATGCTAATCTCCAGGAGATTATCTCATTGCGCCTTCTCAGGGTAAAGTTCTCTACTGACATTGCAATGGAATCCTATAGTAAAATATGTGTAATGTATTTCTATAGTAAAACAACTGTAATCCAATCCTTTAGTAAAACATGTGTAATGTCTTGCTACAGTAAAACATTTGTAATCTTATATTTTATTTATTAATTTGTGTAGCGGCATATCAACTCTGTTTCATTTAATGCCAACATTTAATTTTCTTGTGTGTATAAATAATACCTTTTTATAAAAATGTATTTCTGGCATTTTTACTATAACAAATATTTTAACATGTTCATTCAAAGGATAATCCCAGGTTAACTATTTTCCCATAGATTTGACAGGTGCAAAACCCGGCCCGGAAGCTAGGATCAATTTTTGTAGTACGCTGCCTTTGTAATCTAACTGAGTCGGCGTCTGTCGAACTCTGCATTAGCATAGAGGAACCCAACGAAGCTTTGCCGAAATCAAGGTTTCGTTTTTTTTTTAGACAGGGCCTGAATCCGTCAAGGCCTTCTCGAAAAAAGGCTATATTTTGAAGCCGAGCCTAAAATTCGGAGATACCCACATATAAACCGGCCTTATGCCATATTCAATCCTCGTGGCTGGATCGATAAATACTAAGATAGATAGACAGAAGGTAAGACCTCCGAGTCTAGCTGAAATTTCCACAGTCTTTGACTGTAAGTAACGTTTGTCGAAACTCTGCTTAACAGAGAGGAAAACCATACGAAAATTTGCCGAAGGGCAAGGTTTCGTTCGGCGAGGTAGAACAGGACCTGAATCCGTCAAGGCGGGTTCAAAAAAATATATTTTACAATGAGCCTACGGGCTCGGAGATGCCCACTTTAAACCGGCCTTGTGCCACATTCTATCCTCGTGGGTGGATTGATAAATACTAAACCCCGGGTTAGGGTGGACCTGAGAACAATAGCAATTAGGAGGTGGTTTCTTACTCCTCAGAATCTCCTGATTAGCGTCCTTACTTCCGGTTGTAGTTTATTGTCATACCCAGGACGACGAGTCCTATAGTAAAACATTTGGAATGTATTTCTAGAGCAGATGATTTATAGTGTATTTCTATAGTAAAATATTTGTAATGTAAATTATAGGAAAAAAAATAAATGTGTTTTGTTAGTAATTCATTTGTATTACGTTTCTTTATATTTTTTTCTTCTGTTTTTTTGTGACTGGTTCGCTTTCTTGTGTGCGTAAAAATATTATTTCTGTTTCAAATAACTCGTCTTAAAAAATCGTGAAATTTACTTAGTAAACTACATGCCATATTATTTGTGATGAATTACCTTTCAGAATTAATACGGACAAGTTCCAGTTCCCGCTGTGTCCATTATATACACTGACACGCAAATATCCTTGGGGAAGATATGAATCCACCACTTCTCCCACTATCTATGGGTTAATTAGTAAGACTTGTATTACTAAAGCATTATTATAAAAAAAAAATCTCCCAAACTAAAATATTTTCTGGCGTTAAATAACCTGCAAAGGGTTGATAAACAATAAAAAAAACGAATCAGTGAAATCATATATTACATGATTTATGGGAGTTTTATATTAAATTTTAACTCTATGTATACACAGGGACATCGAAACAAATTACGCTTGAATTGAATTTTAAGCGATGGTTTAGAAACAGAACAACTTTATTTGAAAAGTGTAGTAAACCGCTATGAAATACCAATCCTCCTATCTAGCAGTGTATGCTGTACTATCTACCCACAGATGAAGAAATGGTTACGACTTAAAAAAAAAAAACTTAAGGTTAGATAAGCCGTAAAAATGAACCAATCAATCAAACATATACATGATCCGCCATGCCTGATTCACGTGCTTTCTCGAGAGTATGCACCTGGGATATGAATAAAGGCCTCTATTCAAAGTTTACTGAGTACGATTACACATTAGCAGTGATTGCAATTCTTACTGGGCGCCACATACTTATAATAACGTGCAATCATTAAAAAATATATTTCAAAGGAATTAATCTTTTAATTCGATAGTATTTATTATTACTCTAAACGTTATCTTTACTGGATGCACTTGTTTAGGTAGACGCCCTGTTTTTTAAGCATTGTTAAGCAGCGTTGAGGCTGATCAGTACATAGATGGGGGACTGTTTGGGAATGAAAGGTGCTGTAATTTTGTATGTGCGAGTGGTGTAATGGATAATGAAACGTAACTTTTAATCAAAGAACCGTGTTTCAATTCCCGTTAGGATCGTTATAATCACTCACGCGCAAATTCCAGGGGGAAAGGCATGAATCCACCGCTTCTCACTGAACGTATGGGTTAAGATTTGTCTCACTAAAACATTATTATCTCAAAAAAATATTATAAACATCATGAGAGTAGAATCCCTCATATCCGGAATCCCTCAGATCCGGTGTGTCTCATATCCGGAATCCCGCATATCCGAACATGATTTTGATGTGTATATTTGAAGTATTTGGGAAATTTACTCTGGATAATTGCTTATGTTTATTTCACCTTAAAGACATGTATTCAACATAGGATAATCAACATTGTATTTTATAAAATCTTGCAAATAAACTATTCTCACGCATTTGCACTGTCACAATGAACACGGAAACAAGAAACATGATTATGATGAAACCTGGACTGAAATTGAAAAATCTATTGAAAATATCAGTTTTATGGAAAGAAAGCCAGCATTCAGCTATGACGATTGAAATAACGCGCACAGAGTTAAAAAGTGTCTTTGGTTTAAAAAGAAATTAAGAACAAAAACAAAACGAAATGAGGAAAAAGTTGAGAATGACATTAAAAGAGAAAGAATCATCATGCAACAGCGATTAAAAAAAATCCTAGTTGCATTAACTGTTTTGCATACGTGGAAAATTCAAATTGATGAATTTTCGTTAACTTTACATAATTTATTTCTTTTTCCTTAAAATCAATACCGTTATATTTCACTCACCATTAACATATTTTCTTTACTATAAAACACAGAAATTAAATGTTAAAACTGATCTCAGATCTTTTATCATAAATCTAAATATAACCCCTCATATCCGAACTTTGTAACCAATTCCTCATATCCAAAAGACGATCTTAGTCCTGTTGTCATGTATTGTAGTATATATCAAAAAACATTCTAAAAATTTAAAAATACGCTTTTGTTTCTATTTTCTCTAAAGATGAAGAGACGTTAGATATGTGGTTCAATCTGTCCTATGTGTGTAAGATTTTCCAAGCCCTCTTTCCTCAGAAACGTCATCTGTCTCTTCCTTATGTTAACTATTAGTTTCCTTTTTGTTTCTATTTTCTCTAAAGATGAAGAGACGACAGATATGTGGTTCAATCTGTCCTATGTGTGTAAGATTTTCCAAGCCCTCTTTCCTCAGAAACGTCATCTGACTCTTCCTGATGTTAACTATTAGTTTCCTTTTTGTTTCTATTTTCTCTAAAGATGAAGAGACGACAGATATGTGGTTCAATCTGTCCTATGTGTGTAAGATTTTCCAAGCCGTCTTTCCTCAGAAACGTCATCTGTCTCTTCCTGATGTTAACTACTAGTTTCCTTTTTGTTTCTATTTTCTCTAAAGATGAAGAGACGACAGATATGTGGTTCAATCTGTCCTATGTGTGTAAGATTTTCCAAGCCCTCTTTCCTCAGAAACGTCATCTCTCTCTTCCTGATGTTAACTATTAGTTTCCTTTTTGTTTCTATTTTCTCTAAAGATGAAGAGACGACAGATATGCTGTTCAATCTGTCCTGTGTGTGTAAGATTTTCCAAGCCGTCTTTTCTCAGAAACGTCATCTGTCTCTTCCTGATGTTAACTACTAGTTTCCTTTTTGTTTCTATGTTCTCTAAAAATGAAGACGCGACAGATATATGGTTCTATTGTAGTACATTAAGATTAGCATGTAATCAGCTTAATAGCCAAAGATTGGGTAGCAGAAAAACACTAAAATTATGAAACAGAAAACAACAGTTGATATATAATGAAAATAATAGGCTTGTAATATGTGATATTCACATAGCATTCTTCTTCTTTATTAGTCATAAATCATTGCTCTCCACAACTTCCTTTCACTTGTATCTCTTAATAAACACTGTCTTTCTGTTATTTCTCCTAAGCCCTGTTCCGCCATCCATTTATGCAAGCTCATTATGTATGTTACTTGTTATTTTCACATGTCCCACTTGCATTCTATTTCTATCGTGTGTATCAGATTCTCCAAGCCCTCCTTCCTCATTACATGCCACTGTCTTATCCTCATGTTATGTATAACTTTCCTTTTTTTTTCGATTTTCACTAAAACTCCGGCGTTCCTCGTTTTTCGGTCCACTCTATCCATATGCATCCTTCTATAAGACGTCATATCCGTCAGCTCTAGTCTTCATCCTTGAGGAAATCGTCGAACATTCGCTGCCGTAAAGAAAGGCAGATGTCAAGTAACAGTTTGAGTAGATAAATCTCTTGGT